>OZ059831.1:36988775-37450607 GCA_964057195.1 Orthosia cruda | reverse complement strand
CAACCAAAGAAGAAGGTGGCGAAGCGCAAAGCTTCCGAGAGCACCACGCCATCAGAATCGAAATCAAGGTAATTTTGTGTTATTGCTTGTTGTGTATGTTATATCAATTAAATGTATGTTATACACAGATATACGTTAAATTATAACTGTAACGCAGAAAGCGCTGAATCAATTTCCGATTATATTCCTTGCAGGAATGTTTACAGTTAGTTCATGAGGTATTGTTATTGAAATTATTATAACAAGATATCATGCTTTTTGTCCTAGTAGATTCTATCCCCGTACACAGATGATGCCCTCAATTCTCCATAAAAATAAATGTAATTTTGTGTTGTGAATGTAATAAAATGTTAAATTGTTTACAGTAAAAAGACGCAGCTCGGGCTCGGACCTCTTTGGCTTCGAGGACTACATTCCCTCGTTGACCTCAGTTGGAGACTTCGGTTCAACCCTCATCAGCCGTGTCGCTAACGGGAAAGTGCGGCGAACGGTGGACTTAACCGGGACTTCTATGTGGAGGTAAAAGTCTACAACAAGGCCGATGTTGCCTCCACCCCTAAAGAGGATCGGTGGAAGAAAGCCTCGGTGGCTCTAAAAGTGCAGCTTAACCGCAACACGCCGCAGTGGGATGGTCTACAAGTTTTTATGAGACGGACTCATGAATTATTTGACAATTCTGAGCCCGTCTTTTATAGTGATAGTATAAATAGAAAATAAATATTTAAGTTTTGGGGCACCAGTCTATATTCTATTTAGCAGACGTCTATCATAATCGCAATAATAATAATATATAGCAACAACTAATAGTAAGTCTAAAACTATTTTAAGCTATAATGCCTTTCTGTACTGTTTGTAATACCTCTGTTGAGCGCAGTCACTGGACAGGTCACCTACGTAGTACTAATCATAAAAACAAAAGTATTTTGCCTTTTTGCGAAGGTGTTGAAATAATACATTCTGCATTTCGTAATCGTATAACTTCTTATAGAATTGTCGATCCGTCTGAGAATTGTTCGCTAGAACCATTTCTCAATAATATTTGCGACAAAATTAAAACGCTTATTGACATGTCTCTTAAAGAACACACTTGTCTAAAAGTTAATTTGAATATTTTGCTTTGTTTTTAATGATTAAAAAATGATTCTCAGGAGATTAAATCATTTGCCACAAAAAACTTTACTCTGCATCAGAATTATGAATTTGATTCATTATTGTCTCAAGTCAAAAACACTTTAACAAAAAAAGATAGAAGAAATTCAGGATCGAGATAGTGGATGGACGTTCTTGAGCAGTTCTCATTTGGAAGTCAATGTTAACAAATATCAACCTTTGCGCGGTTCAGGCTTTATCGAATTGCCTTCTTCAATAAAATCGAAAAAAGCATGCATTAATATCCACAATAATGATGAGTATTGTTTTTTTTGGTCTGTTGTTGCTGCTTTATATCCAGCCAAAACTCATCCCGATAGAGTATCTTCGTACCCGGATTTTCGTAACGTGTTAAATGTTAAGAACATATCATTTCCAATGAATTTCACAGATATTGCGCGGTTCGAAGTAAATAACCCTGAAATTTGCATTTACATTTATGGTTTAAAAAAATAATACCATCATAGGACCGCTTTACAAACCAAAAGCCTTGAACGGAAAGGTGATTCATTTACTTTATTTAGAAAGAGATGATTTCTCACATTACTGTCTCATTAAAGACTTGCCGCGACTTGTTAAGAATCAATTAACAAAACATCACAGTAAACTGTACTTTTGTGACGTTTGTTTAATGTTTTTTAATTCATGCGACAATCTTAGTTCGCATAGTTGTGGAGGTGTCGCCACTGAACTACCTCCAAAAGGTTCGTTCATACAATTTGAAAATTATATTAGAAAGCAAATTGTACCATTTGTCATATACGCAGATTTTGAAACAATGCTAGAGCGGTATGAATCTTGTGATCTTGACCCCTCTAAGGCAGGTACTGTTACACGACAGCGACACGTGCCTGTAGCTTTCGCTTATCATATTACGTGTACGCTAGATGAAAGCCATAATCGTTTCGTTTCTTATCGCGGTTCGGATTGTGTATTAAATTTTGTGAAGTCTATTTATAAAGATGCACAACAAATTCATGATATGTTAAAAAATAATGTTCCTATGATTTACTCAAATGATAATGCTCGCGACTTTGAAAACGCGATAAAATGTCATATTTGTGAACACTTCTTGTTCGGCGATAGGGTTCGCGATCATTGTCACTTGACTGGTAAATATCGTGGTGCAGCTCATAGTTATTGTAATATGCAATACAAACAACCGACATTTTTGCCAGTATTTTTTCATAATTTGTCCGGATATGATTGTCACCTTTTCATAAAAGAATTAGGCGAAGCGCCTGGATCTATAAAAGTGATACCTAAAACAAAAGAAAACTATATTTCATTCACGAAGTATATTCCGATTTCCGATAGTGAAAGTATACAGATACGGTTTGTAGATTCTTTCAAGTTTTTAGGAACAAGCTTAGAAAAGTTGGTTAGTTCAATGAAAAAACAAGAGTTTAAACAATTACAATCCTATTTTTCTAATAAAAAACAATTTAATCTACTCACCCGTAAAGGAGTGTATCCATATGACTATATGTCTCAATGGGAACGTTATGAAGATACGTGTTTACCCTCTAAAAAATATTTTTTTAACTCCTTATCTAATGAAACAATTACCGACGAAGATTATGAACACGCTCGGTCTGTTTGGTCAGTATTTAATATTCAAAACATGGGTATGTACACAGATTTATATCTCAAAACAGATGTTCTGTTGTTAACAGATGTTTTTGAAAATTTTCGAAAAACTTGTAAATTACATTACAATCTCGATCCCGCGTTCTATCTTACAGCACCAAGTCTATCTTTTGATGCAATGCTTTTAAAAACAGGAGTTAAATTAGAATTAATTAGTGATGTTGAAATTTTTAGAATGATACAAAAAGGTATTCGAGGTGGTGTTTGTATGTGTTCCAAAAGACATGTCAAAGCCAATCATAAATATTTAGATACTTACGATCCAACTCGTCCAAATTCATTTATCATTTATTTAGATTGTAACAATTTATATGGTTATAGCATGTGTCAATCCCTACCCTATTCCGATTTTAGATTTATGAATAGACATGAAATTGATTTTTTACAATTGAACTTAGCAGATATCAGTGATACCGCGGAAAACGGATACATTCTTGAAGTCGATTTAATATATCCAACGAATTTGCACATGGAACACAATGACTTTCCTTTTTGTCCAGAAAAATGCCTACCACCTGGTGGTAAGAATAAAAAGTTAATACCAAACTTGTACGATAAATATCACTATGTTATTCATTACGTACATTTAAAAAAATGTTTACAGTACGGTTTAGTATTGAGAAGGATCCATCGCGCTATTATATTTAAGCAAAGTTGTTATTTAAAACAATATATTGATATTAACACTCAGTTACGTCAAAAAGCAGAGTCAACGTTTGAACAAGACTTTTTCAAATTATTGAACAATAGTATTTTCGGAAAGACCTTGGAAAATAATGAAAATCGAATAGAAGTAAAATTAGTTAACAAATGGTGTGATTCAAACAATAAAACGAAAAAGACCACTTGTGCTGAGAAATTGATAGCTAGTCCATATTTTCATAGCGCTTCTGTTTTTTCTGATGATCTAGTGGCAATCCAAATGAAACCTGTGCGTATAATACTTAATAAACCAATATACATAGGTTTCGCAGTATTAGAATTATCTAAGACTCATATGTACGACTTTCATTACTCTATCATAAAACCTTTTTATGGTAACCGAATTGAATTGTGCTATACTGACACAGATAGTCTTGTGTATGATGTACAGAGTGATGACGTTTATAAAGACCTCAAGCTCCATTTTCTAAAATATTTTGATACCAGCAATTATGACTGTAACAATGACTATAACTTACCAATTATTAATAAGAAGGTTCCAGGACTGTTTAAAGATGAAATGGGTGGCAACATTATCAAAGAATTCGTAGGACTGCGCTCAAAACTTTATTGTATTAAAATGTTAAATAAAACAATTAAAAAGGCAAAAGGTACAAAAAAATGTATTACTAAAAAATTTAATATGTTAGATTATAAAAATGTTTTGTACAATTGCAATGTTATTCGCAAAAAAAATGTATTGTTTAGGTCAATAAAACATGAAATATTCACACATGACGTAAATAAAATAGCACTTTCAAGCAATGACGATAAACGATTGCTATCGTTTGATAAAGTTTCTACTTTAGCCTGGGGTAACGCAACTATATTTATGTAATGCATTACTACAATTGAAACGTAATTACATTAGATACATTTTAACATGTTTCTTATTGATTGTAAATGGTAAATAAAACTTGTGAAGTTTAAATGCAGAGTTTGATAATATTACGCAAGTACTAGACAGACACCTATTAATTTTACAGTACATTCACATTACATGTGTCTGGACCTCGCTTAATAATCATGTAAAAATATATATTCCCTTGGTGTCCCAAATATTTGTTGCAAACTTACATTTAATTAGTAAATAGTTTAAGTAATATCAATATTATAAATTAGGATAATTATCGAAGGTCAGAATAGGTAGAGTATGTTTATTATTCTGGAATTTCAGAAAGAGACATCATACAGTCTAGAAGTTTAGGAAAATATTCTCTGCCAATTCAGACCTGATAATTACTTACAGGTTACTATGGTTACTATAATTTTCTTTTATTTGTATTAATTAAATACATACTTTAATAAATCGTATTTTACTATCATAATTATATTTGTTTAATTTCCATTCCTGATGACAATGCGCATCGCGCTGCCTGGTATGAAATATAACACTAATCAGGTGCTCGCTCACGTCGCTTCATGCTGCACACGACATAACTGTTCGTACTTGTTGAAACATGAAATTGATTAAATACCATAGGTACTTGTATTATTTAAAACATTAGTTTCATGTCCATTCCTGATTGGTGACAAAGAAACAGGTTCCAACTTGATAAAACATGTAAGGTCCATTTTTGATGACAAAGCACTCATAGCTCGAAGTTTGCACGCGCGGTGTAGAATTTGACGTTGACCAGGTGCGCCTGCACGAGCTTGAACATGTTGAAACATGAAATTGAATCACAGCGTAAGGCTTTATGGAGTCTAATTACATATTAACCGCGTTCCACAGTAATATTATTGTGTAGAACATACATCAGTAAGCAGTCTGCCGGAGCGGTCATATCTCGTCAAATAAAAACGAAACGAATTGTAAGTATTGTACAAGTACCAATCTACGTATAACTTTATTTCATCATTTTGTTTTATGAAATTATAATTAATTATTATTTCGATTGTTTCAGATCATTGATAATGGATGATTCACCAGATGTTATCGACTTCTCACAATACGCTCAAGGTTTTCCGACTCCCAGTTTAAGCTGGCATATACCAGATTTCCCAGAACAACAAATACCTGTCAACAAGGAGCCTAGAGCAAGACAAAATTGCGAACCTATCAACAAGAAGCCTAGAACAAGACGAGAGGGACTAAAGCAGAAATCATCTCTGTCTACATGTCAATCATTCGTCATAAACAATGAGAAGAAAAAAGGTTTAAGACTTATCCAGGTACAAGTGTTGGATATCAGTGAACAACCAGAACCTGCAAGTGACAATCAGGACGTGGTAGTGTTAAGTGCGCAGTATGTAGTAACTGAATCGGTGGACCATGTTATGGAGGAGACGCAATCGTTAATTAATAAAATATCAAAAAAACTTGGTGGGGACAGTTGTTATTATTAACTGGTGCCATTATTCTGTAAGTACCTACTTTATAAGTTAATGTGTAAGATTTTTTGTAATAAACAATAATAAATTATGTAAGTAATATTGTAGTTATTAAGGTATATTTATTTGTTTTCTTATTCTTTAGTCTTTAAGCATCTTAGGTTTTTAAGTTGTATAACTTTTGAATGTATAAATATCAAATAATGTAGTTACGTTTTATTTTAATTAACTTTTTACATTTTATCCTGTACATAGTCTAAAAATATTGTAATGTAGTTAATATTAATTTCTTTATTTAATCTAGTTAGGATAATATTCATACATCACAAGTTTGTAATTAGGTAGGTACGAATAGTAAACATTAAATAAACTATGTAGGACGGTTATCATTAGTTTGTAATAATTGGAAATAATGTAAATAAATCTATTTTGTTTATAATTTAAACTGTGTTTTATTTTGTATACTCGAACTCTAAATTAGCTCTAGTGTAATGACACAATAATAGGTTATTCGTAGTTAGTTTTTTATTAGATTAATTAATTTAACATGTATTTGAAATTTTATAATAAAATTTATAAGAAATATCATTTTGCTATAGCTAATTTATAACTAGTTATGTGGGTTACCTTGATTATTAAATAAAACACTGTAAGGTAGATAAATATTTTTTATTAACTCTTCAACACAATTCTATTTAAAATAAATTAAATACAGACATATTATTATCAACATACCATTTTTTAATACACACTGCATTATTTAATGCACAATTAGCTTTATGGTTCACACAATTAAAATCAGTTTTATTTATACAAAACTTTTTTTTTAATGTCGCGAAATTAGGACACCCTTTCTCGCCTATGTCAATCACTTCACAGTTTACGCATAAATCTTTAATCCACTTAATCTTTTCCAAACCCTTTGTAATAATTCTTTTATTTTTTAAATATGGTAAGATAACGTGTTGAAACTCTCTGTAGTCTATGAAGCCCTCACGCCAGAAAATTCCTCGATTTTTTTCTAACCATCGTACTTGTTTCTTTTCTTCTTTTGTTAAGTAATAAAAGGAACACGGTGGTTTAACCAAGAACGTTTGAGTATGATTCTGACTTACGATGGCCACTTCTTTCACAATGAAATTATTAAATAAATCTTTAAATCCTTGGAGTTCGACAATGATGATGTCTGCGTTCATGATATCTTCTTCACAATGTTGCTTAATGGTTTGTATTCAACAATACAATCGTTGAGTATGAGACAGTATGCTGAAGTTTGATCTGGTATTTCCGAATCACTCTCAATTTCTACCCGCACATCCACAACAGGTCCAGTCTTTAGATTATCAGCTTGTCTAGAGCAATCGATTACAAACAGCGGTGCTAAATCTCTAAATTGTTTCTCGTTTAGTATGGGCTCCGAGCGACGTCCATAATACGACTGTTGAAATCTGGTGTATTGCTCGTATAATAAAGCGATTCTGTTATTAGCAAAATTCACATTTAAGTTTTCATATGGAAAATAGGTTGAATTGAGATACACTCTAACGTCTCGAATATGGCAGTGATCGAATTGAGACATGTCAGAATGTGCATTGTTTTTTCTCTTTGTCTGTAGACCAATAATAATATATCTTGGTTTTTCTATTTGAGATGAAGTTTTGATAGACCAGGTATGTTTTGTAGTTTTAGGCAAAGCTGGATATTCGTACAGATCCCAATTTCTGTATATCATTTGAAGTGGGCGATCTTTTTCTAATACTTTTAACAAACCAATTTTTTCTTTGTCCGATACTTTAACATGCGGTACGCGCCATATGATTTTGTTGATCTGAACATCATCTACTACTTCGCCAGTATTAAGTTTTACAGCGTTCAAATTAGTGTTACTTCGTAACAATATCAGTTCATGTCTACTATTTATTACAACTTTTTTTAAATCTTCTGCGAAACCGAGGATATTCCGAAGTGGTATAGAGGCAGAAAATCTTCCTCCATCGATATTTTTTATGCCATCAATATTCCACCCCCAGGCATTAGACATTTTTGATTCACTTTCGTTCATCGAAATGAGTGATTTTATAGTTGTTGTTATACCTGCATTTTTTATTTTATCAATCTCCACTCCATTTAGCTCATACCTAATGTCTTGGAACAAGTAGAGTAGAGCATTGTTCGTGAAATTGACACTAGTAGCTTTGTCCTTCGTATCTTTTTTGCTAACGATAATAGTTCCTTCCAAATATAGGGTGCTAGCTGATGGTAATATGTATAAGTTCTGTTGGTTGATAGGTATGCGAATTTCATCGTTCCTGTTGAAACTTGTTACATAGGGTTTGTAGGAATGAAATTCGATTCCTTCTATAGTGTTATCATAAGTCGGAGCGGATAAAACGTCTAAGATGTTCATTTTAACAATCCGATCGCTCTAAGGAATGCTTTATTGTCTTTAGTTAATTTTATTTTCTTCTTAGAGATAGGTCTTATTTGATAGGTAGCTCGAGCAGAACTGATATTTTTTACATGTTGAGACACATTTTTATTGTAGTCAATCATTTTTTTCTTCTAAGATGCAGATATACCTGCACTTCTTCACCGCGTAAATTGATTAATCGTTTGTTTATATCTAACAGTCTAATATGTATGCAGCTTATGTTGTTTTGATTGATTGGAAAGTATATTGCGTTCTTCGGGATTTCTATGATCCTGTATCCAGGTGGCACATTAAGGGCAAATTCGTGAATAATATGACTTGGTTCACCGTTTACATATGAACCGCTTACAATATCACATTCAATCCTGACAACGGTCGTAGGTAGAATGTTGACTGGAGACTGTGACACATGCCATTTATTTGCTTTCAAGATTTGTTTGTTAAATCCTAATAGTTTTCCAAAAGAGTCTTCTTTGATAAAATTAATGTCTTTTGTACAGAATATTGTAGTTTTTAAAGTATTATTATTGCACCGTAGTTTGATTGCTGCATCTTTTATTTCAGATTTTAAATAATCGCCGATATCTTGCAATTCATAAGTGCCATCCGGTATTTCAATAACTTCATTAAAGCCATAATAGAACTTATTATTACTTTTATCGATGTTTGGAATAGAATTAAATGTTGAAAAGTGTAATAAAGCACACTCATACTCTCCATCTAGTTGCAATGTATTAGGATAGTTTGTAGTTAACACTGACGAGTCTCCAGTTATCGACAAAGTGAGTGACATCTTGCAAATGATTGAAATGAAAGAAAAGCATATATTTTATAATACATTTTTATTCCAAAAAGTCCATAAATAATTTAGACACAAATGACCACAATTGACTGCGTTAAATTTTTGATATCTTGTATAATTATAAAACACATTACAATTTTTTAAATATTGCATCAATTCCATTGGAGGTTTTAAATTTCCATAGCTATCAAAGTATTCGCAGTGATTGTATACTTTAGCATAAGCTACCCAATGCGTTCCTTCGTTCTTAGAATCATCTAAATTAACGATACCACATTCAATGCGTTTCGGTTTCCGAGGTAGTCGATCCTTCATGTAGACCCCACGAAAATATGGGATGTCTCTTGAATACTTTTGAATGTCTACATTAGTTAGAGGGCGATTGGGTAGCATATTTTTCAGTTTTTTGAAGATGTTATAAACAATCCTTTACCGCTTTTATACGGCTTAATGTATAAACCCTTACCCAACACTAAAGCCTCCATAGCTTTATTATGTCGTTCTGTTTCTTGCAAATTTTTTTTGTTCGCTTTGTAATCATTGACGGTTTTTGCAATGCCAGCTGCACCACCAGCTAAAGTTCCTAAAGCCGATAAACCAGCGAAAATTGGAATTAAAGGTAGAACTCCTCCAGTCTTTGGTATGGGTATTACTCGGGGTACTCGAATTCGATGATGAATGTTTGGAAATAACTTTTTTGCGGCTAAGTAAGCTGCTTTTATTAAAGTCTTATTATCTTTGCGTTTGAGTTTCTTAATTTTTGATTTTATTTTTGAAACTAAGCTTTTAAATGTTTTAATGCCAGATCCAGACTTTAGTTTCGTTTTCATAACTTTGCTCACTAGCCAAGAGCTTAGCTTTTCACCTTTCCCTGCATCTTTGGATTCAAGTCTTTGTTTAGCCATGTTAAGTAGTTGTAAATCGGCTTTGTGACGATTTGATAAGTCTGTATGGTTTGTATACGCAATGTCGTGTTGCATGCAAGCTTCGTCTAGCTTATTTACACCTGGGTCACCTCGCGCTAAGCGTTTGCGAAGTTTGGTTCCTGGTCCGCAATAATTGTATCCTGGCAAATGAACTTCGAATGGTAGATTATTAATTATCCTGTTAACTAGTCCACCTCCTTGCATTACTCAAATTATAATGATAGGATTTCAAATGAAAAATGGTTATATAATATATTAGTTCATTATTGCAGTTTTTTCAATCCAACTGTTTTCTGCACTATTTAGACCTAACCATTTGACATACAATTTATTTCCTTTCTTTTTCAAAACCTTTTCTATCAAATAAACATCAGCATAATTCGATCTTTGCAGTTCTTGTTCGTAAAACGCTCCTAATATGTTTTGCTTTCGTTGATCTTCTATGTGATATGTAACTGGTATGGTTTTATTTACCTTTTTTATAATAAATAATTCAGTTGACCAATTAGGAGTGTAACCTTTCTCAAAATTATGTTTGTATTTACTTATACGAACACAATCACCAACTTTGAATTTAGGCTTCCACTGAACTAAATCATGTTTGTAATTTTTTTTAATATTTTCTTTGATTACTTGTTCGTTACCTTTATTAACATCTACCGGTTTAAATTGAATAGTGCGATGTTTTGTGTTGTTATATCTCTTCAATGTATCTTCCAATGGTAGTCCTATCCACTTATAGTTTCCATTGAGACTAAAATATTTATATAAATTATTTTTTACAGTTCTAATCAGTCTCTCCACAATTGATGCTTTTTTAGTAGAAAACGATGAGTAGTGGTTAATGTTGTGCTTTTTCATAAGCGATTGAAAGGTGATGTTATAAAATTCTGTTCCCATATCAGTTTGTAAATTAACAGGTTTACGATGACTGTTAATCAATATTCTTTTAAATGCATGAGAAACATCAAGTTTATTTTTTGATTTTAACGGCTCTGTCCAAGCATACTTTGAGAAGCAGTCAATTACAACTAATATGTAATTATGACCTTTATTATATTTTCTCAGTTTCTGCATGTCCATTAGATCAGCTTGCCACAAGTCATCGATCCCCTTTAGAATGACAGTACGTCTAAGGAAATTTCTTCGTGCAGCTTTATGTATTTCATTTACTATTTGTTGTTTTGTCATTACTGAGATTTTCAAGTAATTTATCTACCTCTGCTTTAGTATAAAACTTATCTTGCAACTGAGTTGAAACCTCAAGTACCCTTGCTTTTAAAGTACCTTGAACTATACCCTTTGCATCTTTTATCATTTGAGAACGCAATGTATCAATCAGATTATTAAATTCTTTATGCATATTAGCATTCAATAGATCTACATAATCCTTGTTCACAGCCAGATTATTTAATTCTTTTAACGTGTTAGCATTCAATCGATCTACATAATCCTTGTTCACAGCATCGTCTGCTTCTACTGGATTTCTAATTCCTCTCAGTTTTGATGTTTTTAAATCAAAGTCTCCGTTTTCTGATTTTAATAATGCATTTTCATTAAACTCAAATAATTCTGATAAACG
Organism: Orthosia cruda; assembly: GCA_964057195.1. Lineage (NCBI taxonomy): Eukaryota > Metazoa > Arthropoda > Insecta > Lepidoptera > Noctuidae > Orthosia > Orthosia cruda. The sequence continues at coordinate 37,439,031 of OZ059831.1, read as the reverse complement.
CATTCTTTTGTGAATGAAGTGCCCGAATTTGTCTACGTTCATGTTTAAGGTGTATTGTATCGAGAGGTTGATAGTAAAATAAACACATTTTAAAATATTTATTTATTTATAACTTTACATTCACGCAATTCTTCAATGATAGAAATAATTTCATTATCTAATCCTGTGTTGCCAGCATCTCTAGATGCAATTAACAATTTCAACCTGTCCACTAATTCATTAGGGTTATCCCAGTACACTAAATCTACGTTTTTTCGCCACTTTTTTAGTAACGGTAGACCCTTTCCCTGAACTGTATTCTTTAGTTGAAAAAGAGGTTTAATAACTTGCAAATATTTTTGTCCTTTATTACTTTTTATTGGCTTACTTGGCTCATAGTCTCGACGATGTGCATTTGTGTCAAGTAACATCAACTTATAATTTTGCATATCACTATCTGTAACCAAGCTTAAGTCCACATCTTTCTTAAGCAACAACTGTTTTAAACCAGGTGTATTTCGGTATTTACGTTCAGCCACGGTGATGTATTGATCGTTGATCGTTATGCAAGCAGAACCTAACATCAATTGCCCGCGGTCTTTTCTTACTCCAAATGGAATATCTGCCAACGCCTCTGAAGATACTGACCAGGATGACGTATCACAAGCTTGATTACTTTCAACTACTGATTCATAAGAAGAGTCACTGTTGATATCGGATTCATATTTGTCTTCATCATCATTATTTTCATTTCTTTCTGAGCTACCAGTTCCTTCTTTCTGCAAAGTTTCGTTAGTAAACGGAACATCAGCAAAATCATCACTGACACGCAGGAGAGGAGCTTGCTTAGCAGCATTAGCAATTAAGTTAAGTGGTTCTGTTACAGGTTTGAAAACAGATTCCAGTGCTTGTTTATTGTTAATCTCGGTATCTCTCATTTTTCGTACTTTTATCTTTACAGCTTCTGCCGCATCAACAATTTGTTGTTTTAATGATTTTTCCATATTGGTAAATAGGTCGTAATTGATTTAGCGTCGTAAGGTGAATAATATTGTTAGAAAGGTAATAGCCTTATATACTATATGTATTCGTGTTCTTAGTCAAAGACTACAAACGTGTCAAATTTACTTCTATAACATCCTTTGTTTTTTGAACAATCTTTATTAATTACAACATAATTGAAAGGTATACTCCATATTTTTGAACACATTTCACGAAATTCAATCCATGTCATGTCAGTGTTGACGTGTTCTTCATAAACATGTTTCATATTTCTTTCATCTTGTTTAAAAAGCACGATTAGGTTTGCGTTGTCTCTTACTAACTGTTTAGGGATTTTACTATACGTCTGATTTAGATAAAAACAATCGATGAACTTGTGTCTCCCCATAGCAAAATAATCACGTATATTACTTTGGTTTTCACAAGCAACATCGTCAAATACAATTACAGAATTCGGTTTTGCGGTCTGAACACTTAGTACTTGTTCATTTTCATGATATTTCTGAAATGAAATGTCTGGTACTCGTTGCAAGACTTTTTCTAAAAAAAGATACTTAGGTTGTTGCAAGGTTTTCGAATAAACATAAACATTTTGAAATCTTAAACCATTTTCGTGTATAAGAAGACCAATTATTAAATTAGTTTTTCCACAATTTGACGGGCCGCAAATAATGCATCGTACTGATTTAGGTAATAATTCTCCATGGCGAAAACCAGTCTCCTGAGAATGAACACAAAGATTGTTTACTTGTAATGATTGTGGTTGTTTTACAAATTTCATGGCAACTGGTTAAACGGTTATATTAATAATGAGTCAATTATTTTATTACACTGACATTTATAACTCATTGTCGCTAACTCGAACAAATGTACGAACAACATCACCATGGCTATCCTTCATTATAAGATAGTGAACGTTTTCTAAATGAGATTTCACCAAATCTTGCATCTGTCGCTGAAAGAAATCTTCTGTGTGGTTTGTATAGTTGTCCTGGTGTTTTGATGAATCGTTATCTGTATTTTTCTGATCATTTTGCAAAGCTCGAATAAATATAATCTTGCCGCTTGAATTCTTGATTATAAGTTTACAAATGTCTTTTAAATCAGATTTCACTGAGGTATGCATTGTAGTTAACTTAGTTATTTGTATTATGTTTCGTGATACAAAATCAACCTTCTCACTACAATAGTAAGAATCGAATGTAGCGCTAAATTACTGCAAACAATTATTTATACGTTCTCCACCCACAAACTTTATAGATAAATTTATGTTATTGGAACATTCTAGAAAACTTTTTGTTTCAATCGTAACCAAACGAGTTTTAAAAAGTGGAGCAGCGTCCAAACCACAAACGTTGTGGAATAGGCGTCGAACCATTATTTTACTGCATTACTGCCCTATGTAAGATTTCATTTATATTATTGGGAATTCTATTCCACCGAAAGCGACGAAGGCGATGAGGTAAGCCATCGATAAACTTTTCGTATTATTGGGCGTTCTATTCCACCGAAAGCGACGAAGGCGAACAAAGTGAGCCGTAGGAAGCGATAGGTGGTCTAGAATGCCCAATAATACACTACTTCCCAGAGGAGCATATTCTACTTTTCAAAACTTTTGCAAAAGCATAAAAATGGCCAGGGCATAAATTAAGTATTAATTTGTATTTAATGTAAATCAAAAGTTAATATCGATGTTGGACACATTAGTCCAGATAGGGAAGGATGGAGTAACATTTTTGTTCAGTACATTTATGGAAGTTGTGGTAGAGTTTATTTAAGTACCTACCCAAAAGTAGAACACGATTACTTTGATAGGTGTAGAACTTTTTGTGTTTGGGTGGCCAGTTCGATTTTCGAATAAACCTCTTTACAATGCCATATGGTAAATTTTTTATTTGAGAGTTTTCCACGAGTTTCCACACCGATTCATTCCGATTTGACGTTCCAAATTCAAATCACTTTACTTCTTGGGAATACCTCCCTTAAGAGATAATGCTTTACTTTACGTTGAGATTGCATGGTATGTAATTGGATATTGTCGAGCAGGTGGTGTGAAAATATTTTGCCCTTAGCTCGTAAAAATATTTGAGACTGTATTCAAATATTGTCTATATCTTGTGTTTACTATATTTTAGCTGTAAACAAGGGAAAGATACCACCTGATATTCAGGACGATATACTCGACGAAGTCCGTCCCAGTGACAATAAGTCTATGGCCTTATCGAAAATACGAAGAGGTACTTATTTATTTCTTGAAAAAAAGTTAATTGTTTCTATGGTCTATGGCATTTCACCTTCATCCCAATTCATTCGGCATGCCTTCTTCCATAAGTCTACTTTAGAAGTTATTTTTAAAGTCACTAGCCATATTATCATTCCCACATTCCATCTATTGTTTTTTGTCTTCCCTACATTTATAATTTTCCATAAAATAACTTTCCTCTTTTCACTCAACTTCTTAGTCACTGGTCTGTCCACTTTCTTTCTTTATTCATAATTATTAAGTCGCCTACAGCAGTAAAATATAAATCCTTTTCAGCCCTACAGAAGCGGCAATTACCACCAGTAGTCATGGATGAATTGGTCTCCAAATTACAACCTGTCAAGAAAAGCAAGGGAGAAGAAATCAAGAAGAACATCCTTAAAGGTAAATTCTTGGCCGTTCTGTTGCCCTACCTGAAGTTATTTTATGTCCTCAACTGCAGGTGGCATCACAGCGGAATACCGGCCCTATCAATATACCAGGCACAGTGTTTTTTTTATATGATGTCGTTTTAAAAAGAAGACAGTAATTTATCCGTTTATAGTGATTCATCAGGACACTGTGTATAATGCCCGGGTATTATGAATCTAGTCAAGTCAAATCGGGCAATGTAATAAATCCAGATTTAAACTTCTATATTTATCACATTGTCTGGCCATTATGAATGTTGCTACGTAACAGTTCGGCAATTCGATAATTATGGTCAATGAATTAGTCCAAGAGTAAGCGAAGTGAGCTTGGGCGCTTAAGGCACCCCGTCGTAGATAGGTTAGGTTCGAAGGAGATGACGGGAGCTGAAGAGACCGGGCAAAGCGAGCGAACTCAGTTCCCTTCATCTCCTTCATGTTAGGTTAGTTTAGACCCTGCAGACAGAAATAGGAGTCCCCACTAGAAGCAACGGGGCTCAGTCGACTTCGTTGCTTAAATAGTAATCACACACACACATCACATCATCAGTCTATTAATGTTCCCACTGCTGGGACACAGGCCTCCTCTCTGTGAGAGGGAATGGGCCATAATCCACCACGCGGGCCCAGTGCGTGTTGGTGGATGTCACATGTCTTCGAATGTTTGGTTCTAGGACATGCCGGTTTCCTCACGATGTTTTCCTTCACCGTTTTGAGAGCAATAGTAATCGTACTTACCTATTCTATATTAAAACTAATGTCAACATTATAATAATTTCAAAAACACTTATTTTATTACCCAGCCCAATAAGTGATGGGCATTATTTAGAAAACCCGGTCAATTTAATTATTTCAATAGTTTTTATCATATATTGCCTACTCATATCATATTCAAATTGTCCGGGCATTATGAAAAATGCCGTATTACTCACTTGCGCATATATGCGGCAATAAGAGTTTATTTGGCTTTTTAATTTTAGCTTATCTTACATTGATACCACAATCAAAACACAAATTAAAACGATTGATATTTTTGATTGAACGTAGATATGTGATGCATATTTTCCTTCTTGATTATACACCAAGACAATACATTTAAACAATGTGATAACAATATTCATGCACAAAGGAGAGCTTAACTGCAAATAGAGATAGTTTTTTTCCTCATATTTATTTATATATTGTGTGCCTTATATTCACATTCCTGCGTCATATATTGAAATGGCTATGTATGTGCTGTACTGTTGTTGATGTTGATAATGACTATAAGGCGCAAATAAATGCATATGCTACTTCTTTCTAATTAAGCTAATTTAATATAGCGGTGAAGAAAGGGGAACTGGCGCCAGGGGCTATGGATGACCTAGTCGCCATCGATGCTGATTCTTGTGACAGTCTACCTGCGCTTATGACGAAGGTCCGCAATGGTAAGTTCAATATTTCAATTATAACCATTTCCAGGTGGAGCGATGACCAGGGGGCTGACCATAAGTTCTTAGAGTAAGATTATTTTGAGTGTGCGTAAGAGACGATATGAATAAATAGATTTAAATAAGGGATTCATATGACTTGTATATATACGAGTATGTCCCTTTTTTACAGTCGAACCTTGATAGTTTTGACACATCAGGGTACGGGGGCTGGCCAAGGCTGCGGCAATCCACTGGATGCAAGACGCACGGGACCTATTGAGGTGGCGACACTTGGAGGAGCACAAGGGTCCAGCAATGGACATACTTCGGCTGAAATGATGATGGGGATGATGAACCACTCAGAATAACAATATAGAAAGATATTCTGTCCTTCTTCTTACTGCTGTTCCATCATTGATATGGAAACATTGGTAATCACAGCTGAACGCAGTTTAGATTTGTCAATCGCGTTTACTTTCAGTTGAAATTGACCCTTATTACTCAATGAAATAAATTAATATTCACTCGTATTCAATATACGTGTACTGATTTGAGCTCAATTCTCTCCAAACATATTGATTAAACAATGAAGAAGTGCACATTCATGCTTGCCCACACTTTTTTAACCGAGTTCCCAAAAAGGAGGAGGTTCTATGTTCGACTTCAAGTTTGTTTTTTTTTTTTTTTTTTGTGTATGTTCACCGATATCTCAGTCAATTGTGGACCGATTTTGAAAATTCTATTTTCTATTTGTTTGAAAACGTATGGTCCGAAATTGGTCCCATTTTTTTTTGGTGGAGATCTGATGAAGAGCTTTGGAGATATACAACAGAACTCTTCAATATACAACGGCAAATCTCTCAGGATTGCTGCAATTGCATGTCTGTTTATTGTTTATACCATTTCATAACATAACATCACGCCAGTACGCTCTTAAGGGGTACGCAGATCTCTCATTTCACCGGTTAAGTTCAAGTTTCATGAAATCAATTTTGGCGTTATAGTTACCTTACTAGCTTGCCTATTAGGTAGGTACAACTAAAAAGTAAAAAATAAAAAACTATTTTGCAAAAAAAATACTACTGACTTCCAAATACAAAACTACAAAGTGAAAAATAACTTTATTTTTTGAAGTCGGTGTCCATAACGCAAAAAATTGGTACCTACGAAAGGCACCGACTTCAAAAAATAAATGTATTTGGAAGTCGGTAGTATTTTTTTTCAAAAAAGTTTTTTTATTTTGTAGGCACCACATTTTAAAAATTTAACAATGTTTCAATCGAACTACGATGTCTGTAGGCACCATATTTTAACAATTGAACAATGGTTCTATCGAACTACGATATCTGTAGACACCATATTTTAACAATTGAACAATGGTTCAATCGAACGGTGGTAGACATAAAGTAGGTTAGGTTAAAACGGGCTGGTTTCCGCAACTCCACGACCAAGCACGTATTTTGCGTACAAAAAAAAAGACAAGTATCGAGTTTACTAACCCGTAGGTAATACTAATATATTGCCAAATATTTTTACAGTGATATACTCTCATTAAAATTTATTTATTATTTCCTTTATTATCAAAAACCACACACATGTACTTGTACCTACATCATGCCATCCGGATGTTTCCTGTAAACTCTAATGATGAAACCATTGGAATATTATTCCTGTGTTATTTATATACAATAAAGTAACAGCTCGTTATAAATATGGCAAGCATTAAATATAAATACAATTCAATCTTTTGAGTTTATAAAGTAAAGATGGATGGATTGTGGATTGTGTGTGAAGCATGATATAAAAAAAGCCGGCCACGTGCTAGTCGGACTCGCGCACGAAGGGTTCCGTACCATTATCACACAAAAATCACGTTGGTTGTATGGGAGCCCCACTTAAATATTTATTTTATTCTGTTTTTAGTCTTTGTTATTATAGCGGCAACAGAAATACATCATCTGTGAAAATTTCAACAGTCTAGCTATCACGGTTCATAAGATACAGCCTGGTGATAGACAGACAGACGGACCGCGAAGTCTTAGTAATAGGGTACCGTTTTTACCCTTTGGGTACGGAACCCTAAAAAAGAGAGTGAATCTTTCTATTCATTTCGCTGTCACGACAGTCATTCTTGTTTCGCACAATACTTTGCCACTTCCACGGCTTTGTCGGTGGCAGCGCATATATTGCTTTGGCTGCATGTGGGGCACAGAGGGCAGGACAGGACGTGGAGCATGGTTTGCGACGAGCCTTCACTGCTACTATGCCGTCGAGGTAGTCCCAAGGAAGAAAATTTACAGCATGACAATTATGTTCCTAGCGTGTCGATAGCAAATACAATTTTTAAATGTTATATTAAAATTTGGCCCAATATTCAGCTAATGCAACATCTTTAGCGTGATAATTGATAAGGAAGAATGGAAGGAAAAAAACGTGTTTCGCCGACTCCAAGTGACATAGGTCCAGCGCAGGAAGATACATGCACACTTTGGACCTTAATTTAGTTACAATTAATATTAAATTTCTATCAAAACTAGGTATATTAATAAACTTTTAAGAGTAAACAGGAAAATAGGACATGAGTCATGTAGTTATTGTAATAATATTAAACAATAAAATAATATGATAAAATGTAAACATGTTTATTTTTAACATAATAAGGTATCCGTTGCTTGCTATTTCTTATTCATTAATTATCAATCTGGATGGACTGTGTGACTGTGTGGGATGATAAGAAAGGAATGGGAGAGAATGATAGCGTGATGTATGAGGGGGAAGTATGGAAGACGAAAACCTGTTGCACCGATTCCAAGCAACATGAGACAAGGGCAGAAAGTAAGATTTGTTTCATATGTTGTCTGATGTTGGGCAAATCCGCTACCTGCTTGGGACCTTTACTGGGCACTTTGGAACCAACGACATGCTCATGAAGATTGGTCTAACCGCGAGACCCATGTGCAGGTTGTGTGGGGAACATACGGAACGCATGGAGCACCTTCTGTGCACATGCGATGCACTGGCTGGTAAGCGAATGAGTCTCCTAGGGGTTGGATATCCAAAACCAGAAGACTATAGGCTCATATCGCCTAGATTGGGGAGGAGTAGGGTATATATATAGGGGACCACAATAGATCCCAATGGGTCGAAATGTCCGAGTTATTTCTCGGCCCCTCCATAAGATAAGATGATGTTGTACTGATGTCGCCCACCGTAGACGTTTGTAAGATCTTCCCTCTCACTTCACTTGTTTTTTCTCTTTAAGTTTAGTTACATTTTATACATTGGTATGGGGCCCCGCTCTGGACGGCTGACCTGACGCCGGTAGCATCGCTGTTCTGCGAAAACCGCAGAGAGCGATGGCCGTCAGAGTCATCAGGGGGTATCGCACGATCTCCTGCGAGGCGGCTTGCGTACAGGCCGGATCCCCGCCCTGGGACCTGGAGGCGAAGGTACTCGCGTCACTGTATCGGTAGCGCGAGGAAGCTCGGGCGCGAAGCGAACGGCCGATGCAGCGACATATGGAGATGCGTTGGTATCAGCTCCGTGAGGTACTGGTGGCGGAATCGCGGGACCGGCTTTTACGCAGTACCGCCGGCCTCGTCACCATCGAGGCGGTCCGGCCAGTGCTCGATTGCTGGTTCGGGAGGAGGCACGGCTCCCTGTCGTTTCGGGTGAAGCAGGTGCTCTCGGGTCATGGTTGCTTCGGGAAGTACCTGTGTCGCATAAACAGGGAACCTGACGCCCGGTGTCACCACTGCGTCGAACTATATGACGCCGGGAGGACACGGCGTGACATACGCTGGCAGAGTGTGCCGCCGACGCCGACGATGGCGTCCGTCACCCCCCACACGTCAGGACCCGAGGTGGCGGCGCATAGTGTTCCACTCGCGCCCCTCTTAGACGTCGCAGGGGGAGTCTAACACCTCACTAGCCCCCCAACCCGAGATCGAGGCCGGCACTAGCTGGGGGTTGCGGAAGTATCGTTGTTGCCGTGAACCCACAGCGTAGTGTGAGATGGAACACCGGGGTGGTTTTTAGTCAGTACGAGTAACATATTCCCGGGCTAAAAAAATATCCTTTGTGCTATTCCAGACTATAATCTATCACTGTGCCAAATTGCATCCAGATCCGTCAAGCCGTCTGAGCATGAAGAAATAAAACATATACAAACACACACACTCAATCACAAACTTTCACCTATATAATATTAATGTGATTAGTATGATAGATATTATTAACATAGAACCGAAGTAGAATTTACGTGATCTGAAAGCGTCGACTAAAGGGTGCTGAAAGACAATCTTGATTTGTCCTGTTCTTCTCTATTACTTGTCATCTCAGTAATGCCCTTCTTTAGCCATGCCTCCCATATAGTCCATCCAACATTTCTTTGGTCTTTCCCCAGATACTCTTGTCATCTACATTCATATCGAAAACTTTCGTCTCTCGACACTTTCCTCATTCCTCCGCATCTCATACCATTAACCATGCAACTGATTTCCACACAATATTTCCACCACTGCTGTCAATTTCAGACTTCCACTATAAACTTTCTATCTGTATTCTCTTACATTTGTTCTCATAATCATCTTTATTGCAGCTTTAGCAAAGAAGCATGTCGTGTCACCTTTAACAGCAGCAAAAGTGCTCGCCGAAGCTCGAGATGCAGAAACGAAGTCTCAAATTATTAGGAACGTCTCTGAAAGTAATCCTAATTTAACTTATTTATGTAGTACATAAAAAAACTAATTAACTATGTGAACTATAGAAGAGAATCCTATAATCAAAAACCTTCAGATCAAGGTATTATCATACAGAAGGACTTTAATATTGGCCTAATTATCTTTATTGACAATATTATGTTCATTAATAACAAGCTTATATATTAAAAATATATATTTATAACAAGTTTTATATAAAAAATTGCAATGTCATGAGAGAGAAACGTGTGTACAAAATTGTAGCTCAATCGGACACTGGCAAGTGGGTCAAATTTAACATGCAAGATTTGATTACAAACACCGGGACAAACAACAAATTAGAAAGCTTGCGATTGGACCCGATTGGTCGAGAGACCGGCTAACAACGATGACTCACTATTTTCTTAACGTAAATGAACTATGGTAAAATCGAAAAAGGGGACAGCGAGAATCCACTATAACTCATACTATCTATAAAACTCAGATAGACCTTTTCTAAAAACTAATCGTCACGTGTAAATATCCGGGTTTCACCATACATAATACATTGATTTTAGTGGTCGAGAAGGGCGAACTACCAGCTGCTGTCCTACATGATATCCTCAAATGCCCTAAAGACAAAAAGGCAACAGTCATCAAGAAGCTAACTAAAGGTAATACTTTTAAAAGTTATTTAAAGTAATCTGAATATTTCAAATGTGTTTCCAATATTCATGTCGCATACACTCCAATATTGCGCTTGTCTTATTCAAAAGAACTGGGCTGTACTATAACGTGTCAAACCATCATGATTCCGCTATGACCTCTGTCTCTCACAGTAATATCTCTCACCTTTATAGTTTTGAGACATCAGAGGAAGGCCCCAGAAAGGTCAAATAAAATGTTACAAAAGATCAGCTTAAATAAAAAGGCAAATGCTACCCAGAATTGGGTTATTTAACTGCACATAAGAATATAACAATACTTAACACACACATACTCTTTTTATTGATTATTATTTATTGATCGAAGCACATACTCATACTCTTACTCATTATTTACATACCTAATTAAATATAAGTTAAACAATTACATGCAGCACACGATACATAAGTTATCAATTAATCATATTAATTGGTCATCTACTAAAATAATCCAAATTTCAGCTGTAGAAAAGAGGATATTACCAGGCCATGTCTTGGATAATATACAGGCGAAAATAGAGCCTACTGAATATAAGGATGAAGCCATAAAGAAAATTCGTAAAGGTAAGTCGCAAAATAGGTCATATTTGCTTAGTTTTATCTGAACAAAATTTATACACACGTACCCACTATGAGTAGAGTGGCGATTATAGAGTAAATTTAACGGTTGATTTAAAAATAAACCTTATTTCCAAACCGTCGAGGTAGATATCTAAAAAAATTGCGTGTTCATTTTCGGACATAAAAATATGAATATTTTTAACTACAGAAAAGGAGCATATTCGTATAAAACGCTTACGTTACCTAACAAAGAAGAGTCAAAGTACGACCGACGAATCTTGCCTCCAGAAAAGGGTGCAGAAGTAAAAGTTTCATTAGTTCTACTATTCGGGAATAAATCGAAATGTAGTCCATTAGTTCTACCGCAGAACTGTGGAATAGGACTAGTGGGAATAAAGACTACCATTAGTTGTACTATTTAATACAGTAGGACTGTTGAGAAAAAAAAACCCATTAGTTCTACCATAGAATTGTTTAGTTGAACAAGTGGCAACAAACGAAGTCTGCTGGTTACGGGCGGAACATGACAAGCATGGATGCTTGGACGCATGGATGCATTTGCTTTGGAGAGCCCTATGTTTGGCAGTGGATGTCTTTCGGATAACTGATGATGAGCAAATAGGGTATTAAAGCTTTTTGAATCTTATTACATACTTTAACTCCTCCGCTTTTCTTTTTTGATTAATTTCATCGCAAAATCCGAGACAGTTGAATGGTTTCGCCGGGACCCGTTGCTGTATTGACTTGACGCTTTTCTGGTAGTCGCAACTGTTTTCTTTTTGGCTCTAAGGAATGTCAGTAGTTTCTTGAGGGCTTGTCCCATAAAATCATATATTAGAATCCCATAATTTTTGAGAATGTTAATTTTAGCGATCGAAGATGGTCAAATAGCTCCCGCTGTGTTGGACGATGTATTAATAAACGTACGTTCTACTGACTCTAACTCTGTGGTCAAGAAGAAGGTTCGTAAAGGTAAGTCATGATAGCAATATAAAGTTAGTTTGAAGGACACTGATTGTTTGGCTATATGTTGTAATTTGAGGAGATTTTAATACTGAGGTCCCACTTACGAATATTACGACTAAAGACAGTCCATATAGCTGGGAGCTTTACCTAATAAAGCGACTACACCCCCCACCTCCTCTCCCCAGTGGATTCTGGCACTGCCGAGGCGGGGGGATCTCAGTAGCCGTGGCTTGGTCACCCACGGTGAAGCGAAGAGGAACCCGACGACGTAGCGGCCAACAAGTAAGTTGCGGTTCCGCTTGGGCGACATCGCAATTGAGGCGGGCCGCGATGTCGTATGGGGCCTCCCATACCCATACGATATCGTGGCTGAGGGATGGAGGCCGCGGTGGGAGAGGAGTGCCGGTATTGCGATGCGCCACTTTCCCTACCTTCCGCGACCTGGACGGGTCGCCATCGTTTGATGGCAGACGCAGTGGGGACGCATGGGAGGAGGAGTGTCGGTATAGCATTGGCCACTCTCCCTATCCCCTGCGGCCGAAAAATGGTAGGTGGCGGGGCTATTGGACCCGTCACAGGAGGACCAAGGGTGCCATGCACGGGGTGACCAAGGGTGCCATGCAACCAGCACCTGGGCGCCAGACAGCGCCCAGGTGCTGGTTTGGTCCCTGGGGTGGTCACGGCGTACAGTGTGTTCTAGTGCGCATGCGCCGGTGGTGGAGGAGTACTCCTTAGAGTAGGGTCCAGTGACGGAAAGCCGCGGTGGGTTCGCGGTAAGTACTTACGCGTGCCCGGGTTCCCGCCATAAATGTCAAAGGAGGACACCGTGAAGTTTTAACTCTGGCATTGACTACCTATATACTACAGGATAGCTTGTAATGTATGCATGATAATTAGGGTTTATAGGAATTATCACGCCATCAGTTGGCGCCAGTATGGCATGAGTTCCTTTACTTTGTAAATGTAACTTTTGTGATAAACGTGACGTTAACGTCAATTAAACAATTTTCGAGAGATATAAGTGCTTTGGATCCCCGAGGAGGTGAATGATCCAGTGAGGTATGTTCGGTGATGATGATCAACGTTTTATGTCCCAAAATTCTTTCAGATTGATCACAGTGTACATCAGAAGGTAAAACTTGTTTGTTTGAAAGAGGTAATCTCTGAAAGTACCTACTGTTACGATTACAAAAATGAATTTACTGATCGGATACTACACTACTGCTGAATGATTAAATACGAAGTTCACGAGTATAGGTCGTAGCTCATTTATACAACCCCGCTCCAACACCAATCCCGCACAACACCGCCTTAAACGGAGATGATTGCTCGCTGTCCACATCTAGCAGGCAACCAGCTGTCCACGCGCGTACAGCTCTCGCCTTACCTTTTTTGACAAGCTAGCAATGTGCTTCAAGCGAGCAGACAGCGTGCGTATAGCGCGCGGGCTGCCCCCTTGAAGCACGTAATAAGCACGTAATAAGCACGCGGTAAGCGAGACGTCAACTATATCGAGTGGTACGATGGCGGTGAGCTGTCTCCTAATTTGTGTTGTCAATGTAAAGTATGTCTTCATAGGACGCCTTGAAGCTCACATTTCAATGTACATTAGTTTGCCGGGTGGGAGCGGTGTCGTATAAATCGGCTTCGACCATATTATATTGTAGTACTTACGACTGATTATAGTTGTTTAGATAACTGATTATAGTTGTTTAGATAACTCATTATTTACTTGCAGCAATAGAAAAGACACACGTGACACCATCCGTCATGGATGAGATCATCAGCAGTATTCGCGCCAGTAAAGATAGGTCGGCAGTCTTGAAGAATGTCCGGAAAGGTAATAAACACACATAAACTCGCGCTTTTACTTAGGCAGAAACTACAGAAGGCCACCTGCTACGATCCTTACATACTCCTTTTGCTTCGGTTACGTTTATACATCTGCGAGGCCTTAGTGCGAGTTTTTACTCACGCTAAATCGCGTTAATGTAAACGTCAATTTGTATTGAAACTGGATAAGCGCCGTCTGGTGACGGTAAAGAGAAACCTCTTTTTTGTATACATTTTGACATAGAGATCGTTTACGTTATCATGAGTGAGTACGTTAAAAAACTCGGCATAAGGACACTGGTCATTCACGCACGCCAGTTATGAGTATTACGCCTAGACTTTTCTTTTCACCAATAATGTCTGTGTAGTGTGTATTATGTCCAGGAAAATGTATATGAATTGCGGAAATAAGCTAATATGTTTTAATTTATAAAACACTTTCCCTCTACGGGTGTTGCCACACCAACCGATCGTTTGAAATTGATGTTGACGGAAAAAAACAAAAAAAACAACAAACTTCCATCGATCGACGATAGATCGATCAGTGTGGTAACACGGTAAAGACAGGCTTGCACAAATAAGGGTTGTCACTAATACGGTTTCATTTTACAGGGCTACAGTTTAAGTTGACCTAGATCGTTGAACAGGTTGTAGTATCCATCATTGCAGACTGATTTGACTATGAAATACCGTGCCCCAAAGTTAAACGTTTTCATGATTTTAGATTTTGAAGTTTTAAAATTTGTCGAGTTTTTGCCTATTGGCTGATTATTTTTTGGGTTCTTGGACTCTAATTTATTTGTTTGCGATTTATGTGTTTAGACAAAAAAAACAGCAAATTTAAAACTTCAAAGTCTAAAATCTTGAAAACGGTTAAGTTTGGGGTACGGTATTTCATAATCAAATGAGTCAGGCATGATGGAAACTACAACCTCTTAAAGTATCTAGATCGACTTAATCTGTAGCCCTGTAAAAGTATTTCATTTGAAATCTAATTTCGTATTAGTGCAGCGATCTCAGTAACTCTGAGTTAAGTTTTTAGCGAATAAAGGCCGTGTTATCAAGGTTTTGAGAACCTGAAAATAAATTGATATCCTTTGTCTTCTATAACAAAATGTTTATTTCAGCTATACATAAAGGAAAACTGCCGCCTGAAGTGATGGCTGAAGTAAAGGCTGTTGTCAGTCCTGCTGACAATAGATCGGAAGTCATAAAAAAAGTTCGAAAAGGTAACTTTTCTATTATAAAAATAATTCTCATTATGAAACGTGCAGTGATAAGAATTTAATGGTTAACGGGGAAAATTAACTTAAATGAGCCTGGCTGACGAAATAGTGAACAAAATGGAAGAGGAGAGATATTCCCTAAATCGCCTTCACAGCCGAGTGACCAAAGCATTAACTGGAACTTTTCGAAACTATAATAGAAGATTTTTTTGAAACATGTCGAAATTTTTCACGTGTCCTTTTTTATGAAATACCCAGGTTTTATCGTAGCCTATCAATTACTCATTTTAATGTAGTTGAAACACTTATCAACTGTCGTTAATTATAATCTAAGTTAAATAATAATTATTGTAGTGATAGAAAAAAGGACGCTGTCGCATACAGTCTACGATGACGTAATGTTGAATATAGAATCGACCGACCAGAAAAAAGAAGCCATAGAGAATATCCGGAAAGGTGAGATCACAAATTATTTTCAAAATAGGAATCGAATTGAATTAAGATTAAAACCGTTCAATTTTAGTTTGGACATTGAATATAGTTTCTGATTTGATTGTCGTTAAGGCATCCACGGGAAACGAAAGGTTTCTTCTATTTTTTTACAAGGAAAGCAGCAATTTAATTAATAATATTAATTACAGCGGTCCAAAAAGGCCAATTGGCGCCCGCTGTCATGGATGACATAAAGGCCAATGTCCAACCTGATGACACTAATTCAGTTGTTATGGAGAAGATCCAACAAGGTACTTCTTTAATACCTTTTAGAATATATAATAATAATAGATCTACGGACCGTATCTCAGTAGAGACTAGCCATTAGCGCGGGCGATATTATAATGAACAAAATATCTAAGCAACAACAAGTGCAACAGAGCACTCTCACAATCCGATAGGACGGCAAACCGACACGGCCGGAGAGAGATCAGGCGTAGGAGTAACGGCCAAGCTCTAGGCTGCTACTGAAGAAATACTAATGGATAGACCCAATATCATTATGCGCGATTTGGGATCGAGCCCGGAGTGAAATGATAAAATAGGTAATGAAGAAATCTATGATATGACTGTCTTACGAAATATGCTGCAGCGAAAACGTAGCATCTACAGAACACTAATTGAGAAGGCACTTAATGCTTGAGGAATTCAATCCATAGCGATATTAAATCAAGACCATCCCTTATATGGTCGTCCAGCGGCGAGATGGGCAGATGAAATTGTTGCCATTGCTGGTAGAACCTGGACGAGGTTAGCAAAGGAACGTGTTGATTGGTACAAGAAGAGAGAGGCCTATGCTTAACAGTGGGCAAAGTCGGGCTGTGGATGATGATGATGAGTATGAATTATATTATTATATTATTTTTAACAAAATTTATTTTATCGGTCAATGCATTTTTTTATTAGCTTTTGCATTGGAAATATAGTATTTTTTATCAAACTAAGCAACAAAGCCGATTTTTTTTACAGCTGTAGAAAAGAAACACGTTACACTACATACTATGGCAGATGTACTTGAGAAAGTCGACAAAAGTTATAATAAATCAGAAATCATTATGCACGTCCGTCAAGGTATGTACCCAAATGGTCACAATTCTTATTATAATTATTACTTTTGTTGTTGCCTTGTTTTTGGGATAAAGTAAGGCAGACAAAAAGAGTTTGTTTTGATGTTTGTTTGTTTACCTTACTTATTACCGAATATCGTGTAAAAATACCGCGGAGGACTGGGCCAAGATGTCACATCTCTTACTTGAGGGTGTGGGTTAAAATCCGGCCAAGTAATTCAATTCTTTCTATGTTTATCTTGGACATTGCTGACAATAAACATCGTGAAGAAACCTGCCGCCTTATTGCGTAAGTAAATTTGGCAAGGCAATGGGTTTGATCCCATGAAAGCGTATGAGAAATTGACTTTAAATAATTAGGTATTGCCAACAATATTTGGAGGTTTTCATTGGTAAAGATAATCTTTTCAAAAGAGTCTAATCATTTTTGGCAATAATTAAATTTTTAAAGGTTCTCTTTCATGGGATCAAAGCCTTTGCCTTGCCGTATTCACTTACGCAATTAGGCTACTGGACTAACAAGTTAATATAAGTTGGACATGCCTCCGTTGGAAGCTAGCTTTGGAAGGCCTCCCGCTAGGTGGACCGACGATCTCGCCAATGCTGCGGTAGTCCGGTGGATGCGAAACGCACAGGACCGATCATTGTGGCGACGCTTGGGGGAGGCCTATGTCCAGCAGTGGACGTCTTTCGGCTGAAATGATAACGATAAAATTTGAAATCGCCAACCCGTTTTGAGCAAGCGTGATGATCAATTCTCGTGACTTCTCTGTATGAGAAGAGGCCTTTGCCAGGGCAATGCCAAGAGATAGTGGCACCGTTATAGACTGGTATTATTAATGTATCGAATATCGTGGCGGTATACCTTAGACATTAAAGACATAATTGTCGGAGGAAGCAAAACACAGGGAAGAGTTGAAGGCTATGGGGGGACACCTTTGCCCAACAGTGGGATAACTTGGGGTACGTTCACACAGAACATCCGTATTACCAGGATCGTTTTAAACGGATCCGTCTCGACTGGAGGTGATGTTCACACCGCATTAACAGTACCGTTTTAACGGATCCGTCGCTACTGGGGATAATGTTCACACCAACCAACTTTCTACAAGGATGGATGTTCGATAAAACGGATCAGTAGGTATTTATAATACCGTTTTGTGTGTGAGATCGCTCATACAACTACCTACGCCATTGCCGCATAAAACGTATACGATGAAGCGAACCTGTAAAACGGACTGCTGTATATTTTGTTGGATTGATATTTTTAACTGGATCTGGAATACTGTCATGTGTGTGAACTCACTCATATAATTACATACGTCAGCACTAAATGAAAACGTATACGATAAAGCGGACCTGTAAAACGGACCTCTGTGTGAACGAGCACTTAGGTTGTAAAAATCGAGGATTTACCATGATGTAAACAATAAAATTTGAGTTTTCTGCAGTATACGTGTAGTAACTGATTAATTATTTACCATAATTATTATATTATTCACAAGATATTATGTTATTTTTAGCGGTAGACAGTGGCAAACTACCGCCTGCTGTGATGGATGAAATAATCGCCGATGTAAAGTCTAGTGATGATAAGGCTAAAGTAGCGAAGAAGGTTCGCAAAGGTAATGAAAAAAATACTATCAGAAATATACACGACATTCATGTCCATTTTCACTAACACTATGCGATACCTTGAAAATAAAATCGCGCTTTTGGATTTTCGACGCTCGGTTCTGTGCCGAGAGTTGAATACACACCGCAATAATATTAATTTATGTGTCACCGAATGTTTGCGAGAATACAACATTTAAACACATTGCAAGGGCCTGTAGTCGTAAATAACAGGCATTTTATCTAACAATTTATTGCTAATTTTTTATCGGATGTTTTACTAAGTAATTCTCTCACAGCCTCTCTTTTGGTTATTTCTTATGGGTGGTACTTCTATAGCAGAACTTTTTATGTCATAATATTATTATGCATAACAACGGATAGTATAAACTTCATTTCGCAGAAAATCGTTTGGCATACACTCATTTATCATACATTAAAACTCATAATTTTGTCAGTCAGAATCATCTTTAGGCATAAATTTCATATCGATAGTCATTAAAAGGCAGAACCATCATATCACAGAAAGTTCACAGTAAGAATCGTCTTTTGGCATACATTTTATATCCATATTAATTGAAATACTCATAATAAAAATATATTGAACGATTTTTTTTTTATTTTGCTGTATGAAGCATGCAAACAAGCATACACCATGCATGCAGCATTAAACATGCCAAGAAGCATTCACCATGCATGCAAAATGCGAGCAAGCATGCAAATGAGTATGCAGCAAGCAGCAGGCATGGTTTCTGTCACGGCTCCGGCGCTGCGGGGCTCCAGCGGTCCCACGCGAGTTTAGCAGATGTTTTTAACGCTCACCATCTGCTCCTCAGCTCGCAGGCCGCCTTGCCCCTACGCGCCTACGCGGGCTTTAATAACATTCTAGGGGTAGGGCAGACAAGACTACGTGGAGTCAGTTTTGCAGCAATTCGTTTCTGTCACTAACTTTTGTAACACAACGTATTGACTTTTTAAGACAGTATTTTAATTTAATCTATACTAATATTATAAAGCTGAAGAGTTTGTTTGTTTGTTTGTTTGTTTGTTTGAACGCGCTAATCTCAGAAACTACTGGTTGGAATTGAAAAATTCTTTTTGTGTTGGATAGTCCATTTATTGAGGAAGGTTATAGGCTATATAACATCACGCTACGACCAACAGGAGCAGAGCATAAATGAAAAATGTTGCAAAAACGGGCAAAATTATTCCTTTTTGAGAGCTTCCGTTGCGTGCGCTGCGTAAACGGTTTAATTACACAACAATCATGTGTGTAGAGTAGGTAGGGTTGATGGGTAGGTAGGTAGCCAGTTGACGGGAGCGAAGCCGCGTGGGACAGCTAGTGTTAGAATAGAAATGTTTTTTTATAGAAATGCCTTATAAAATTCTAATATTATAAAGCTGAAGAGTTTGTTTGTTTGTTTGTTTGTTTGTTTGAACGCGCTAATCTCAGAAACTACTGGTTGGAATTGAAAAATTCTTTTTGTGTTGGATAGTCCATTTATTGAGGAAGGTTATAGGCTATATAACATCACGCTACGACCAACAGGAGCAGAGCATAAATGAAAAATGTTGCAAAAACGGGCAAAATTATTCCTTTTTGAGAGCTTCCGTTGCGTGCGCTGCGTAAACGGTTTAATTACACAACAATCATGTGTGTAGAGTAGGTAGGGTTGATGGGTAGGTAGGTAGCCAGTTGACGGGAGCGAAGCCGCGTGGGACAGCTAGTGTTAGAATAGAAATGTTTTTTTATAGAAATGCCTTATAAAATTATTCCAAATGAATTTCTGCCATCTTAAAAGTAAGCCA
Source organism: Orthosia cruda (assembly GCA_964057195.1). Taxonomy (NCBI): domain Eukaryota; kingdom Metazoa; phylum Arthropoda; class Insecta; order Lepidoptera; family Noctuidae; genus Orthosia; species Orthosia cruda. The sequence goes on along the minus strand of OZ059831.1, from coordinate 37,419,017 downwards.
TTGTAAATTCGGACATACAAACATTCGGCCAAACAATAATCATATTAAATATATTAATACAAGTTTGTTATGCCAAATAAATTTCGGAGCATCAAGATTCTGCCAGATAGAGGGATTTCATATACATCATTCCATTTCATATACCTCAGAAGCATGTCCTCGAAATAACCTGGAATCATCAAATTGGCAATTATAGTATTGATGGCATTAATCTATGAATTTTATCGTTACAAGAATTGCCCTCCTGATTGAATAATAATAATAATTCTAGTGTTAGAAAAGAAGAAGGTGCCACCCCACATCACGGAGAAAATAAAGAATAATTTAAAACCTAGTGAGAACAAAGAAAAAGCGATGGACAATATCCGTGAAGGTAAGTCGCCAAAGATACAGAATCAAATACGTAGTACAAAATTAACGATTTCCTATGAACTGTGCACATAAGAGCCAGCACATTTTCATAAATGAATGAATGAAAGAACTAGGTACTGACATACAGTATTAATTATCGTTTAATGCGACACAAAGAATGATATCTTCCATTTAGATCATTATAAAATTAAAGAACACAGTTAATTTAATAGCACTACGAAATTTGAAAGGTGTCTAAATAATATTATTAATTTGATCCATATTACCTATGCCAATGCTAATTTTATGAAAGAAAAAGCTATTGTTATGCACAGTGCAGCTTACCCTCAATATTAATTCCAGCTGTAGAAAGAGGGGAAATACCACACGAAGTGATGGATGAGATAGCCAATACTGTGCGCCCAAGTGACAATAAGTCACAAGTCAAGAAGAAGATTCGAAATGGTAAGTAATTAACGTAGACAATTAAGTACGTACTTATAATTACGAAAAAATCGTGAATCCTTCTGGGGAAGTATTAACGTTTAAGAACTTATCTATACTTTATATATAAAGCTGAAGAGTTTGTTTGTTTATTTGAACGCGCTAATCTCAGGAACTACTGGTTAGAATAGAAAAAAATAGTGTTGTGTTGGATAGTCTATTTATCGAGGAAGGTTATAGGCTATATAACATCACGCTACGACCAATAGGAGCGGAGCATAAATGAAAAATGTTGCAAAAACGGGACAAAAAACCCTTTTTGAGAGCTTCCGTTGCGTGCGCTGCGTAAACGGTTTAAGTTACGCAACAATAATGTATGTAGGGTAGGGTAGGTAGCCAGTTGACGGGAGTGAAGCCGTGTGGGACAGCTAGTTAATATAGATAGGGCTAATATTTAATTGTTGATTACAGCTCTAGAAAATAGGTATGTAACGCCGGCCAATGCGGAGTTTTTCGTCAAAGATTGCTTATGCAAGGGTGAAACTAAATCAGCAATCATTAAAAACGTTCGTCAAGGTTTGTTGATACACAACAGCTACTTATTTAGTGCTACTTATGAAATTACTAGTAGGTAGTATCTAGACGTAATTATGGCAGATGACGCTGTAGAAAATGTTCGTTGTGTTGCTAACACTTACCTTTGTGTAGACTCTTTATAAAGATCGTTTCATGTCACATGTCAACTCCCGGGAAAGCAATATCTTACCACATACATAGTACATAATTATTAATTAAACAAAATATATTAAAATGGATTATGTATTTTAATATAGCGTTTGTCGAATAATTCGCAATTCTTTTTTATTATAGCTATAGCTGAAAAAAAGTTACCTCCCGAAATTTTAGATGATATTAATACCGAAGTTAAGCCTGGAGATAAAGGAGCTAAGTTTAGGGAGAAAGTCCGTAAAGGTAAGAAAAAATATAAATATGATATCGATGAGAAATCTGTAGAAAATCCTTGATATCTGGAAGTTTCTTCTTAAGAATCTTTATTGTCCTATTTGAAAATAATCCATATCATAGTAATTAATAATACATAAAACAATAATTTCAGCGATTGAAAAGAGGAAAAAGACACCAAAAGCCATAGATGAACTCGTCGACGATCTAAGACCTACTGACGAGAAATCTGAAATCATGAAAGACATCCGTAAAGGTAACGCGTTTTTTCGAAATGTTATAATCCAATAATTTCTGGTATTGGTAGTTATTATGATGGGTGAACGGATCAAAAGATCACGGGAATGGTTTGCAGAGACCAGGGAAGCATATCACAAATGGAATGAGCATGCTATGCTCAACAGTGACTTTAACAAAGTTGACAAAAAAAATATGTTTATAATATCCTACTAATACATATTATAATTTAAAGTCTGGATTTATAGTCTGAATCAATACGCCTCAACGGCTGAACGGATTTTAAAACGTAGCATACTGGAAGACCGTACCTGAATTAAAACGTAAAAACTTTTTATGCCGATAAAAGTACATTCCCGTGCGATAATTTCCGAATTTCATGGAGGCGAAGCTACTGGGAAAAGTAAGTATGAAATCTATTTAAAAACTAATTGATGATAATATTGCAGCGGTGCGCAAAGGAGAACTTTCACCCGCTGTTATAGAAGACTTGCAAGCCACCGTACAACATGGAGACACTAAGTCTGTTATTTCGAATAAGATCCAACAAGGTGCGTTCAAGGAAATTTCAATAAGTAATAGGTTAAAACATTGGATCTTTTCGTATTCTTTCCTCATCGTTAGAGAGATTATTTAAATGAAAATGTATCTGCCGTATAGAAAGAGAATTATGAATGAGAATATATTATCACGCGTGCAAGTATAATAGAACCAGTTAGACAGAGGAAGCAAGCACTGTTCTTGACGCCAATCATATTGACCATTTCAGCGATAGCTAAAAAGCACGTAACTCCAACCAACGTAAAAGAAGTAACCGACGATATCGGTGCTAGTCAAAATAAAGAAGAAGTCCTTGAAAACGTCCGTAAAGGTAAGCCGTAGAAATACATGATGATACTACACAAAATTTTAAATTAAATTAGCATAATAGGTATATAGTGGCTCAGTATATAGTGGTGGTGGCACAGAATCGTGTTAAGCTGAAAAAGGAATAGGAAGTCTTTGCCTTGCAGTGAGACAAAACAGGCTTATTATTTAATTTAATTTTTATCTTGACTACGCTAGCTTAAATTAATGGTGTGAAATTTTTGTTTCTGTTATCTTATTCTTTATATTAGCTATTGCCAAAGGAAAGCTTCCCCCTGCTGTCATGGAAGATATAGTCGCCGATGTTCGACCTACGGACAGAAAGGGCACTGTCATGAAGAAAGCAATAAAAGGCAAGTCGAAACATTACTTATCCATACTTTCCATACATACTATACTTAAATGCGAAAGTGACTCCGTCTGTCTATTTTTTAACTTTCCCGCCTTAACAGCGGATTGGATGAAACTTGGCATAGGAATAGACCAGGAAATAGGTTTGTTTTTAGAACAGTTTTTTGTATGGGCGAAGCTGTGGGCAGAAGCTAGTATGTCATAATAATATTCATGTCATAATAATTTAATAATAATACACAGTAACAAAAATGTAAGAAATATGACTGATTTAATTATTTTAAAACAAAAATATTACAGCCATAGAGAAAAGGCAAATTCCTCCAGAAGTTATGCAGAATATAGCTGCCGTCAACGTTGAGGCCAGCCGTAAGGATGAAGTATTGAAGAAAGTGCGTGCAGGTAACTTTCTCAACTTTCCGATACAGTATGAACTACACTTTAATTTGTAATTGAAGATCATTTCAAACTACGTCCATAAACTCAAGTATCGACTTTGTCACTATATTGAAGTTGTTTTTTAAATGTCCTTTTTTTTATTAAAATCTCTTAAAAATAGTATAGGTTGCTGTGGAATTAGAACATTGTCTTGTATGACACAGATTTGGTTGTTCCAAAATTTGATCAATCATCTCGAATTCTGAATATATGTTCTTCAGATAGACAGTAGCATATTTAATAATGGCACCTGAATGTAGATCGAGAATTAAAAAGAGACTCCCGCGTCGATTCTGTTGATCTACCGGTCGCAAGCTCTACTACTGACCATGAGGTTTTTGAGTGAAAGTTGGATAATGTAAATTAATTTATACTACTTATTTCATTCAATCACATAAAACCGTATTATGATATTTCAGCTGTGGATAAGGGTGAATTGTCACCTGCTGTACTGGAAGATGTGACGGACGATTTGAACGCGGGAGACACGAAGTCTATGGTCATGAAGAAGATTGATCAAGGTAAGTAAATCAATTTTAAATTGATGAAAATGCAATCATATTCTATATGTAAATTAAATCATCAGGACTTTAAAGTAAACTTTTTGCATCTGAAGCACAGTACACAAATGTTATTCGACAAAAGACTCAAGAAGACAATATATACGAAGTACATTTTTATTTGAAATTTAATTATTTTTTTGGTGGTCTTCAAATTCCAGCAATTGCTAGGAGGCACGTATCGACCTGTGCTGCAGAAGTTGTGCTCGCTGATATCCACGCAAGTAAGGATAAGAAAGAGATCATGGCGAAGATTAGTGAAGGCAAGTAAATAAACTTAGATATTTATGCCATGGCATTCTATGCAACACAAATCAAAATTTTGATTGTAGGAAACAGAAAGAAGAAGAAAGAAAGAAAAATGTTTATTTGCCAAAAAACGACATACAACATTTTTGATTTTTCCTTAAATTAAACCCTTAACCCTTAGTAAGTACTTAAAATATGTTAGTAAAGAAAAGTAAGTTTAAAATAAAATACCAAATTTGAGTAGTTAGTAGGATGATGAATAAGTACAAGCAGATGCATGTCGTGACTGTGGCAAGAAGGCTTCCACTCAGCATAATGCTGTGCCGTGGGAGACCTACAGCACGGCGCTAATTTTCAGTTGTCGCCTAGGACGTGACGAATATAATACAAAAATATAAAACAAATATAGAAAGATAATATAAATCACTACGTTAAAATGTTGTGACTGAAACGAAAGTAGGTATCAAGACAAAGTTAACAAAACAAAGTGCAGGTATTATTGCTCTGTCTCCCACACTCACACTGGCGTGGCGCTCTTATACCTACGTGACGTCGTGCACACGCGCGCGCGCTGCTTGTCGATGATGCATAGCTGATGTAAATACTGAAGGGCAACGTAATTTCGGTGACTCACTCACCGAAATTACGTTGACATTTAGCTTCAAACAGTGTTAAGAGCCAAAAATGAATCAGCTTAAACCCAAAGCGTCATACTTTCCATGACTCATTTTGGTTTACGCAAATTATGCTGGTTTACATACAGCACTAGCCTATTTAAGGCAACAAAGAGAATTATGCCAGAATTGGCACCCTTTCACATTAGGAAACATCTAATATTATTACAAAGGGAGGTTCGAAAGTTCGCGGCATATTGCCTTGAAATACATCTTCTTTAAAAAAAAAAAATCTGTGAAATTTTGTAGCTGGTTCACTACTTCACATCTATTTCATTAATGAGCATTTCTGCATTTCTCCTACAATTTGTTTATTTTAGCTGTTGATCAAGGACTACTGCCGCCCTCGGCTGTAGAAGAAATCGAAGCGGAAGTAAAACCCAGAGACAACACCTCTGAAGTCAAGATGAAGGTTCGCAAAGGTAAATTCTAATGTAACTGTATCTTACAAATTTTCACTTCACTATTGCTGGAAACTGTTCTTTGAATACAGCTTCGGGTAAAAGAAAGATTTTTTTATTTGTGACTCGCACAGGTAATACAGACAAAAACAATTGCACGCAAACACTATTAATACTACAGACAGGCATTTTACTCGTGTTGCGGATGAATTTGAAAAAAGAGTTACCGCGGCCCTGGCTCAAGCTCAACTGAAGGAATACTGGTAGATTTTACTCAGTAAAAGTCTGACACACAGAGCGGGACAAGTCATTGAATGATTTTTATCCGAAAAAAAAAACTAAAAAAAACCGAAGAGATTAGACCTCGTAAGCAGAAAACAGAAAAATAATTGGCAAAGAAAGAGGCTTTGCCATAGCCCTGTAGTGGAATAATACAAGTCATATAAGATTTAGGTTTATGAATCAATAACTTGACATACTGGACCTATTGATGTAATATAAAAAGTAGTGAATGATAGCGTGATAATTTATCACGGGAGAATAGAAGAATATAACATGGAGGAGCTCGTGGCTAAATAATAACAGCCACACGGGTCGATCTTCAAGGTTAAGCAACGCTTGCCGAGGTCGGTCCATGGATGGGTGACCATTTCAACATACCGAGTTTCCTCCGTGCCTCGGAAAGCACGTTAAGCCGTTGGTCCCGGCTGTCATTTAAAGATCTTTGACAGTCGTTATGGGTAATCAGAAGCTTGTGATCTGACACCAGTCTTGCCAAGGGGTACAGTGTTACCCAATTACTGGGTTGTGGAGGTCAGATAGGCAGTCGCTCCATGTAAAACACTGGTACTCAGCTGAATCCGGTTAGACTGGAAGTGGACCCCAACATAATTGAGAAAAGGCTAGGCAAATTGATTGATTGAATAGAAGAATAAAACATGGTATGCAGACTTCAAATAACATGGTTCAAGGACATGACAATGATGATGATTGGGAATTTAAATAAATTTAAGAAAACATACAATTTACTATTAATTACAGTCATACAAAAGAAGACAGTATCGCCAAGTATCATGGCTGAGTTAACCGGTAACATTCTGGCAAAGGAGGAACAGGCTGAAGTCTTGAAGAAGCTCCGTACAGGTCAGCTAACTTTTCATATATTGATGAAGAGACATATATAACGATAATATTTCATTTAGATAATAACTGTAATTTGTATTTTTGTTTAACTTAAGCTGTTGAAAACGGTGAGCTAGACCCGGCCGTTGTGGATGAAGTTATGGCCAAAGTAAAGCCTTGTGACACTAAGGCTCTCATTATGATAAAGGTCCGAAAAGGTAAGTCGTTCGAAGTTGCTAACATTTTTTTTCCATGTATAATCGACTTCGTAATTCGTATACGGTTAAGTTTGTAGTACGGTGTTTCATAGTGAAATCAGTCAGGCATGATGGAAACTACAACCCCTTAAAAGATCTAGGTCGACTTAATCTGTAGCCCTGTATATATACATCAGCACATAAAGTAAAATCACGCTTGCACATCATGAAAAATTACAAGGTCTATTTGTCTATCAGGCATTTAGGTAATTTCACCATTAGTTAAAAAATAACATTGATTGCCATCAAAAATGGCAGCAATTACGAGTAGAACCATACATACAGGAAAATAATCACACAATACGTCAATTTGTCGCTTCATATACCTATATAGTCATGTTATACGGCTGTATACCCGTATTGTCAGTTTGCAATAATTTTCCCTGAACTACCAATTAAAATATTTATAACTACACATTTAAATAATTTTTCTCAAAAATGGTATGTAATGTTGCCGTAACATCTCTAAAAAGTATCCAGAAAGTGAACTTTACCGGAGACTTATTCACAACTGTCCAGTAAGTAAGTATGTAATTTACTTACTGGACAGTTGGTCATCCTCTTTACATCTCCTTGGAAAAAAAACATGGTACCAGACACAGATTAGAGTTTAGCCATTATAACATGGTTATAGGGGGGAGGCTCCAAATATATATTTATCTCTCTTTTTGGTATGACATTTTATGAGATAGATATATTTTTGGAGCCATCCATATTATACTCTGTGACAATTACCGCGACGCAGGAAAAGTACGCACATTGCGTTTTGTACTTAGTAATGTTGTAGAAGTATAGTGTGGGATTTTATGTTTGTATTTAGTAATTTAAGTTTATAAATAATGTTGGATTAAAACTTTCCATTCTAATATTAACATGGAGTTTCAAAAACTTTTTTTTTTTACTATTACATTCATGTCATGTAAAAATAGAACAATGTTTAAAACTAAACGCAAACTTTTTAGTAAAAAAAAAAACAATTTTATCGTCTGGCGGGATTTCAATTGTGTTTTAATTTACCGCGTGAACATAGATAATCCCAAAAAAATTGTTCAAGCGAATCTGATTCGGCAATAGATGGCACTACTCCTGATTTAAAAGCTGAGGCCGAATTAGCAAAACAAATATAAATGCCCCCGGTAAATCGATCACAATATCTATCAGTAATTGCCCCAATATGAATGTAACCTTCAATCTTAAGTAAACGAATTTGTTGTTAAACTTTCTTACATTTTTGATAAAAGCATTATACAAGCCTCAACCAGTAAGAAAGCCATCCTGGCCTCATATATAACCGGACCTCACCTGCGATTCGGTCCGGTTAACTCATACTTGGCCAGGAAAGCTTACTTACTGGATTCTGCAGTAATGTACTATTACCTAAATAGGTAAACCGCTTCAAGTAGATTATTATATTTATGATATATTCATTAGTACAATTAAAGTTGAGTATATTTATGATATATTCATTAGTTATTTCATGTTCATGATTTTAGCGACAGCAAAAAGGCATGTTACGCCTGGAGTCATGGAAGAAGTACTTGCTACTATTAACCCAAAAGATAATAAGCAGGAAATTATAAACAAGATGCAAAAAGGTAAGTAGACGAGAGATAGAAGAAATGATAAAATGCAGTAGTAATCCGCTAAAAAGTTTTTTGGTAACAATGTTATAATTTAAGCCCCATAAATAAAAAAAATTATGGGGTGTATAATGTAACTGTACTTATACCGGCTTCCTTGTTTGACTATACTTCCGCCAGAATATTTTGTGCTAGAATGAATTTTGTGGCAATATTGACAAATGCCGACCGTCACTAGGTTTCTCTGTGCTAGCCGATTTCCATGCATACGAATTCTAAAAAACAAAAATTGTAATTTTAGCGGTGAAGAACGGACAGCTGCCCCAATCTGTTCAGGATGATATCTTCGCCAATGTGTCACCTGAAGATGATAAAAAAGAAGTTTTGGAAAAGGTTCGCAAAGGTAGGTCACAGAATCTATACAATATAATATTATAAAGCTGAAGAGTTTGTTTGTTTGTTTGGACGCGCTAATCTCAGGTACTACTGGTTGGATTGAAAACAAATAAATAAATAAAGCATATTTTTGTGTTGGATAGTCTATTTATAGAGGAAGGTTATAGGCTCTATAACATCACGCTACGACCAATAGGAGCGGAAAATTAATGAAAGATGTTGCAAAAACGGGCAAAATTATTCCTTTTTGGGAGCTTCCGTTCCGTGCGCTGCGTAATCGGTTTAAGTTACACAACAGTCATGTATGCAGGGTAGGTAGGGTATGGTAGGTAGGATAGATGGGTAGGTAGGTAGCTAGTAGGTAGGTAGCTAGTAGGTAGGTAGCGAAGCCACGTGGTACAGCAAGTTATTAAATAAAACAAAACGTTTCTGAAGAAGTCCCTTCCAACAGACATAATTGCACCTGGATAAAAAAAACTATATAATTTTATTCAACTCACAAAATGAAAAACAGTTAGAAACAACCTAGGGTTCTTCAATTCAAGAGTGAATAGGTTACTTCTAGGCAAGCGTGCTTCATCGTCGACCACATCATCGCTTACCATCAGGTGAGATAGTGTTCTAGCGTGAGGCTATCAATAATTTAAGAAACTGAATATTTTATTTCTATAACTACTGCGTTTATCACTATCAACTCGGTAAACGATGATCATTTTAGGCAATAACGAATACGAGGATGATGTGGTGAACCACAATAAGTTATATATAGCTTTAAATCAGATTGTTCGCGGTAAATAACCGGAAAAAGATATTAATTACATTTATCTAAATGCAGATATAAAGTCACACACACATCAGATTTGCAATGTTGTAGGTTTGTAATGGCTGTATATCTGGTGATAAGCGCACAATAACTTATATATAGTAGTATATTCCACTGAACCCCGAGAATCCTCAGCGGCAACTGCTAGAGACGACATTGACAAAACCTTTCATATAAAAGAAAAGAAAAGAAAGAAAAGTGTTTATTCGCCACAAAAACGACTAACAAATTTACACAACAACAACAAAACATAAACACGCCATATAAACCAAGCAATGCACTCACATAGAAATTGATGGTCCGTGAAAAGTAAGACAACCGAAACTTATGTGCAGCCCAATTGAAACTTATGTGCAGCGAAATTGAAACTTATGTGCAGCGTAATTGCGCAGCCACGATGAGTAGTATTAGCAATGGCGTCTCTAGACGTTTCCTACTCATCGTTCCGTCAACCATGAATTACGAATGACTGAAGATGTTAACTTATTAATCTGTAATTTTTTTAAATAACCTATCGTATAATTGGCACTTCTTCAATAACTTCTAAATACAAATTCTTTATATCCTAGGACTGACGACATGGACATGAAAACGTAAAACTATTCCAAATAAATACTGAATTTGTTTATTTTCAATACACCACTAATAATTTTTATTAATATTCATTCAGCCATCGAAAAGAAACAAGTACCGCCCGTGGTGATGGATGACCTAATGCACTCTAATGATGATACAGCTCCAATTATGAACAAAATCCGTATAGGTTAGTTTCAATGTTTACATATTCTAGCCTACAGGCGTTGCTTCATTGCAATTCACGCAAAACTTCGCGAGTGTACTTATAGCTTCGCTTTGTCCGAAAATTTTGGTGGAATCGTCTACTGGGATGAACCCATAGAGAATAGTGCTTCTAATATTACCTTAGCTTTTTGAGAAGATTCTCGTTTGGGAAGGTCCATCAAATCAAATTAAGCTGCCAAGCAGCGGTACTGTAGGTATATCGGTTTGATGAGTACGGGCGGCACTATTTAGTTATAATCAGATGTGCCATCTACTTTTTGCTATACAAACCAATGAACTTAATTTCAGCTATAAACACGAAGAAACTACCTCCATCTGTCGTGGATGATATAGCCATCTACGTAAGTCCTGCTCAAAGAACTGAAGCCATAAAGAAAGTCAAAATAGGTTAGTCATAATGAAATAATAAATCAAATAGGTACCGACTTTGGATCGTTATTATTTCATACAATTTGCAGATTGATATATGTGTTGTATCGTCGTACGAGTATATATTTTCCCTTCCTTGTTGCCAAATAAAGGCATAGTTAGGCAACAAGGAAGGAAACAATCGTTTTGAATGTTATAAGTACATCTGAAATCACGTAATAACGCCATGTAGGTTTTGATTTATGGAAATTATACAGTTTAATATCAGTACAATATTATAATTAAATCAATTTATGAAAAGGACAATTATCTATAGGATAAATATCTGGGACACATTGTAACTGAAAATTTGAGTGACGAATTAGACATTGAAAGGGAGCGCAGGGCATTGTCGGTGCGCGGTAATATGTTGGCACACAGGTTCGCTCGATGTACTGCTCCTGTTAAAATAACAATGTTCAAGGCATTCTGCCAGACATTCTACACGAGTGGCCTGTGGGCAAACTATTCGCAAAAAGCCTACAATGCCTTGCGCGTCCAGTATAATAATGTGTTCAGGGCTCTGTTTAGGCTCCCTCGATATTGCAGTGCATCCGGCATGTTTACTGACGCCAGCGTAGATGATTTCTACGCAATCATGCGTAAAAAAGTTGCGTCGGTGGTGCGACGAGCACGGGAGAGCCCGAATAGCGTCCTAAAGATGATTAGTGAGAGAACCGATACTGTTCTGCTCAGTAGGTTCATAGGACTCCATGTGTTGCGAGACCGATGAGCCTACTGTGCAGGGTTTGTTATGTTTCTTCTTACATTTTGAATATTTTTGGGTTCCGTAGTAAAAAAAAAAAACCAATATGAATTACTAACATAGTTATAAAGTTCTTGTTACTAACAACCTTGCCTTGTCTATGGACTTTTTTGTCTGAAATAAATTATTTTTATTTTTTTTATTATTTTATTTTAAAAGGACCATACTCAGATTGGCGTTAGCAAAACGCTAATAATAATAATCAAAGCCAGATGAAACAGTCATCAAGGCTCGCTCGAGCCATCATAGACTTTATCTATCCCTCCACTCCACTCCAGACTTTATCTATCACGCGAAACCGAAATCAAGAACAGGCTCATCACGAAATAAATGAAAATAAAAAGTAGGTGGCCATATACTGCTGGTCAATTAATCATGATGGACATTTCAGCGGTTGAAAATGGGCACATGACGCCATCTACCTTGGAGATAATTAGAGATATAGATGAAGCTAAGCTATCAAAAGATATGGACAAGGTAGTCGCTAATATAGCTCACAACAAAGATAAGGCTGAAATTATTGAAAATCTTCGTGTAGGTGAGTCAAGTACTTAGGTGTCAAATAACAGTCAGCTTACTTACAATCAAGAAACGCCCAGCACTGTGGTCTGTGGAACACCTGTGATGCAGTTGTGTTCCATCGGGATGTGCATCCTTAAAATATTTTGTATGCCCTCTATGAAATACGAATTTATTCCTGTCAAATAGAATTACTTTTACATTATAACTTCTATCACGTACGCAAAATACGCGCTTGGTCGTGGAGTTGCGGAAAACAGCCCGTTTTAACATAACCTACTTCTAGATCTTCGGCAGTTTGAGAATACGTTCTTCTTTTTTATTAAGTTAATTACCTTTATTAAGTGCCATTAAGTTTTTGAACCTATAAACTACAAAGAGGTTGTGATGATCTACAGTACTTTACAAATTATCGCTACGAGGACTATAGGTATAATTATATTAATGCTCCAACGGACCAATGTTCAAATTAATATAATTATGCCTACCTAACTGGGACAGTTGCGATAATTTGTAATTGTTCTTAGGGGACAATAACGGGTACTAATTATAATGTTTCAGAGGTAGACAAAGGTCGAGTTCCTGAATCTGTGTTGGATGACGTAGTTAACAGCTTAGGCACTAAAGATGGAAAAGAAGAAACAATAAAGAAGGTTCAAATAGGTCAATATTTCAGGCTTTTTTTTCCTAAGACTTCTACTAAAAACATTAATTAAAGATTTCTGATAAAATAAATTTTTCATATCTTTAATAACGGCACTGAGTCTTGGATAGCCATTGAATATGAGTGACTCGGGGTTTTGTATCAGTTGGTAAAAGGAGGAGAAGTATTTGATCATGGTGTTTTAATAATGTAGCGTTATCTACTCTATAATTGACTTTTTATCTCAAAATATAGTTTGCAGAGACAAGGACGAATACAGTTAAACACACATTATTATTATTTCCAGCTGTAAGAAAGCGCCAATTAGTGCCAAAAATAACAAAAATCGTAAAAAATAAAGATGGAAAAGCTAATGAGGCAATCCTCAGTCTCAGTCCTAGTGATATAGAGCTGATCGGAGAAGGTAAATTTATTTTTCAAAACAATTCAATACATTTTTTGAAACAATATATATCTCATCATATTTCCTAAATAATTTCAGCTGCAGATGCAGGAGAAATTTCGCCGTCGGTCATAAAAATTATACAAGAAAACAGTATACTTTGTGATTGTCTACCAGAAAAGGAATCTCTGTTGAGTAGGTTTCTAAGAAGAAGAAAAAAGAAAATCATCGTCCACAAAACAGATATAGACGCGTTTCGGACCGGCGCAGAGACCGAGGCTGAAGTCTTAAAGAAGGTCAGAAAAGGTAAATATCAATTTATTTCTACCCCACTGCTGTACAAAATCATTCACATATTTAAATATTAAATAATCAAAGAATTCGAGATATAAAATCTATATTTCCTCATAATTAAGCTAAATTGATTGTAATCATGTAAGCAGCGTATTTGTATCGTTTAAGTCACGAAAACTTCGATCCTCTAAGAGTTACTTATTTTAATTGTGATCATTAATTTCAGCAATAAAAAAAGGAGAAATGACACCGTCTGTCGTAAAAATTCTATCAAACAAGGATAATGCTGGTATTATATTTTCCGATGAAATGAATCGTGCTCTACATCCTCCTTGGATATGTAGTCAGCCAATAAGATTTAAAAGTTTAAAAACGACTGCTAAATGCCCCTTTTCATCACTCAAACCCTGGAAAAGCGAACGTTACTCAGATGTTTCGAGCCAGGGCAGAAAATGTTCAATGGATTGTCAATATAGTCCAAAAGGACGCGCAACATTTGATGGTACAACACAGCAATATAACATGTATTCATCGCCTTACTCTAGGCCAAATCCTTGGAAATCCACAGAGCAGCAACATCGAGAATCTTTACAGTCACGTAAATTTCCAGATTCCTTCATTTCTTGTCAAATGCAAGATTTAGAATCTTGTACATGTGGAAGTAAAAAATGTAGTAAAGAAGTAGAGAATTTGAGATTGTCGCAAATGAAACTAACTCAAAGCGAGGCAAAATTAATAGCTTGTGTATGTAAAAGTGGCATATGTGAAAAAGAGGCTGACAAGATACTTGAAGCTGTTTTAATGGACAAAAAAGTAAGAGCAATAAAAGAGGCAAAAGAAAACATACGAAAAGAAAAGGAGCAAACAGAGAAACAAAAGCGAAAGGAGCAAATAGCAGAAAAAATAAAAAGAGAACAATTGAAAAAGAAATGTGATTTAGTGCGAAAGAAACTAAGAAAAAAATTGAATGAACGTGCTTTGAAGCAGGTAATGCAGGAGATCGAAATTGAAAAGTTACCAGATAGTAAGTTGGCAGCCAAGTCTGCTTCAGACTTGCGCAAAATCGGCGAGAATACCTATAACAAGTACAGATCCTTATTGAATAAGGGTTCAGCAACTACCAAAGCTCCATGTTATTCTGATGAAGATAAGGAAATTTATGAGTCAAGTGCGAGAATAAAGTATAGAACACGTCGTATGAAGACAATAAGAAAGACAATACCAATGTTCAGATCTGGAAGGTGTTTTAGAAAGAAGGGGAAACCACTGGTACCAAAAGGATGTAATGAACTCTATGTGCAGACGCTAAAAAGAAGACCATGTATGTGGGTATTTGATTTATGGCCACGTTTTTACCCCAGATGTATTTCTCTGCTTATATTATGGAGACAGTTTTTTCGTATTATCATTTTTATGTTAGCCTTGATTGTATGGACTCCATGTTTACTTTGTGTACAAATTTTACAATTATAACTACGAGTATGTGCGGTACGCGTTGCATTTGTTTTCAAATGTTGTATGTTAAATGGAATCATCATTTTTGTTGAAGAAAATGAAGTATTTTTGATGACTATGGCGTTTCATTTGTATTCCAAGTTATAATTAATTATATCAAACAAGCAAAACGATTCAAAAAGATCTAGGAAAAGCTAACTATCTCGTATGTCCATCTGGGATATTTGTATTATCAACAAATTTACTTATTAATTCCATACAAGTTTTTCTTGTAAAATAGATGTGTATGGTGTACAATAAAGTATATTCTTTTCTTCGATTAATGTCCTTAGAGACATCCGTTAAATACTTTTTATCAGCAGCAGTACCTACCTAAACTGCCCATTTTAGGAAAACAATGGACTAAGTAATAGATTATATACACAGGACTATCAGCTCGTCTTCTACGTGCAGACATAGCTTTTTTATACTACTCTAGATATTCTTGGCCAGCCTTCTTTTCATCTAGTAACAGTAGTAGCGTAGTATGAGTTACTACGACTGTAAAAAAAGTGTAATAGACTGGATACTATATATTTACCTATGAGGAAACGGAGGCATATATATAATATAAATACCTCGGTTTCCCCATAAAATGAATTCTCGCGAGTCCCTCAGTGAAAAATTTAAAGAGATCGATATACTGACTCTACCTTCACTTTATATTTTGGAGTGTATTTTGTATGTCCGTAAAATCGAGGGCTTTTCAAAACTAGAAGCGACTTCCATAATTTAAATACACGCAGTAAGCAATATTTATTAATAATATTATAATAAATTGTAATACCCAAATTCAGATTAACGAAAACTAGCAAGTCTTTTCTTATAAACAGTATACGCTTTTATAACAAGTTGCCAAAGTCAGGTCAACTGACCGATGGAAAGTTCAAGAACTACATCAAACGTATCCTTATTAAAAAAGCATATTATAAAATCAAGGACTACGTTGAAGATAACAATTTGGGCCTTAGCTCCTTCTGCGCGTGCAGCTTCCCTGGTAACTTGTAAACGGCACAAATATGTGTGTTTCGTCCCGATTTTTAGTATATTGTTGCAACACTGCCAGCTCGCTGTCATTTTGAGTTTGACGGTCGACGATTTGACAGCTGACACTTGACAGTGTCGAAAGAGAAAATTTGTGACGTGAATTCGGGTTCTTGTCGAAACATATCGAATCGAGATGTGTTTCGTCCATTTGTAGTTGCTAATTGCGCCCGCCGTTCGCAATCGGTTTGTGGGGCGCCCGCGAAGGTGGTTTTGAATATATTTCAAGCGCATCGAAGTGCTTTTGCGGGAAACGTGTATGTGTCTGCCTGAAAGCCGGAGCCCGGCTCAGAACGCGTTTGTGGTCCCATCCAATCATTGTCCTTTATTATATATATATATTGTCCTAAAACCCTCGGCCAGGCGCGTGATTGAGCGAGCCCAGAGGATCACCGCGGGAATCTCAGGTAAGAGTGAACAAATTGGTTTATATAACAGTATATCTCCCAATAAGTGACAGACCCCGTGACAGTTTCGTGGGATACAGGTTCAGACAGGGTCCAGGAGTCCCAACGCCGTTATGGGCCCCGGTGTTTATCTCCTGGCTTGGGACCCGAAGACCTGTAATTAACAATGTGGATGTCTCTAACTATTCTCAATCTCATTTTTCTTTCCTTCTTTTAATAAGACTTTTTACAATGGTTTTCAATCATCTCTATAGCCCTTTGCTAAGAATAGTTACAGCACTGATAACAACATTTTTGCCACTAATAAATTTAGTCTTGTTATACTTCTTTTTTTTTTACCTTTGTACAGATTCTTTTACCGATTGTTTTGTGAATGTGTGAACATTGTAGGCCTTCTAGATGCCAGTTAACATTTTTTTTTTGTTTTCTTACGATTTATTGTCGGGTCTACGTGGTCCCCCATTTCTAAGTACTAATGCTGTAACATAGAAATATTTTAAAACCAAATCATTTTTAAAAGAGTAACCATGGAGTTTCTTGCCGGTTCTTCTCCATAGGAAACGACCAACCCGAACCGTGCACATTTTGTCGACGTTTTATAAGTGCCCATGTAGGCCTATGTAAAATAAAATAAAAGATTTTGATTTTGAACAAATAGTTTTCCAATCAATAAAAATCTGCCAATAAAAGAATATGCCGTATCAATAATCTGTCCAAACCAAAATCTGTCCTAAACCGAATAATTACGCTATAAGGCTGCGGCTCGCTCCGCGAGCTGGTCGGGCTGTGGCCGGGGCCGGTCCGTGCCAAAGCCAGACCGGCCCAAGAAGGGACCGACCCACCGGAAAAAGTCCCCGTAATCCATAGGGCCAGTCCGACCGTGCCCCGATGTCTTAAAATATCTATATAGTAGTTATTCTTGATCGTCACAACTATAACACAAACTCACAGGGTGATATAGTCATACGATAATGCGTTGTTCAGACAAAACCTGTGCCTATACAAATTATTTTTAGTCGAACAACTGTGTGTTAAAAGTTTATAGAAATATATTGAGATCATAGAACCAACCTGCACATACTATCAACTCGATAGTTGCTCGACAAAAAAATCTAAAAGAGATTTACTTTTGAATAAAAAGCTGGACAATTATCGATCAAACGCTCAATTTGTATTGCGATCTATTGGTGTGCGCATACCATCGACTAAACAGTCATTTCGCGAGTGATCAGTCCACAGACTACTTAGAGATACTTATGATCAGTCTCGCATTAGCCCTTGAATTTGCGTCACGTCTCTTGTCGCCATGGTAAAGAAGAGGTTCTCAATTCGACGACGCGGTCGGCGTAGTGGTTGAGCGATCGACTGCTGCGCTGTGTATCGCGGGTTCGATTCCCGGAAGAAACAAATAATTGTATGGCCTACAGATTGTCCCGGATCTGGGTGTCTTGTGTATGTGAGTTTAAATGTTTGAAAACGCACTAACGATACAGGAAGGAATACCTAGTGTGGGGCACAGATTTAAAAAAAAATATAACAAACAGACAGAAAAAAAATAAAAGAAGAAAGAAATGAATTCGTCTGTAGGCCTTTTTTTCAACCGACATCAAAAAAGGAGGAGGTTCTCAATTCGACTTTGTTTTTTTTTTTGTATGCTTGTTACGTGATTATTCCGTCAATTATGGACTGACTTTGAGAATGATTTTTTTTGTTTGAAAGGTCCCACTGCCACAAAGTCAGGATATGATGAGGAGATCCCATGGAAATCGACGGAAATCCTCATAGGCATACATCTAGCGATTTTGGTATTTTCATCTACATCGCAAGCAATGCATTCAGAAAGTATAATTTGGTGAAGTGGGACTGATGAAGAAAACCACATATGGCCACTGGAACTTCTCAATGATAAGTATATTTTGGGTATAGGATAACTCGAATAGTTAAAAGATTGTGATGAAGCAAATTTAAATAAATGGTTCTAATGAAAATAGTACCATCGAACTGATTTCAGATCATTTTGGAAGTTAGGCGCCGGAACTCCGTAATAAAGTATCCCGCTCGTGTTTAGGATTGATAGAATTATTATGAGAAACCCTTTAGCTATAAATGATTTTCATGGTAATATCCCTTTGTTAGCATAAGGACAGATTCGCATTAGGTCAGATTCGCTTTAAGACAGAATATGTACAGACCGCAACAAAAAGTTCTTTCCTTGAAATTTCGTACTACTTTTCGAAATGTCAATGATGTGCGGTTGTGGTTGAAAATTTAGTTTTATTTGATGAAGGTGAAGAGGAAAAAAAAACTTGATTTCGCCTTTAGCCAAAAAAAAAATTAAATATTCATACTATAAAGTTCATACTATGGCGACGCGACATATAAGCAACGCCGAAACCATTTAGCCAAATTTATTTGTTGCATGTTAAGGGCCTACATACGCTTTAGTGCCGTAAAACGGTAACTTTCTAAAGCATACGCCTCAGTAACAGCTAAGTTAAAAGGTTTGAAAAAAATATATATTTATTATTGATTCATGTACATAATTTTGAACACAAGGTTTTTTCGTGTAACTAATAGTTTTGCTTTAAAAAAATAATTAACAACACGATATTTTTTCGCAACTTTTGGAAACTCCTCCAAAACGACTTGGATGTTTAAAAATAATTTTATACAGAAAAATTGATGGCTGGAATTTCTTTTTACCTAACATAGCATATGTAAATCAAATAATATTTTGCAAACAAAACTGTTCAAAAGGAGATTCAATTTTGATATTTTGGCATCGAGCGGGCGCACGGCCAGTACTGCGTTATATTGGGGCGCAATATAACAAGATATATTTAATACAACAACATCAAATTAACGAGTATTTGTTAATTTCGTGCCATAAATTTACTGTTTGCTAACAAATAAGCCTCGAAAAACATACAAAAGAATGTTTAGAATATTAAAAACAATTTATCGTTTGACATTGTTGAATATGAGTGTGATTTTGAAATGGCAACATGCCGTTAAGATTATATATAAAAATGTAAAAATGAAGGGCTGTTTTTACCATTACTTAAATGCAATATAAAATGAGTAAGAAAATTGGCCTGGATAACACAAACGTGGGCAAAAATATAACAATGGGATGTTTAGGTACTCAATTAGCACTCATACCTGCAAATTTAATCCCTAAGGCTTACTTATTTTTATTAGAAGCTGGCCCTGCAAACAGGGGAATTTGTTAAGTTTCAAATCTCTTTTTCGACCCAGTGGCTCAAGAAAGTCTTCTGAACAATTTTCATGTTACGGAGAAAATATCAAGTCAACAAATGGGGTGAAGGTTTACCATCGTAGACTGAATTCAAAAATACCGCCCAAACTAGCCTCATTTTATTTTCTTCAGTTGCTAAAAAAAGAAAAATAAATACAAGAAAGAAAATTAATGTCTTTACAGTCAAGGGAAAAGACGAAGGCTAGAAGACTTAAAAAAGGATATATAGAATTAAAAAAATTGTTAACAACAAACACTCTAAAGTTGTAAATTTTCCTTGTAAGGCAAGGACAAATTACAACTTTAGTGTTTAAAACTTTTAAGAAATTTGGTTAATATAGAAAAAATAGGATTAAACATTTGTACCGGGAATTTATTTAGGTTAGTAATGAAGCCTGCAAGGTCTTTTTAATTTTCTCTGTTGTTTCGTATTAATGAATAAAATTACTTTTTGTCCGACTATACTTCTGTCTTAAAGCGAATCTGTCTTAACGCGAATCTGACGTAACGCGAATCTGGCGTAAAGCGAATCTGTCCTTACGCTAACAAATGGTAATATCAGGTACCAAAACTAAAAAGAGAAAAATAGAACTTTTTAATAAAGAAACATAACCGACTTCTAAAACAAAACACTACAAAGCGAAAAATAACTTTCTTTTAGGAAGTCGGTGTCAAAAACGGACAAAAATAATAGTATATAACTAAAACACGTGAGATAAAAAATAGACGAACGATAGCATCGATTGTAACCTCCATAAATGGTTTGTAGTGTGGAATTCACGAGATGTACAAAACTTAATTAAACAGTTTGGTCGATGCAAAAGTTGTGAGTATGCGCTAGGCCTTATTGTACTACCACACGACATGATATCACCCTTCTCTTAAATGACAATTCTTATACAATTCATCTAACTTTACTTTTACCCCTCCATTCAACAAAGATTTATATTCATCACTCTTTTAAGTTTTTTAAGTTGCATCTCCATGCATCACATGCTAATACCAGAACAATTCCATTTTAATTTTTCTGACACTGTCAACAAATATCACAAGTGCAGGATTTTGTGATTGCTTTACTAAATGAAAGACTTCGTTGATAAAATGTTTTATAATATGGCGCGAATCAAGTACAACCTTAGAGTACAACCGATTAACCTAAGAAGAGCGTTACGAAAGTAAAGACCACAGATAACTATAATATAATGTTGCAACTAAATGGTTGCGTTCACTATTTAACAACTAGTTTACAGTGAATCTGTTGCCGGGATTTTCATTGGTGTTGCCGACTAGGGATTGCAATGCTGGATCCAGCAATCCAGCTAAATCCAGCACATTTTTATGCTTGCTGTATCCAGCATCTGGCGCTGGATCCAGCGGTGCGGATCCGCAATCAATTTTAAATAAGTAGCAAATTTTTTCCGCTCGAAAAAGCCTCAAAACATTACGGTGCTGCTTTGCTCAATTCTCAGCTGACGAGTTGGTTGATCAATGAGTTGATCACCAGTCATCAGCTGTTTAAACTGGCCGCGATTATTAAACTTGAATCTCGTCTGCATAGAGCTATGCAGACGAGATGCCAACCTAACAGCCAAGATGCAGTTTAGAGTGCTGATCTTTACCAGCCACTACGCCAGAGAATTGGAGAACGGCGTCATCCTGAGATCACAGGAATGTAAGTATATCTGCAGAACCCGAATTAGCACGAAAATGAAGTGGAAATCCCTGACGGCTCATTTACAATACAAAAAAGTCAGTGCGTCAGGCGATGACAAATATGCCTATAGACTACTAGTATATACTAGAATATGCCTATTCGCGTAAATACACGTATAATAAAACCAGTACCTAGCCTGTAGATAATTAATAATCATTCTAATAATCGTTTAGAGGTCGTGGTCCAACTATAGTGTCCAACTAGATGGACTACGGGTCTTCGGTAGGGGCAGTTGTCCAACTAAAAATAATGATTTGACAACTGCCCCTACCGAAGACCCGTGGTCAAACTGTATATTTTAATTATTTATATCAATATTCATCATCAGCTTTTTAATATTTCCACTACTGGGACACAGGAGGATCCTCTCTCAGAGAGGAGGCTCTCTGAGAGAGAATAGGCCGTAATCAACAATGCGGGCCCAGTGCGGGTTGGTGGATGTCACAATGTCTTCGAAAATCTACTCTTGTTTTTGAGTTTCAGATATCTAGGTTCAGAACAGAAAAAAGAAACACCCTTCTAAAGAAACAAAAACATTTAAGAAAAATTTAACAGACTTTGGAAAATGGTGTATAAGCGATCATATTTGTATCCCAATCCCAAAAAAACACTGATAGCCAAGTAGTACTTGGGTAGGTGCAACAGTAACTCAATTTTTAACGTTAATCCTTTTATGTTGACACTACAAAAATAACAGTCATCAAGATGATTTTGTGGTTCTTGCCAATATTTCCAATTTCAAAGCAATTCTTTTGACACCTTTACACATTCTTAAATATTCAACACATGATTTAAAACACAATCAGGTGCCCAAAAATTCTAAGATATGTGACAGCTCGTGGCTAAATAATAACAGCCGCACGGGTCGATCTTCAAGATTAAGCAACGCTTGCCGAGGTCGGTCCGTGGATGTGGTGGTCAGATAGGCAGTCGCTCCGTGTAAAACACTGCACAGCTGAATCCAGTTAGACTGGAAGCCGACCTCAACATAGTTGTAAAAGGCTAGGCAGATGAACCAACTTCACCTTGAATCAGGGGCGGCTGTACTTTAACTTCACTCGTGCGCTGAACTGCCAGATTTTAATAGGTTTAGAAATATCACAAAAAATCAATATTAACGTAATTATGGCGAACCAATTTAAGCTCTTTGATAAAGTAATAAGACGTATTTTGCTGTAAAATAAAAAATATTGACCGTGCGGCAGACCCAAGCGCACGGCGAATGCTCATACAACTTCTACGAGATATGAGCGAAAACGCCTGGCGCGTGAGACAAAGATAGTTCAATACAGGTTCAATAGAAAATGTACGGCAAAAGTGTAAAATGTACAGTTAGACTGGAAGCCGACCTCAACATAGTTGTAAAAGGCTAGGCAGATGAACCAACTTCACCTTGAATCAGGGGCGGCTGTACTTTAACTTCACTCGTGCGCTGAACTGCCAGATTTTAATAGGTTTAGAAATATCACAAAAAATCAATATTAACGTAATTATGGCGAACCAATTTAAGCTCTTTGATAAAGTAATAAGACGTATTTTGCTGTAAAATAAAAAATATTGACCGTGCGGCAGACCCAAGCGCACGGCGAATGCTCATACAACTTCTACGAGATATGAGCGAAAACGCCTGGCGCGTGAGACAAAGATAGTTCAATACAGGTTCAATAGAAAATGTACGGCAAAATATGACCGCTGTCGTGCGCCGTCCGAGCGAACCGTTGATTACCGAGAGCGGACGAGGTTTGACGAAATTCACCGGCACCAGCCGGCTCAGGGTTGGGTCTGCCCAGGGTCTGCCGTCTGAGTAGGAGTACCGTAGAAAAAAAAATACTCTAGCGAGGAGGAGTACCAACATCACGCGGGTGAAAAGTGTTTCGGGCGCGGGGCATGTTTACTTTTTGGACACAACGTGCGCCCCGTGCGCCTTGCAACTTTTCAGTTGATATCTCTAAGTAGTCTGTGGTTGAACGCGACTCCTAATTACTTCTGTATTGGAATTTATATTGTTTTTTAATATACTTACTGAGAGTTGTGGTACAGTTTGTGTGAGTTTTCGACACTAACAGAAATAAAACGTTTCTCAGAAACACAATGTCCCAGGATCAGGTTAAGTGCACTTTCTGTGCTCACTATTGAAAAAAAATCATTCAATACCAGATTTTAAATAAAAAGGTGATCGAACATTTCGCAGTGAAAAAAATCTGCGTACCGATTTAATTTATAAACTATATTAATATCTAGTATAGACAAAATGTTGTTTTATTACAGTTTCGAATTCGAATACTTAGTGAGCTGGTAAAATGCACCACCACTTCTATGATCCACCAGCCGCCACTGCCTTGAAGTACTTATGTCGCAAAAACTTCAGATAATATCTTAACAAAGTGAAACACGCTCGTTTTCAACGGACAGTAGCTTAAATAATGAAAATTAAAAAATAAAATTAATTAAACAGCACAAAAATTTGTGAGGGTATTTTTTTAAATAATATGACATAAGCAAACGATATCAACCACGGAAATCAACCATAAAGTTCACGGCAACAGACAAAAATATTTTAAATCAACATGAATCAATAAGGACTCATTCTTTTTAAGTAACGGAAAGAAAATATTATACCATGACGCATAATATGCCATTTTTGACATATCCATTTTAGTTAGACATTCGTTGTAATGTGCTAAGTATATTTAGGGAAAATACCTTTTTTATTAGTATTAGGTATGTTTTTTAATGTGACCTGGATAAATTCATTTTGTATTAAATTGTAAACTACAACGCGGTCATATCATATCATACAGATTTTAAGCCAACATGTATCGTCTACGAACACATACAAAAAAATGTTCTTAGCTTAATATATTGGTATGTTCACGACGATATCTTATTTCATTTTAACAATATTACTTATTTTATGATTATATTAAGTAGACAGTACCTAATAAGCAGAAGCTTTTCTTTCAGAACCACCATACTTTTTTCCCATGACATAAAGTGGAGGATAACAGGATACTTTAATTTATTACACTTAAGTATAATAAAATTCATGCTTGACATAACACCAACATAACGTACGCCGTAGTGTACAAAGGGGATAAGCAAAGGGGTATATAATAGAAACTCAAATTCCACAATTGCTTGCATAACTGGGACAAATTTGTTCTATGAAAAACTTGGCTCTAAATCCAGGAGGCCAGTAAACAAGAAATGGACTTTACGTAAGAAAGCAAATCTAAACTTTGAAGCCTATATTATAAGCCTATTTAATACAGATTGAATACAAAAATGCCTAAGAGCCGTAGACAATTTACAGCGCGTGACCAAACAGCATTTTGCGGCTATTACCACAAATCAAGTGAGCAAGGAAAGACAACACCCTTAGAAAGAAAATCTACAAGTGTAATCAGCATCAAAAACTTCACGGAATCCAAACCAACTTTGTTACGACACAAGGATTTAAAATCATTGACATATTTAACCAACTTTTTTAATGAGAGTAACAAGCCTATTCCTTTGAAGTCGTGTCTATCATCTCAAGGGCACAGTGAAAAGATAAAGATGAATGTTAAATTTAATCTCAAAAAAGGTGACGATCAACTTCAATATACAACTTATACAAGTTCTGCACATGATATTAATAAGATCATATTATGGAAAAGCAAAGAAATTGGAACGACGCACCAGCGAAGTACAATATTGCACAACAACAAAATGAGATTTCATATAAGAGGAATGGCTGGTGACAGTGAATGTAAACAATTTGATATAAATTCAAAACATTATGAGAAAACTGAAACGAACAATCAAATTAATAATACATTATTAAAAAAATCCCTTGCAGACAAGATTAAGAATATGATTGTAGAAAAGACGAAACAGCTATCAGACACAAGTTTAAGACACAGACATGTACGAAAATCTATTAAATTGAGAGCTTTTAATAGCTTTTCATCTATAAATTACGATAAGTTTAAAGAAAGGTTAAACAAGAATGATATGAAAAACCGGACACTGAATATTAATCTAACAATTAAAAATATTTCAAGTCCAAACGATTCACTGACCGACAAACGTAACGTGGCTTTAATAGCGAATTTAAGACGTCCTACAAATTGTACCCAAATTACCCAAGAAAATAGACAAAAACCTATTGGAGACTCAGAATTGTCTAAAACTATAATATATGGTAACAATAACAATACCCTCAATAGCTACGTAAGTAATTCGCCTCCCATTCGAAATTCTCAAAGGGAAATTTTTAAAAATACAAAATCCAACCTATCTGCGGTAGTTAATCAAGGTTGGTTCAAGGGTGTTATAGAGAGGCAACTTAAACTATTAAAAAATCAGAGTAAAAGTAAGAACAGACGAGTTCCATCCATTAAAAAGGAAAGAAAATTTTCTAACGATAACATTAAATACAATTCTGGAAAACAAAGCGAGACCAACAACAGTACGTTTAACAAATTATATATGTCTAAAGCAAAAGATTACTTTCATAGTAAATTGAAATTTTTGCCAGGCTGCAAATTAATGAGAGAAAATAACAAAAAAGAACATAAAGTTGAACAAATCCCAACATGTGAAGTATTTTTTAAAGCTCCTGCAAATTACTCTTCAAAAAAATATATTTCTACTGTAATTGGACAAACTTCTTATTATGAAAATCCGAATAGATTTAAAGATACATTTAAAAAAGATTCTTTGAATTTTAAACGTTCTCAGTGTTATAAAGTTCTTCCGAAAAGTTCTGCTTGTTTGGAAAAATTACAAGAGAAAAAGTCAAACGAACCGCAAATGCGGAATAAAATTTTAGATTCTTCTAACGCGAAAACTGAAATAAAAATAAATTATATAGAACAATATTATAAGAACATTAGGGGCCATAAATGTTCTTTTCCCGGCGATAAATTACGCTCTAACTTGCCAATCAACAAAAAACAATCAAGTTTGGAAAACGATAACAAAACTAACGAGGGCAATCAAAAGTCAAAAAATACAATAGTAAAAAAACTACTAGCCAAAGAACCGATAACAACACAGGATGCTTATTTGAAAGAAGTGAAAACCAAAGATAGTTCTACAATAATTAAAGCATGGTCAAACTTTCTAAAGAAACTATCGGTTTCTTTCAAAATAAATAATAGTTCACATTTTGAAAAACATAATATGAACAAAGCAAAAAAACTAAGAAAAGATATATCTGAAATTTCAAAACAAATTCGCAGTCTCAACAAAAAATACACTACATTACATGAACGTCTGTTAAATGAATCACAAAGAAGATTATACAATGAACATTCAACAGATAAACTTGGTAAATCTGCGTATAAATTTAATGGTCAAAACCATACACGGGCGATTCATGAAGATGTCAAGC
This sequence comes from Orthosia cruda, assembly GCA_964057195.1. Classification (NCBI taxonomy): domain Eukaryota; kingdom Metazoa; phylum Arthropoda; class Insecta; order Lepidoptera; family Noctuidae; genus Orthosia; species Orthosia cruda. The sequence goes on along the minus strand of OZ059831.1, from coordinate 37,392,172 downwards.
TGTCCAATGAACTAACTGAAAACAAAAATAAAACATTTGATGAAAGACAACTAAACCGGGCTGTTAAGAAAAAGTGGTCAGATGATCTCAAAATATCTTATAATAAAATTGAAAGTAATGAAAACCAAAAAATCTCTCATAAAATTAACAAAAAGCAGCCAAACTTAATTATTAAAGAAAAATGGTCTAAGGAGATTAGAAAGCAGCAAGAAATAACATCGAACAAGCCCAAAACTAAGGTATCCCTTACACTTAGCAAAGCTACAAATAAAAGGAAAAGATATTTTGATAACCAAAGCATATCACATGGAAACGGCATCCTACGGCCAAACCAATTAATGAATCAAAAATCATGTAGTGAACTTGCAGAATTACCTAATAATTGTTTATTCAAATATCGATATCCAGATAAAGTAATAAAAGATTTGCCTATTCAAAATGATGAAGTTTTATCGATTAAAAATGAAGCAAAAGAATCACGTTGCCAACAAAAGTCATGTAAAAACTGGTTCACAAAGTGTCTAGAAACAATTAGAAGCACGTACAGACGGGACGGTGAACAACGTTCTAAGGTTACTTCGCAAAAACATAAACTTTCAATGAGACTTGGATCAGAAACAACGTTATATCCAAGCAAAAATAACATTAAACATTATAGCAGTCCTAAAACTATACGTAAAAAAAAAGGTACAACACTGTTGCATAGCACAAAACCAATAAATAAACGGCCGTTTTCTGAAGAGAAGAATTCAAAAATAAAATATATATCGTTAAAAAATTATCGGCCTTTTGAAGAAAAAGAACATATTTTGCAACATCACAATAATGTCAATAAGAAGACTCTTCATAAACAACATAAAGAACATTTATTTTTAAGTGAAAATCATCTGAATGAAGTAAAAGAACAGAATGTCTCGAAGTGTAAAAAATCACGTTTTAAAACCAAGCTTCTCCAAAAACAACACCGAGAAATTCACAGGCCCTTTACAAGGAACCGAAAAACAAAAAATGGGCTACCGGCCAATTTTTTTGGAATATCATACACGTCTAGTAATCTTTTGGATCTCTACGTGTCATCATTTAAAAACCTTCCACAAATTAAGAAAAGGTATCGATCGTTCAAAAAGAAAGACGAAAGTTACACCAAACCGCATTTAATTACTGCAGATAGAAAAAACTCTGATAGAAAATTTACAGAAGTTATTATACCGTGTGATCACATGCAAAATGAGCACAAGCATCACTTTCAAAGTGATGCTTGTGCTCATTTGGCATGTGCAGAATGCAAGTTTCCTCAAAAATATTTCAATTCTGAGCATCTTCATTCTTTATACAAGACACCACGTTTACAGCGTGAATATATTTCTAATCAACGTAATGAATGTGGCAAAGTTCATAAACAGCTAATTGATTGTATGTGTTTTAATCTTCACAAAATCGACTGTACTTGTTTCGATAATGTAAATGAAAAATGTAGAAAAACTACATCAAACTGTATGTACCTATATTCGGTACCAAGTTTTACTGATCCGGAAAAAAGTAAAAAAATGTTATCATGTAAAATACTAAATCTTGAAAGTGGATGTCGCACTGAAGGTACAAATACATCACATTTACCCGTAAATATACAAAACAAATATTGTGAATGTAAAATAATAGATCCTAAATGTGAATATTTAGGCAACCATCCTACTCCATGTACAAGTACTCCAAATTTAAAAAAAAATAAACAACACATCTCTTGCGAAACTAACCAACAAATTTCTAAACGTGTAGGATGTTTTGTAGACCAACAGAACAAAGGTACAAATAGATCATGTTTCAATGAAAATCAACAAAAAATCTGCTGTAGATGTAAAAAACTACATCGAGAATGTGTATGTTTTATCAATCAACGGAATAGAGGTAAAAGTAACTATCATTTAAATGAAAATCAACAAAAAATCTGCTGTAGATGTAAAAAACTACATCGAGAATGTGTATGTTTTATCAATCAACGGAATAGAGGTAAATGTAACTATCATCTAAATGAAAATCAACATAAAATCTGTTGTAGATGTAAAAAACTACATCGAGAACGTATATGTTTTATCAATCAGCGGAATAGAGGTAGAAGTAACTATCATCTAAATGAAAATCAACAAAAAATCTGTTGTAGATGTAAAAATCTATATCCTGAATGTATATGTTTTATCAATCAGTGGAATAGAGGTAGAAGTAAACATCATCGAAATGAAAATATACAAAACAAAAGTTGTGAATGTAAATTACTAGACCCTAAATGTGAATATTTAAGCAACCAACCTACTCCATATACAAGCACTCCAAATTTAAAAAAAAATAAACAAAACATCACTTGCGAAATTAAAGAACAAATATCTAAAGGTGTACGAAGTGTTTTAGGCCAACGGAACAAAGGTACAGAATGTAAAATACTAGATTCTAAATGTGAATATTTAAGCAACCAATCTACTCCATGTACAAGTACTCCAAATTTAAAAAAAGAAAAACAAAGCATCACTTGGGAAACTAAAGAACAAATTTCTAAACGTGTAGGATATTTTTTAGACCAACGGAACAAAGGTACAGATAGATCATGTTTCAATGTAAATGGACAAGAATTGTGTTGTGAATGTAAAAAACTATATTCTGAATGTGTTTGTTTTATCAATCAACGGAAGAGAGGTAGATCTAACCATAATCTAAATGAAAAAATACAAAACAAAAGTTGTGAATGTAAGATACTAGATCCTAAACGTGAATATTTAAGCAACCAACCTACTCCATGTACAAGTACATCAAATTTAAACAAAAAAAAACAAAACATCACTTGCATAAAAATCTGTTGTAGATGTAAAAAAATACATCAAGAATGTGTATGTTTTATCAATCAACGGAATAGAGGTAGAAGTAACCATTGCCTAGATGCAAATCAACAAAAAATCTGTTGCGGATGTAAAAAATTATACCCAGAATGCATATGTTTTATGAATCAACAGAAGAGAGGTAGAAGTAACCATCATCTAAATGAAAATATACAAAATAAATATTGTGAATGTAAGATAGTAGATCCTAAACGTGAACATTTAAGCAACCAACCTACTCCATGTACAAGTACAACAAATTTAAAAAAAAAAAAACAATCCATCACTGGCGAAATTAAAAAGAAACATTCTAAACGTGTAGGGTGTTTTGTAGAACAACAGTACAAAGGTACAGATAGCTTATGTTTCAATCAAAATGGACAAAAACTCTGTTGTGAATGTAAAAAACTATATCCTGAATGTGTATGTTATATCAATCAACAGAATAGAGATAGAAATAACCATCATCTAAATGAAAACCCACAAAAAATCTGTTGTAGATGTAAAAAACTACATCGAGAATGTGTATGTTTTATCAATGAACGGAATAGAGGTAGAAGAAACCATCATCTAAATGAAAATCAACAAAAAATCTGTTGTAGATGTAAAAAACTACATCCAGAATGTTTACGTTTTATCAATCAACGGAATAGAGGTAGAAGTAACCATTATCAAGATGCAAATCAACAAAAAATCTGTTGCGGATGTAAAAAATTATATCCAGAATGCATATGTTTTATGGATCAACAGAATAGAGGTAAAAATTTCTATCATCTAAATGAACATCAACAAATAATTTGTTGTAGATGTAAAAAACTATATCCTGAATGTATATGTTTAATCAATAACCGGAATAGAGGTAGAAGTTACTATTACCTAAATGAAAATCTACAAAAAATTTGTTGTGGATGTAACAAACTATATTTTGAATGTATATGTTTTATGGATCAACGAAATAGAGGAGGGAGTGACTATCATATAAAAAAAGTTAAACAAAACAAAAGTGATTTCACGCATCTAAGTAACAGTATTAAAAAACAGCGTACATGTTTTCCTAAACATCCTAGAAGTTTTGTTATTGATTGTGAATGTTTACCTAAACATGCTAGAAGTGGTGTTATTGATTGTAAATGTTTTCCTAAACATCCTAAAAGTGATAAAAGTTCGCTAAAAGGTAAAGAAGATAAACACAAAATTAGCAGTAATGATGTAAAAGTAAGGAACAAAAGTCAACCTAGGAAAAAAGTCATTATAAAGTGCGTCAAGAATCAATGGAAACAATTTCGTAAGAAAAAAAAAAGGTTATTTAGGAAAATAAATAAGAAACTGAAAGCACATTCCAAGAAAAAAAAAATTGAAACAAAGCGTAAGAAAAAGAAACGGGAAGCACTTATTAAGAAGAAAAAAAACATAAAAAAGCGCGATAAAAAGAAACGGAAACCACACCGTAGGAAAAAGAAATCTAAATTATATAGGAACATCCAATTTATAACAAACCGCGTGGACAGGTTAGATCGCAAACTTCACGGAGAGCCAAATTTCTTATACAAAACCTTCTATCCGTGCTTTTTGAAGTTTACTACTTTTGTCAAACGATCTACTTGTGTCGGTTTTCAGTTTTTGGCATATTTGACTTGGATTCCATGGATTATAGGACTGTTCATGTTAAGACACCTGTTTTTCTCGTGATGGAGTTTGTAGTAGGTTAATGAAACCCGATTGATATTTGAAGATACATATGGGTTAATATTGTCTACGAATATTTCGTCATGTACGTAAAAGAAGAAGACTTGAAGACACTGCTTGTGTCTCAAATGCATGGACGCACTCGTAGAGCATAGAATTTGTGGGAATGCCATTGTTGACTGTAATCTACTTGTAATGAATGCTACTTTTAGCTGAAAGTAGTTTTAGTTACTCAAGAGGAGTCGAAGGTACTAGTTTGTGGGACCGATTATTTTAAGTAAATTGAAACATCGTCTTTAATGTACCTACCTACTACTATCAGAAACAAATATTATGTTAGAAATGTAGCCATTATAAATGTTAGAAATTTTATTGATGTGTCAAAATATAACAATTATGATGATTATTTCTGTTTTATTTACTTAAAATTTTAAAACCCCCGACGCTTATAACACATGCTTTTTAAACTACATAATTTACCCAGTAGTAGACACGCTGTGATCAACAATAGTCGAAATAGTAATTATAACACGATATCTTGCGAACATCCCCCGATTCAAAGAGTAAAATGCGCATAAATTTCACTAACTTTAACGGCTGAATACGTTTTTCATCAAACATAACTAAGAACACTTTCGACAAATTCATCCACCAAACAAAAAAAATAAATCAAAATCGGTTCATCCATTTAGGAGCTATGCCATAGACAGATACACAAATACACACTTCAAACTTATAACAACCTTTTTAACCCCCTCTTTTTCCGTCGGGGATTAAGGATGACTGTAATAATTAGTTTAGTTTACGCTGTGGTATTATTAGGTCATCAGCTGTACTTACCTACCACATCCTTGAATTTCAAAAACACTTACAGGTAGATAACTTCTTTTTGATTAATACGGAATTATTTACTATGCCCAGACAATTTGAAAAATGCACAATATGAGAAGGCAATATACTAAAGCGGTATTTCTCACATTTCGTTTTGTTCAGAACTGTTTCATTTTTCCTTTAGTAATGTCAGTGGAAAACACTGCAATGGGGTATTTTTCAGTACCTACCGTCTAACTTTCTGATTTTACGTATTTGAAGTACCCAAAATTGATAATATTGCTGTCAAAACATGAAAACATACCAGAAAACGTCTATTTGAATGTTGAACGGCTCTCTAAAGCATAAAACGCAATTCAACTAGGCTAAATTACAATACGCACAGATTTAGTACAAACAATAAAAACAAAACAATGTATTTAGGTTCATATCTCGAAAACTAATGAACATTAGTGAATCTTATACAGGACTGTTTGTGCACAATTGAACAAAGAACAAACTTGCTCTGAGAACAAATTGCATAGCTATCCGAGAATTAAACAAAAACTGACTTTGAGCCCATATATAATATGGATTTATACCATGGAATTTATGATGAACGCTAAAATGAAGGTGTATACGAGTTTCCAGCTTATTATCTCTTATTCCGAGGTTGATCGCTCAAATGGTTGGGATATTATTAACGAAAATGTGGCTTAAATTTTTGGCTAGCTGTTTGATTCTATGGCTGAATATCATTCAGGCCGCAAGTTAATCGCGTCCTTCTAGCAAAAAGATTAGAAAAATTAGGCTGCCTGTTACGGTCCTGCTCCGGGATGTAGCAAGCAGCAAAGTGAACGTGCGGCAGCGGCAAGGGCGTCGCCAGCCGGTGGCCCAGGGGGGGCGGTAAGTTGATATATGGACGATGGGAAAAGTATGAAGCTTTGCACTGGTAGTGCGAGTCCGAGTACCCCTACGATACGAGATAAAAACTTTACAAAGTCCAATGTGTAAAGGTCCTCGAGCTCTTGACCGTACAATAAATAAAACTTGTAAACAAAGTTATTATATAAGAATACTAAGATTTTTGACAAAATGTAGTATAATAGAATAAAAATAATTTGGAGGCAATATAATGGTCCATTGATAACTACAATATTTTAATAATAAAGTAGTACAGTAAGATCCATTTTTTTGATTTAATTAATTAATACACAATCTTCGGGCTTTTTTGTAAAACCATTTTATTATGAAAATCTTGTAAGTTTTCTGTGCAGACACATACAAAATAAAAGGACCTAAAAGTTTTTTTTTATGAACTTCAATTATACAAGAAAACACGTATCTGAACACAATTAAAATTTTGCGCTACAACTAGGGAAAAGCGTGTTTACGATGAGCTCTGGCACCTAATGTAAAATTTAACTTATGTTCAGGGTGCCATGAAATGGGCAGGGCATTGAGGTGATTTTCCCCCACAGTGCTTCTTAACCAGGTTTTTAGCCTCCTGAGGCTGATAAACGATCGCCCTACCGTACACATTGTGCACGGTTAACCCATAGGACATCAATAATCAACAGTTAGATATGTTAAGTGGGTGGACTTAAGGCGGAAACATACTTACGTGGCGTAGCGTGGCGCTCGATCCACCAATCAAACGACTCTATCCCAGCCTACGTCATAACACAACGAATTTTGGAGCCAATCAACTGCGACAGAAGGCCACGACACGTCACGTTAATGTTGCATGTCATTTCTCTACATTTGGCAAAAAAAAATTTGAATCTCTAAGGCCCGTCCCTGGCGATGTCCACGGGCAGCCGTCCGAGATGAAAGAATACATATTAGTCTAACGGTGATCCCCAAACTGGGCCGTGTGTAAATTTATCTAAATCTTCTATCTATACATATAATAAATTGTAACTCGGCGATGACTGTGTTTTGAAGATATTTAAACGGTGATCCCCAAACTGGGCCGTGTGTAAATTTATCTAAATCTTCTATCTATACATATAATAAATTGTAACTCGGCGATGACTGTGTTTTGAAGATATTTACGAAAATTTTATACGGGATGTATTTATATGAAGACACCTCGTAAGAAGCAAAAGAGGCCAAATATCATATTTTAGGAAATTTTGTTTGTCTGTCACGGAGGATGTTTGTTTGCGGTTAACGCAAAAACCAAGCAGCAGTAGAAGTAAAACTTCTGTGCTACTGAAGGAACGACGGTCATTGATTAAATACCGTGGATAGTAAAGAAATCGTGAGACGAATTCAAGGTTACCATCGACACCTGCGCAAACTGAAATATCTGCCTACTGCTAAGTCGCCTACCCAGGCTTCCTTAACCATGTTTAGGGTTTTGTTCCCCAAAATGAAAACCTTAGAATCACTTCGTTGTCTGTCAAGATCTTTTACGCAGTAACGCGAGGAGTATCAGGTTGTAATTAATATCAAATACTCAGGTCTGTATTTCCTTTCAGCTGTGAAAAATCAAACTTCTAAATCAAATTCATATTTTGGCACACGCCAGGTAATCAAATCTTATAGGATACTTCCCTTTAACCTAGGATCATAAACTTTAACAAGAAGATAATGTCTTACAGCACAAGTAAAAGAAAAAAAAACCGACAACCGTAAATTTTTACCTACATCAGTAAAAAGAATGCGATTATAAACTTATTTGCAGTTGGTAAATTGACTGTGACCTATATCGATGTATTAACAGTTTTCCAACGGCAAATTTAATTTAGACCCTGAATCCAGTTTATATTTTCGTTAGAGCAATTACACTATGTTAGGTATGTTGTTGTTGTGTTGTTTTTTAATATTGTTATATGTATGTTATTTCTTATGTATGTTATTCTTTATTTCCGGGTGGAAAATCCTCAATGGATGTCCACCGCCCTGGGGGGGGCGGAGGGGTCTGTCAGACTTCTACTGACTAAAAACCACCCCGGTGTTCCATCTCACACCTACACCGGGGATCGCGGGAACAACGATACTTCCGCAACCCCCGGCTAGTGCCGGCCCGCCCATGCGTGCCACGACCTCGGGTTGGGGGGAGAGTGAGGTGTTGGACTCCCCCCGCGACGTCTAAGAGGGGCGCGCGTGGAACACTACGCGCCACCACCTCAGGTCCTGATATCTGGGGGGCCACGGAATTCCCCGAGTCCGTCGCCCCTGGACCCATTTAGGGGGGCTGGAAGAGAGCGTTGTCCGCCCTCCGCCGACGCCCGGCGCGTCTGCTGCGGATCGGGTTAGTGGATGAAATCTCCCTCACCCTCTCCGCAGCCACGACTGTTTCGCAGAAGGATACCACCGCGTCCCAGGACTCCTACTTCAGAGATGAGGGCACGGCGTGGCTCCTCCCAAGCGGCACACTCTGCCAGCGTATGCCACGCCGTGTCCTCCTTTAGTCGACACAGTGGTGACACCGGGCGTCCGGCTCCCTGTTTATGCGACACAGGTACTTCCCGAAGCAACCATGCCCCGAGCCAGCGCTCGAGCACTGGCCGGACAGACTCGATGGTAATGAGGCCGGCGGTAGGGCGTGAAAGCCTGTTCCGCCATTCCGCCACCAGGACCTCGCGAAGCTGAGACTGACGCAACTCCATATGTCGCTGCATCAGCCCCTCGCCCCGCGCCCGCGCTTCCTCGCGCCACCGATACAGTGACGCGATTACTTTCGCCTCCAGGTCCCAGGGTGGGGATCCGGCCAGTACACAAGCCGCCTCGTAGGAGATCGTGCGATACCCCCTGATGACTCTGACGGCCATCGCTCTCTGCGGCTTTCGCAGAATAGCGATGCTGCCGGCCGTCAGGTCAGTCGCCCAGATCGGGGCCCCATACAGGGCCATCGATCGCACGATCCCTACGTAGAGCCGCCTACAGGCGGCGCTCGGGCCCCCCAGATTGGGAAGCAGCGTTGACAGCGCCCCAGCGGCGCCCAACAACTTGGGCGCCAGCCGCCGAAAGTGGGGGCCGAAATCCCACCGGCTGTTGAGCACCAATCCTAGGTACTTCATGGTAGACTCGACAGCGATTCGAGCCCCCCCGACCACGATGTGGGCATCGTGCGGCGGCGCCCGCCGAGGGCCATGAAACACCATGGCCTCCGACTTGTTGAGGGCCACCTCCAGGCCAAGGCGCCGTATGCGGCTCACCACCTGTGAGACCGCAGCTGTCGCCAGCAACGCTGCCTCCCTGTACGAACTCCCCCGGGCCGTGACCAGCGTATCGTCCGCGTAACACGTCAGGTCCTCGCCCGGTTGGAGTTCGCCCCTCAGCACCCAGTCGTACCCGATGTTGCACAGAGGCGGGCCCAAGACCGAGCCCTGTGGAACACCGCACGACATGCGGTGCTGGTTTGCGACGCCATCACGTCCCACGTAGGTGACATACCTTTCCGCCGAATAAGCCCCGACGATGCGGCGGAGGTAGGGAGGCACTCGATGATACCGTAGTGCCTCCCGAACACAACTCCAGGGCAGGGTGTTGAAGGCGTTGGAATAGTCCAAGGACACCGCCAACATCACCCCACCCCGGGACACCGCTTCCTCCGCCAGGACGCTCACCTGCGATATTGCGTGGATGGTGGAGCGCCCATGCCGAAAGCCGAACTGGCTTTCGTCCAGGTCCGGCCCCTCTCTGTACAAGTGGCTCACGAGGCGGGCAGCGATTATCCGCTCGAACAGCTTACCCACCTCGTCTAGCAGCACTATGGGCCGGTACGCGGACGGCGAGTCCACAGGGCGCCCCGCCTTCCTGAGCAGGACCAGATGACCAGATTTCCACAAAGTGGGAAACTGGCCCCGCTCAAGGCACGCTGTGAAGAGTCCTCTCAGCCAGGGCTCTAGCTCCTTCAGAGCGAGGGCTAATACGTGGCCGTGGATTCCGTCGGGCCCCGGAGCCACGTTCTTGGCCCGGAGCCGCATCACGGCCGCCCCCATCTCTGCCTGTGTCACCTCTGGGACGCTGATGGCGTCCTCCTCTGTAGACTCTGCGGCTGTGGGCAAAGCCATCGGCGGCGGGATGTGCTCCGCTCTCGCCGGGAAGAGGGCTGCGACTACCTCCTCCAGCAGCTCGGGTTGGAGACTCTCCATAAGCGGAGGCGCGGCGGCTCGAAGTTTCCCTCGAACCGCTCGATAAGGGCGCCCCCACGGATCCCCGTCTAGAGTCTCCAACAACTCCTCCCTGGCTCGCTTCTTCGCCTCGCCGATGGCCAGCCGCAGAGTCTCCGTCGCCGCACGGTACACCTCATACCGCGTGGCTTCTTCTTCAGGGACCCGACGACGTCTCCTCCGGTATCGAGTGTACTGGCGTCTGGCCGCTACGCACGCAACACGCAACTCGCTGACTGTGCGTGGACCCGGGGCATGGACGCGTCGCTGATTTGCGTCATCGCCCCGCGGAACCACAGCGCCTCATGTTCGACGTCGATGGGTCCGGTTGTTGCCGACTCCCGGATCCAGGCCTGGACAATAGTGGCCTCCTCGAGAAGTTCCCTGTCGATGCGCTTGCGCGCCCAGCGCGGAGCGTCCGTCCGCGGGGCCGGTGTACCACGGCCGCCGGTGGTCTGGGTGGAGACGTCGAAACGGATATATCGGTGATCCGATAACGTCTCCACCTCCACGGCGACATGCCAGTCGCGGACACGGCTCGCGACGGCAGGGCTAGCGAACGAGACGTCCACTACTGACCCGCCCCGCTGTCGCACGCACGTGTTAGCCGAGCCCCGGTTTAAGATGACCAGGCCGGTGGTTCCTGCCCACTCCTCCAGCGCCTCACCCCTAGCATCGGTTACTGGAGATCCCCACGCCGAAGACTTGGTGTTGAGATCCCCAAGCAACAGCACAGGGCGAGGGTGGAGTCGGCCTACGACGGCGCCCAACTCGACAAGGAAACTCTCAAAGTCGGCGAGACTCTTGTTGGGCGAAAAATACGCACCAACTATGCCAACGCCGTCCGCGAGGGCAGCCACCCAGCCGCGACCTCGGGACGGGCTGACAAGAGCCCCGCCAATAATGGCCACCAAACCGTCAAGGTCTCCAACCCAGTTATCTCTGGGTGGGACGAAATACGGCTCGGCGACCACAGCCACGTGAATCGACCACTCTGCCATGCTCTGGAGCAAGAGATCCTGAGCTCTGGCAGAGTGGTTAATATTGCCCTGGAGGAAATGTTATGGCGCCATTATGCGCAATCCATTCCCTCCGCTCCATGCCCAGGCCGGGAGTCGGCCGAAGAGCAGCCAGGCTGACGGGGGGGTAAAGAACCCCCGGCAACCTTGGCCCTCCTTCTCCTCTTCTGCTGCTGCGCGTTTGCGCCACAGGCCTTTCCGCCCGCTCTGTGCCCCGCGGGCCTCCCTGCAACTGTACAGAGGCTGCAGTTTGGCGCCGCGGAGCACTGGGCCGCCTTGTGGCCGAGCTGACCGCAGCGATAGCATTGCTCGCTGCGGTCTGTTTCGGCGATGCATCGTGCCCTGACATGCCCAATGTCCAGGCAACGATAGCACCGCAATGCCCTGGGTTGCAGCAGCTTGACCCTCGCTGCAACTCACCCCACCAGCAGTCGTCCACCGTCAGCGACTTTTTTTGCCGCCGCCACCGGGCACCGCACCCAAATCATGCCGAGCCCGGAAGCGTCGGCACGGATCTCACCCGTCCGTACGTCCTCGGACGGACATCCGCCGGCTCGGGCGATGGCCGCCACGACCTCAGCTGGGGTCGTCGAGTCGTCCAGACCGTCGACACGGAGCTCAGCCGTCTTCATCGGCCTGGACACCCGGACGTCCTCAGGGTTGAGGACCTCCCGCAGCTTGGCGGCCAAAATATCTGCTTTTTCAGCGCTAGAGGCACCCGACACCTCGAGCAGCCGCACCCGCGTAATCGCTGACCTCATCCGGAAGCCGGACGGTGTTCCAAGGTCGGGGAACGCTACTTTGGCCTTCGCCTCTGACAAGACCGCCTTGTACGAGACGCCCCTTTCGACGGCTCCGGGCTGCAGCGTGATCACTACAGCCGCGGAGCGTGGGGCTCTGACCTTAGGCGGTCCGGCGGCCTTTCTCGATTCTGGTGCCGGTGCTCCAGTGGGTGCCGGCGGCGCCGTCCTCTTCTTTCTTCGGCGGCCCCTGTTGACCACCGTCGTCCAGGCCTCTGCGAGGTTACCAGGTGGGGTCGCCGGGGTCGCAGTCGCCGCCTGGGTAGTGGGCGCGGGCCTACCCTCCGCGAGCTTACTGGGCCCTTTCCCGGCACTGGTCTGGTCCGGTCCTGGTTTAGCGGGCCCCTCCTGTCTCCGCTTGTCCGCAGCGAGCGGTGGGCGGAAGGTTTCAGCCGGAAGCAGTCTCGACTCCATAGCCTCTATACGGGCACCCACCATCTGTCCGCACTGCATCATGCAGATGCGTGCGATCTTTTCAATGTCCGCATCCGCAAGTGATAACGGCGCCAGCGGTGGGCTCGTGACGGTAGAAACTGCCGTCTGGGCGGTGAACTGCCGCTTGAGGTCCTCTAACTCGGCTCGGAGACGGCCGTTTTCTTCCCACAACTTTGCCGTCTCATCGGTGGTTGTGCGGTTTATGAGGACCTCAACCGCCTCCTGAATGTCGCTCACTGCCTGCTTCAGGGCATGAGTGAAAGTGCCCTTCAGATTGCCCGATTTGGTGGCAACCTTCAGGACGACCTCCGGCCCGTCCGCCACTTGGCGACTAAGCGCCACCGCTGACATTTCTTCACCAGCAGCTGTCCGAGCCGAGAGCCGCTCTCGGGCCTGTCGGGCCAACTCGCTGACCTCGTCAGCCGCCACAGCCTTTCGCTGCGCCCGCTTTGCGGCATTCGCCTCCGCCTTATTTGCCCCTAGCAGAGACGTGGTGGAGCCACCGCTCTGGTCCGCACTCATGTGCCCAGGGTCACTCTGCACGCACTCTGCAGGGGCAGGCGTGTCGGGCCTAGGCACGAAGCGACCCCGCACGTCACGTTCCGGCCCCCGAGCGGAGGCAACACCCGCCAACGCGCGACCCCGCCCTCTCCGTCCCGTTGAGACCTTCGGGGCAGACAGGTTCTCCTCACTCGAGGAGAGACCCAGCGACCCCGAGTCCTTGCTGCGCGGACGCTTCCTCCAAAATTTGGAGGTGTCGCGCGAGTCCTGGTCAGACAAGTTGTCTCCAGGACCTGAGCCTCCTCGGCTCTTGTTGCCGTCGGCGGCGGCAAGTGGTACGTCCACCTCGCGCAGTCGCTCCAGGTTCTCCTGGAGCTCCTTTTCTCGCTCGTGGTTCTCTTGGCGCAGGTCGGCGGTGTTCTGCCGGCCCGCGAGACTAGTGGTGCCCCCCTCAGATACGATGGGGCTGCCCTCTAGGGGATCCCTAGAGGGGCGGGACTGGCCCTTGCGTTGCGCAAGGGTACCCGCCTGAGGATTATTATCCATTAGTCTCTGCCTTAACTTAACAGAAATAGGTACAGGCATGTTATGTTGTTGCTGTTTGTACAGAGCCTCGGTGCGCGAGTCCGACTCGCACTTGGCCGGTTTTTTTTATTATACAAGCTCACCACACTATTCACAACCACTGCGATTTGTGAATACCAGAATCAACAGTGGCAACCTCCAGAAAAACATCAAGACAATGAAGCTCCGACAAGTCCCGGCGAAACGATTGCAGTCTTGGATCCCGCAACGAAATTAATCATAAAGGTACAGCGGAGGAGTGTGAAAAACATAATGTCTACTTTCGATAACTACTTAACTTATCGCCTGAATTTCTTGAAGTGTACCAACAGCACCCACATTCCTTCAGTTATGACTTATTCCCATGCAATAGACGAGCCTATTGACCCGGCACAAATGTAGACTCCAGAAGAAACTCATGATAAAAACCTAATCACAACTTGCTCGGTCCGGGCATTGAACCTCACACTCAGCAGTAGCGCTAGCAAATACTAAGCCTAACTAGGCAGCCAATTTGAACATGTAACAGTTGCTGAGATTATAAAGACGTATCTCTTCAGTCGAATCATCATCTGCCTAGCCTTTCCCCATTTATGTTAAGGTCATCTTGCAGTCAAACCAGGAACAGGTGAACATCAGTATTTGACATGGAGCCACTGTCTACTAGTTACGAGTACGTACTGGGTAACTCGGTAGTCGGTTTCATCATCAGTCTTTCGACTTCTAACGACCAAGTAACGAGAACAACTCTCAAAGATCGACGAATGACAACCCGATACCAATTTTCTCCAATCCAAACAACGGATCTTTCGTTTCGGGAGCCAAAACATTTAAGTTCATTTTCCGGGACTTCGTCGAGCTTCATTGCCTCGGCGCTTATATGGTGGTCGCCACTGTTGATTCTGGCTTTCAGGAGTTGCAGTGGTTTGGGAATAGTGCGGTGGGATAGTCCAAAAAAAACCCCGATGCCAACGGCTTCACGTACTTTACGAAATAAGGAGGGCCCTTGCTGTGTTACTATGGTTACTTCAACCATGGATCAATCTGCTGTAAATCTTGATCCGTGCGTGCGGTATTTGCTTCTGTGGTTTAAGAAAAAGAGGAGAAGAAAAATCAGAGTCAGCCACAAAGAGGAGGACGCAAAAGCATATTATAGTAGCTGCATCTTAAGTCTTCCACTTTTTACCAGATAAGCATGTTTTAGTTCTAGGTCCAAGCAAGTCCCGGCAAGCCTGTTCTCAACAGGGCACCCTGGCACTTAAAATCCTATCTTAGGGTAAAATTGAGAAATTCTTTATGGAAAAGGAAATGCAAGCAAGCATGACTGCTGATAGTTGGGCGGGTAAAAGTTGCACCGCTGCAGTCGGCCTATACAATACTTATTTTTCGAGACTGAGCGAATTTTTAAATTTGTTGTCTCATTTTTTATTGAGTGACCGAGCGAAGCCGCGGGCACAGATAGTAAACAATAAATAAAATATCTGACTTTATTTCTCGAAGTATTACAAACGCTACTGAGCGCACGTTAAACAACATATGGTGCCACGACACAATTCACAACACAGAATACAAGGTGTCCAAACCACCATAGCAAAGCAAAACAAAAACATTTGACACGTCTTTATGAAATTTAACCTCAAAGCCAAAAAACGAGGATAAAAGTCTGGCCATAGGTGGTACACCCATAAACATGGCCTCTTCCTCATGGTCATCAGCAGTACGTTCCGGCATGAATATAAGGCTTCTTTTTCTCTTTTTCTGATTCGTCTAATTCTTCTCTTGTGTTTGGATTCTATTAACCGTTTTTCTTCATCAGTTTTACCTTTTTCAGCAAATGCTTGAGCAACGCGTGACTCGTAAATCTCGTCCGAAATAATGGTCATAGATTGTGATCCTTCGATTGATCGGTTCATATAAAACTTTTGGCGTCTCCATTTATCCGCTACCCATTGCCGCACTTCGTTGAAAGTATGTTTTGGGTATTTCATATGTCGTCGAGCTTTTCTATAAGTTACTTTGGGTTCTGTTATTATTTTATACAGTACCCAAAGGAGGCAATGTGTAATACCAAATCCTATATTGAAAATTCCTTTTATAAAATCAGCAAGACAACTAGTTTCACCTGCTGGGTAGTGTTTATCCAATTCTCGCATTTCTTTCTGCTCTGCTTTCAGTTGTTTAATTCTTTTCTTTTCTTCTAATTTTTGTTTTCTAAGTCGTTCTTTTCTCATCTTCTTGCCTTCGTTATAGAGTTTTTCCTCATCGTCCTTTCCTTGTGTTGCTTTTCGTTTCTTCAACTCTTTTGCGCATCCACACTTACTGGGATTGGTTATTTCCTCATCGTCCTGTCCTTGTCTTGCTTTTCTCCTGGTTTTTGATACGTAAGTTAAAGTACGATGACTTTTTCCCAGTGTCACATTCAACCCGCTCCTTCTGTGATAGTTTGTCTTTTGCGGCTGCATACCGGACAACGGACAACTTGATTTCTTATTGGCTTCTGACCCATTCCAAATTTCTGACGTTCTATTGAGCCGATCACGAATAAAAGAAAACATCGATTTTATTTTTTTTATTTCATCTGTATCAAAGACACTCTTCATTCTATTCTTAGAACTATTATCTTTTATTTTATTTAATAATTTTGAAATCCAATAATCCAAAAGATCAACTGGAGCTTCAGCGTCATCATCAACACACGTTTCTTCGGAACATTCATCAGGTTTTTTTTGCACACATTTGCATTTGAATAAGTTTCTGTTTTCGCATCTAGCTACTGCACACGTACCACCAAGACAAACTTCATTTGCCTCAGCTTCTATGTCCATAATTTTCTGACTGATTTCTTCAGAATTTAAAACACAATTTTTTTTGGAATCCAACTGCACCTCAAACTGAGGTTTCGTTATTTTATTCAAGCGAATACACTTATTAGAGCATTTATTATGTATTTTTTTAATATTACTACCGCAAGTTCTATCGGTGCATTCATCAACCTCTTGAATATGTTTACATTTACAGGTAAAATTTGTTTTCTTATTTTTAAACATTTTTTGACAAATCCTTCCTTCACAAAGATTCTCAGTAAGATATTGTTCCCGATGAACGTGATGTGAAGGACGAACACAAGTTGGTTTATAGTTTTGATTTAGTGCAGTCAGTTTATTTTTTATTTCATCTGGGTATGAAAACCTTTCGATAACATCAATTGTTTTTATTATTTGATCTTCTCTTTGATCACCACCATTTTTTGGGGTAATATTTGTACTTTCGCATATTTCTATTTTCATAGGCTTTTTGTTTTTTAATTTACAAGGACCTAAACAAATTCGTTTCTCTTTAAACTTTTGCTTTGGATCTGCCTGTTTGTTTTTTGTTTCATCTGGGTATAAACACTTTTCGATAACATCAACTGTGTTAATTAATTGATCTCTTCTTTGGTTACCACCATTTTTAGGTATTATTTTAATACATTCACATATATCTATTTTCTTAGGTTTCTTGTTTTTCATATTACTGGGACAAATATACGATGGTTCTTCTTTATTCTTTTGACTTGAATCTGCTTGTTTGTTTTTAATTTCTTCTAGGTTTAAAACACATCTACCGAATGCATCGACGCCTATTCTGATTATTGCTTCGCCTGTTTGATTACCAGCATTCTTTCGAACAATCCCATCACTGCGTTTGAGTATTTCTGTTTTCTTGTGTATCTTTTTGTTTTTTTCCTTATTTAATGAGTTCATTCTTTGACATACTGGCTCGCAGCTATTATCTATTTTATCGACAATTGCGACCTTAATACCTTTTTTGCATGCATCAAGTTTGAGATATACTGGTTTACGAAATAATGGTCTCCTATTTAACAGATTTTTTTTAGAATTAAAACATAAGCATGATATTAAACTCTTAATTTTTTTAACGTCTCTCAGACTTTCATTTCGTACTTCGTTATTCATAGTTTGAATTGCACAAGTATTATCCGTGCATTCAGCTGCATTTTCCTTATATTTATAACAAAAATGTGATTTTTTTACATTTGATGCCTCAGCAACATGCCTTTTTTTATTTTTTTTTGTAGGTATCGGATTTCGAATTCTGTTTTTCATCGGCTTTTTACAAATTTCATAATTTTTTTGTTCCTTTGGACGTACACATTCTAATGTAATTATGCGTTTGTTATTGGAAACATCTACTTCAACATGTTCCTTCACTTTCCAAGGCCCTATACAAATGGTTCTATTTCTCCGCCTACGTTTTCCTAACCATTTACTAGATTTTTTTGCTACCATATTTTCACAAATTTCTATTCCCGTATCCAATTTCTGTTTTTTCTTGGAAATGTCTATTTTGTTGACATCACTGTGATGCGTATAAATATTTTTCTTCTTAATAATCCCGGTACCCTTGTTCTTTTTTTGGAATACTTCATCGGTTTGTGCTATTGAATCAATATGAATAATTTTACCTATACATGTACATTCAGGAACTGCTTTAATTTTGTTGCTGTTGGTAGGCGAATGCACGGTTGCTTGATTATTTTTCTGGGGGTTTTCTTCCTTACAACATGCTTTCTGACGATAATACGGCACGTAACATTGAAATAATTGACGTTCCTTTGTTGCATTGGAATCTCCCTCCATGTTAATTCGGCCTTCAGGATGGGTGAGATAAAACTTGTCTAATTTTTTTTTAAATGGTTTTCGTGGACATGCGGCACACTGACAAAGCAAGTGTTTCTGTATGTATTTTATTCTCTTTTCTTTAGACGCTTGTCGTAAAGTATCAGCAATGCAGTGGCAACGGATTTTTCTTTTGCCGTACCCCATGTCTTAGGAATAACTAAAATTTATCACTTCTCACTCAAGACAATGAAATGCAATGTTTACGAATTTATTTACGTATATATTTTATATGTACTTTTAATTTTGTTATTTATATACTTTATTATTTATTTTATTATTTTTGCTTACATATTTATTTATGTCAAATGACATGGATGACAATGAATTGATTGATTGATGTCATTGAGCCTTTCTTTCCAAAATATTATTTTACTAACGGCTATTCGGCTGTCAGCGATAAGACCGCCTTTGTTTTTTTTTTTTTTTATAAACTATAGGCTAGCGTTTGACCACCATCTCGCCTGATGTTAAGCGATGATGTGGTCTACGGTGAAGCACGCTTGCCTAGAAGAAACCTATTCACTCTTGACTTAAAGACCCCTAGGTTGTAGCTGTCAGGGAACAAAGACTCCGGAAGGGAATTCCACTCCTTAGCTGTGCGCACAATGAAAGTATTAGCAAAACGCTTTGTGCGTATGGGAGGGATGTCTACCATGTACCGATGGCGCATGGCCGTACGCCTTGTAGTCCGATGATGGAAAGGGCTAGGCGGAATCAAATTGTGCAGTTCCGTCGCACACTCCCCGAAATGTAACCGATAAAAGACCGACAGACTGGCGACTCGGCGTCGATGTTCGAGGCTCCGGAGCTTTGATGCGACCAGTGCAACGTTGCCAATAAGCCTTTTGGTCCGTCTGTCAATCGACTCAAGTGCATCAAGCTGGTATTTGGCAGATCCATCCCAGAGGTGAGAGCAGTACTCCATGCATGACCGAACTTGTGCTTTATACAAGTTGAGCAGTTGTTTAGGCGTGAAGTACCGTCTCACCTTTGCAAGAATCCCCAACTTTTTTGCAGCTAACTGAGCTTTTGCCTCAATGTATGGACCGAAGTTGAGGGTAGATGTCACCGTAACACCAAGAAGTTCGAAGTGGTCCGTTAACGGCACGGTTACACCACGGAAAGAAGGAGCCGGATGGAATTGGCTCTTTTTAGCGGAAAAAAGACACGCCTGGGTCTTAGCAGCATTGAAACTGACCAGATTGGCATCACCCCATTCGGAGACCGCCTTCAAGGACAGGTTCAAGCGTTCAACCATGGCCTCCCGGAGAGACCGAATCTGAGGCCCAGTAGCCCGTGCGCCGGACACGTATCTCTCAGCAACAGTGCTGTCGTCTGCGTACCCAAAGGTTCCGGGTTTTAGCAGATCATTAATGTGCAGCAAGAATAATGTTGCCGAGAGCACTGACCCCTGAGGGACTCCGGCGTTGATATCTAACTGACCGGACGAGCAGCCGTCGATAACCACTCGGATGGATCGATCCCTCAGGAAGTCCGCAATCCAATCACACAGACCACTAGGCAGACCGAAGGAAGGAAGCTTACCAATGAGGTTTTCGTGCCAGACCCTGTCGAAAGCCTTCGAGATGTCGAGGGAGACGGCTAGCGCTTCCCCGTGGCTCTCGATGGCCTCACTCCAGATGTGAATGGCATACGCTAGAAGATCCCCAGTGGACCGATTTCGGCGGAAGCCGTATTGGCAGTCACTGAGGATGTCGTTCGCTTCTAGGTATGCCAGGAGCTTACCGTTGAGCACACGCTCCATACTCTTACAGAGGATGGACGTTATAGATATGGGTCTGTAGTTGACCGGGTCAGCTCGACTGCCCTTCTTGGGCACGGGTTGAACATTGGCTTGCTTCCAAGCCTTCGGCACTTTTCCAGTCTCTATCGAAAGGCGATATAGGCGTGTCAAGATCGGAGACAATTCAGGTGCACAGGTTTTAAGGACAATTGCTGGTATCCCGTCGAGGCCACTCGCTTTGTTCACATCAAGGCTACGCAGCACCCTACGGACGTCCTTTTGATGGATGCGAATGTCCGACATACTCGTCACACATCCATCAGGAGATGGAGGAGGCTGCGCGCCATCAGAATTCAGATGCGAAGATTCCGCAAAAAGGGAGGCAAACAAGTTTGCCTTCTCCTCAGCGGAGTGGGCCAGTGACCCGTCAGGTTTCAGCAGTGGTGGTAGTGAGGGGCGACAAAAGTTTGATTCGACCGACTTAGCCAGGGACCAAAACGCTTTGCCACCCGCTGGGTATGAAGCAAGTTTGCGCCCGATTCTGCTAATGTGGTCAAACCGTGCTCTTCGCATCACCTTTTTGCAGGACTTGGCAGCTGTGTTGAAGGCTCTCTTCTTCTGACTCACGTCATTTGCCTTGCGCGTTCGAGCGTCGACCCATGCTTGGTAGGCCTTGTGTTTAACCGCGTTGGCGTGGATACGTGTCGACGATAGACATTGCTACGTCTGAGAATGGAATATAGTACTCCATCCCCCGACGCAACACATCTGTCACAGTATCAGCGCACGACGATGGATCGTCCGAAGAGAAGCAAGTGGGCTGCCAAGGATAGCATGCGAAGAAAGATCGCATCCCATCCCAATCTGCTGACTTGTACCGCCATACCCGCCGGGTGCCTTTTGGGCTGGGATCGGGCGGGGAGTAGACGGACACAGACTTCACCAGACAGTGGTTGGAACTACCCAAAGGTGAAGATATCGACACTGAGTAACGGTCTGGATCTGTTGTCAGCAGAAGGTCCAAGCAATTGGCTGTGTGCGAATCAACATCTGGCACCCTTGTTGCCCCCTGGACCAGCTGGGTGAGATTTAGCGCTAGCGCAAGCTTGCGCGTCTCTCGTCCAGCATGATCAGTGCACTGGTATGGGAAGAGCCACTCCTGGTGGTGGGCATTAAAGTCCCCCAGTAGCACTAGTTGGGCGGAAGGGTACCGCTGCTGTGCCGTATCAGCCGCCTCACTGAGGTACTCTGTGAGCCTGGTTGTCTCCTGATCTCCGCTGTGCGAGCGGTAGACACAGGCATAGATAATCTTATCCAGACCTGTGTCCACCAGAGCCCACAGCACTGAGAACCTGGAGTCTTCAAGGTTACGGAGACGCCGATAGCAAGTATCGTCTCGGGCATACATGCATACACCCGCGCGTGGTTTGAAATTGTGCTCCAGGGTAAACCCTGGGTAGGATAAGTACGACACGTCTGACGGACTTCCTATCTGCGTCTCCGTAAGGAAAAACAGTACTGGCTTTTCAGTCTCCAGGTGATGGTGGACTGACGTGAGATTGGAGTGCAGGCCTCTAATATTAGTGAGGTGCACTTTGTGGGGGAGGGGGTGCAGCCGCTGTTTAACTCCAGTTTTCTTTCTACTTCTTGCCATTTTTGTTAGAGTGAAAGGAGAGGAAAAGGAAGTGAGATGAGGTTCCACGCTACTAACCTACAGACACGCACTGAAAGGACGCCATCATTGGGGCACTAGTCCGAAGACTGCGGGGACGCCCGAGCCCCCCCGGAGATGTCCATCGGGCCCTTCCATCTGGTCGCCAACCAGCACGATGGTGCATTCCGGGATTTTTCGACAGTTGGCGGGGCAGCCTTTCGTGTGTGGCTGGCACACTACTTGGGCCCCCAACTACCTGCGGTCGGCCAGCGGCGCACCGTGCCTCGGATCCCGCTACCCTCTGCAACTAGTCTCCCGATACGCCCAAAACAGCGCGAGTCAGACTGGTCAGCATGCAGTGGAACAACTATCTCGACCCAACTCCTCTAGTGGCTACACCGAGCATCGTACCGGAACACGGCTAGGCCGCTTGGCGGTACGTCTTTGCCCGGTGGGTGGTCACAAGCCTTCGGCCGAAGCCTACCACCAGTTAGTGTCACCTGATTAGCACCACCCGGGGACCACGTGTAGGGTAACAACAATACGGGTAACTCTCCTACGGACGCGGGTGACTCAGCCACCAAAAACTTTGTACCCATAGAATTAAGTTGCTGTAAAATATATGTGTAATTTCTTTTTTTTGGTGTACAATAAAGTATATTCTATTCTATTCTATTGGATAAGTTAGAGAGTGTATTATGTTTATCTACCTATTATAAAACTTATCATCTGGCCTTCGCACTCATATCAAACAAATCTGCCTAGCCTTTTCCCAACTATGTATGTTGGGGTCGGCTGCCAGTCTAACCGGATTGAGCTGAGCATCAGTATTTTACATGGAGCGACTGCCTATCTGACCTCCACAAACCAGAAACTTGGTAACACGATACCCCTTAGCGGGACTGGTGTCAGATTTCCTGGCCTCTGACTTGCCGTAAAGATGTACAAATTACAGCCTACCAAACCAACGGTTTAACGTGCTTTTCGAGGCACGGATGGGGTCTCGGTACGTTCAGATGATCACCCATCCACAGAACGAACTCGGCAAACGAAGCTTAACCTTGAAGATCGACCCGTGCTCGTAATATTTAACCACGGGATCCCCCCGAGTATATAGCCCCTGATCCCCCAATATCAGCTGGCTATATACTCACCGTGAAAACATTGTTGAAGTGAGCATGATATGAGCTGTCATTCCCATTAATGCTAAGGGTTGACAGATCACTTCACCTAAGTTATCACGATGAGATTGTTACATCAATCCCCGCGTGCACGATGAGATTGTTAGATCAATTCACGCGTGCACGATGAGATTGTTAGATCAATCCACGCGTGCACGATGAGATTGTTAGATCAATCCCCCGTGCATCCCCGAACCTTACTGGCTCGCCGTCAATCGAATGTGGCACGTAACCGGAGTGACTCAGCACAATACATCCGTGTGTCGTCGCTGCGAACCAGCTTGGCTCAAGCAACTGAAGAAACACAGGTGGGTTTCACAATCTGACACGCCCTGCCGCTTCTCCCAGAGCTTGAAAAGTCATTGATGATTCCCAACCCAAAAAAAAATGGGGATGGATCGTCGAAGATTTGCGAAATGCGCTGGTATTCCACACACTATCTATCTATCTAATACCTTTAAACGAACAATTCTTGTGTATCATCATCATCATCATCATTTCAGCCGAAAGACGTCCACTGCTGGACATAGCCCTCCCCCAGGCGTCGCCACATTGACCGATCCCATACGTCTCGCATCCAGTGCCTTCCCGCAACCTTAACCACGTCATCGGTCCACGTAGTGGGAGGCCTTCCAACGTATCGTCTTCCGGTTCGCGGTCGCCATTCCAGAACTTTTCGGCCCCATCGGCCATCCGTTCTGCGAGCAATGTGCTCTGCCCACTGCCACTTAAGTTTGGCAATTGGGTTGTTGAATTTAAAAAAAAAAAAGTTTTTTTTAATTTATTTTGAATCTCTACATATCATAAATTATATTGTCGTTGCAAAAATCTCTTCAATATTTTTTTTCAATTTATTATAGGCAATTGAAAATCGATAAAATTTTCAAAAGAACCACCTGTCTACGAACGGGCCATGATTAGTCGCCATGTTGGTGACGTCATAACGTTCAAGGAATACACATGAATTGACTAAAATATCCAAAAATTTGTGCAAAAATATTATTTATAACAGCAAATTTTATTTAGTCATGTGTGATAAAGGATTCATAAAGGCTGATTTCGATAATATACCCACCTGATGGACGATTTGGCAGTTCTGAGCATAAATAAAGTAGTGGTAATGAATATTACGTGTTAGTGGACCTGTAAATAAATAATAAATAAAAGTTTTTATTGTTTCTCATACAATTGTTCTACAGCACAAAATTGAGGCAGCCCTGGTAAGTTATAAGGATACTTGTAATGGGGTTACCTCGCAACTTCCCGTGGGTTACTATCTACAATGTTGAGACTTAATTAAAAAGGAAAAGAAAAATGAAAGTTTAGGTCCTATGATGATTACAAAATTATTGTTATTGTAGTATGTTCAAGTACGTGTAGTGTATTTTCTTTTTTTTTTCTTAACACTAATCCCCACCAACGATATTGGTGCCTATTATTTGCAAACTTCGTTCATTACTTTCAATCTTTCATGCCTCTCGCACTTTTGTTCTTCATACTTTAGTTCATCTTGCATTCATCCTCATGTATACTGTGTGGGTTCATTTAACTAACTATGGGCATGTTTTTATTTATTTATCACAGTAAAAAGAAAAGATTCAAAATACAAAAAAAATATACATGAAATTCTGTTCATCTCAGAAATAAAAATTACAAAAAGGATTTTTAACACAGTTAGCTATTTATTTATAAATAAGGTTGTGCAAAAGTGCTGTTATCACAGAGAAATACAAATATATAGCAAATAGGGATACAAAAACACAAAAGTGCAGTTTAGCAAACAAAATATACAGAAATGTCTTACACAATTAACAGCTTAGGTACTAACATGAAATACTGCCGGCTACACGTGTCCTGGCTGCATTCCGTGCTTGCATTTAAATATCATACAGAAATATTAATGAAGCACGGTGCGCCTCAGGTTTTATTTCGATGTATAACCGCAGTGGCTACTCTAATGCAATATTCCAAAAACTTTTCCCTAAATTTCTTGTCCATGAGCCCATGCAGGCTCTCCCTCGTTATTTTCCTGTCCAGCTCACATTCCAGTCGGTAGCGTTCCCTGATAAATAACGGGCACTCTACGAGTATGTGCTGGACAGTCTCTGCCACGCCTGGATCGCAGACGTACGATGGGCTCTCCTTACACTTGAAGCGATTCAAGTATTCAGAGAACCCACCGTGCCCCGTCAAAACTTGCGTGAGGACGCCTTCGGGCGCACCTGTTTTACAATACGGAAAGCCGCTATAGCATCCGGAAGAAACATTTTCGTCACCGAGGCAGTCTCGCCCGACACATATCTACGATTCCATTCATCAAGCGATTCCCTCGCTTGATAAATGAAACCGGAAACTGGTCGTAGTCCGGCTTCCTCCGTAACGACAATGCTGCCTCCTTAGCCAACTCGTCCGCTCGCTCATTCCCCGGCAGGCCGGCGTGGGCCTTGATCCAGAACAAAGACACAGCTTTGCTCTGGCCCAGGGCATGAACCAGGTTGGCGCGCGCGCGAACTGCCAGGGGATGGAGAGAGCCATGGTTTGCAAGCGTCTGCAATGCTGACATTGAGTCGCTGTACAAACCATAGCTCGCCTCTTGCCGCGCGAGGGTCACTTCGGTCGCTTTGCAAATGGCCAGGAGTTCCGCCTGGTAGACTGTGCAGTACGCGGCAAGGCTAAGCTTGAGACTCCGGACTTCACCATCATTATCCCAAATGGATAATGCGGCTCCGACCTTCCCCTCAATCTTGCTGCCGTCGGTGAAGATTCGCACCGCCTGCACATTGTTACTGTCTAGTAACTCTTGATCTGCCAGGCACATGAACTCCAGGGGCAATTGCGTAGCTGGATGAGGGGCTTCTGCAAACCTTACCACACCCTCAATCTCCCTGTCTCCTGGCACAAACCGGGATGACCCTCTCCTCGCTTCATACAGGGCGGCTGCCTCTTGTATGCACAGGTCTAGAGGTAGTATCCCAGACAGCGCCAGTGCCGAGTTCAGAGAGACAGTACGGTAAGATTTGCTTATGCTTTGAGCTTATGAGCAAATCCTCGTTGAACAGAGCCTAGCTTCTTCCGTATACCCAACTTTTTTGTAGCGGGTGCCCAGGCTGCGGCTGCGTACGTTACTATGGGCTCAATCGTTGCTGTGTAAATTGTGCGTATGACTTCCGTGTTTAATCCCCAGCTCACCTTTGCGGCTCGGGACAGTCGCTTGTATACGTTAGCTGCCCTCTTGCAGACGTTCGCGGCATGCTCATTAAAAGTGAGCTTATCGTCTATGGTTAGACCCAGCAACTTCATTTTCTTGACCATACCGATGTCGACCCCGGCCATGTTCAGTGTTGGAGTGTCGTACTTAAGCTTATTCGTTACGGTCATCGCACAGGTTTTGTGCGGTGCAAACCTCAGCTTATTTCGGACGCCCCAACCCTGAACATGGGCGAGGGCTGCATTGGCAAAGCTTGAGACTTCAGTCGCCGTGTCCCCATCCACGACCAAGACGATATCATCCGCCTGCACGAAGATTCCACGCTGCTCAAGGTCCTGCAGTAGTGGGTCGAGAACGAGGTTCCACAGAATTGGACCACCGATCGACCCCTGGACACAGCCCTTGCTAGTCTCTCGCGTGCATTCCTCCCCGGCATACCGAACCTTGACCTTCCTACCGTCGAGATAGCTGTCTATTAGCCTCCTGACGTTAACCGGGCACTTTTCCTCAGCCAGTCTGACCCTTATGGCTGGCCACCAGGCGCTATCGAAGGCGCCCTCTATATCCAATGACACCAGGACAATTAGCCTCTTCAGCCTCAACTTGTCCTTTACGTGCTCCACTAGCGTATAGAGGGCGTCCTCGGTGCACCTCTGGGGCATGAAGCCAAACTGATGAGTACTAAACCGCGGTACAAGCTGATATTTTAGATGCGCTATGACCATCCTCTCCAGGACCTTCCCCAGAACAGGCAGTAGACCTATTGGTCTGTATGCCTTAGGGGTGGTGTAGCTATCCTTGCCCGGCTTTCTGAGGACTACGACTGTAGCCTCCTTCCAGGTGGTCGGGAAGTGTGCCAATTCGAGGCACTTGTTGTAGAGGGCAAGGAAAGCGTCCGAGTCCTGGTGGATCGCTCGACTGCAGATATCAGAAGTCAGTCCATCCCCTCCTGGTGCCTTTTTGGGATTGAAACCCGCCACGGCGGACTTCAGCTCCAGCGTCGTAAATGGGGGATCATGATGTTCATCATGGGCCCACTCATTTACTCGGCTGGCTGCTTCTCTAATTAGCCTGTGGTCAGCGTTGTCCTGGTCTACTCTGTCTTCGGGGTAGAACGTATCCGCTAGTAGGGCGGCCGATTCACTCGGATTGAGGAATGCACCATCGCTGCAAAGGGTCAGTTCTTCTTGTTTTTTGGCGGTCCTACCAATGATCCTGTAGAAACTCTCCCAAACTCCCTCACGATCCTGCATCCGGCAAAACTCCTTCCAACTGGCGATTTGGGCAATCTTTGCCTGCATCTCATACTCTTCTTTAGCTTTCAGGTACTCGCCAACGACCTTCGCTCGCCGGACCGGCGCAGCATTGCGGATGCGGTTTTTCTACGTCATAACCTCCCTCTTCTTCACAGTGAGTACGTGTAGTGTTCGTGTGTGTGTGTTTAAGTGTGGTGGGATGGTTGAGCGGGGTGTGTGGGAGTGATTAAGTGTGTGTGTGTATTAATAAATGATTAACTGATGTATGTTATGGATGGGTACTGGTAAATAAAAGTTCAATTTCATCGTACGTTTGTAATTTTAACCATTCCGTTTTAAGGCTAAAATACAATTTGACCAATACTTAAAAATGCTTAATTTTGAAATACGCCGATACTCTATTTTAAATTTCAAGTCATAAATTGAAATAGCGAATATATTAAGATTTTTTAACTAAGAAAGAATTGTAGGCAAGTCAATATTTCAAGGAATTAGATCCCATGTCCACGGTAAAAAAATTGGAGGTACCGCATCATCATTTTAGCTGAAAGACGTCCTTTGGTCGCCATAGGCCACCAAGTATCGCCACATCGACCAGTACAGTGTGTCTCGCATACAATAGACTGCCGTGGGCTTTACCAGACTGCTTCTGGCCCTCGCCTGATAAAAAAATACTATAAATTTTACGTCTTTGTTTGCGACTATGAAAGTTCATGTCTCAGTTCCGCAAGGATATCAAGTGGCTTCATCTTCGCAGGTACACTCGAGTATTATGTCACCTTTTCTACATCTCCTACGCACCCTGGATATCTGCGCGATCGCTTTTCCTTTACTCGCGCTGCCGATGTCCAGTGTAGATCCCACCTAAACAAAGCATCATCAAAACTTCCCCTCCCACAATACTAATTTCTATTCCCACACAACATTACCTCTCCACCATCTTATAATTTTATATGTATGTATTTTTGTCTTCTATATAATATATAGTTAAGGTATATGTGTAATTGATATATAATTAGTTAAGTTAAAATAGTCTATTTTAACCTTATTTTTTCCTTATTTCGTTCAACACACTGTGTGTTCGTCTATCAACCAACTTTCCTGTCGCTGGTTTGCTGGAAAAAACTATTGAAATAAGCTTTATCTTTGTGCTCTTCTATCTGTATTCTGTCTTTTCTCTGTAAAGTGATTTGCGTGTACATAAATAAATAAATACAGTTATATGTACAAAAACATTTTATAGGCAATCTTACGCTACTTCATTGTGTGGACAAAATTTCACCGGGTCTAAACACATCAAAGCCTTTTTAGGCACTTCGATGTTACGGTACGAGTCATATCTTATTGCCGTTTCATATCGTATGACGGTTATTAAAATTCACAATAATATGTAAAATGGTACAATCGCACAATGCTACATAATTAAGTTTGAAATATCCCGGTCTCCCGGAAAAGTAGTGTTTATGATTAATATTATGGGAATTGCCGCACGCACCGTATAAGGAAGTATACTACCATAATAATTATTTATTACGTACTACTAGTAAGTATAAATAAGTTAATTATCGTCATGTCACCCGCAGTTTGAAACAGGATCATTGGACGAAGAGCTTTAGTGCCGCAAACATGTGTCGGTTTGTGATCCTAGTTGCCATTTCTGCTGCATTGGTTTCCTGTGGTGAGCTAAAATGTTTCTTTATTAATTTCAGTCGTTTTTTAATCTCATAACATATTTCATATGGTTACCTTACGGTTTGGTATTATAACCATAGATTTATCTTTTTATTTAAAGAGTGTTTTTTACTTTAATTCTCATTAGTTATATGTTAATATTATTATCATTATAATTATACGTCTTTAAACATCTCAGGACCCTGGGGGCCTTTGATAAAAAATGTATCGTATTTACCATGATATATTTACGTATTTTTAGTATCATTACCTACTTTAATATATTACCATTTATCTATATAGGTATTTCATTATCCTCTTTCGCGTGTCACTGCGGGGTTTAACTAAACCCAGCACTGAGCGACTAACGCCCAGCAAATACTGAATAACTTTCAGTATAGGTGTCACCGGGTTATTTCATAAACAATATCCTGAGAGATTATAAACTATTAAAAAAATGGTAAATCACGAGTGATTAAAAATATTTGAACAGGACAATTTCTTCTAGAAAAATACACATAAAAATTCGATTCTTTATAATTTCGTTAATGCCTGCCGAGACCTCGTCACCAGATATCAACTGGCAAATAATTAAATCACTGTTCTATAATCTATCTAAAGTTATTCCAAATTTTAAACGTACTCATCTGTGAAAACTTAAACCGTAAACGATCTCTTATGTCAAAATGTACCTACACAAAAAAGAGGTATTTCCTTACCGTCACCAGACGGCGCTTATCCAGTTTTGAAAATTGATGATGATTAAAAACTCGCACTAAGGCCTCTGAGGCCTTTGTGCGAGTTTTTACTCACGCTCAATCGCGTTAACGCAAAAATATTGAAACTGGATCTCTTATGTCAAAATGTATACAAAAAAAGTGGTTTCTCCTTACCTTAGAATAGATCTGATCTATTCTGCAAACATCTCACCGTGAAAACTTCTGTGGATTAAGATTGAAGTAAACAGTCATTCCATCTTGGTTAGACCGATTTGTAGCTCACTTCACCTAAATTATAACAGTGAGATGTTTTAACAGAATAGTATTACTTATTTTCTTAGGTAGATACTATCGACTAATTAAATTGTGAACATTCCCCTAATTGGTTGTCATGTGCTGCCACCAATACCAACCTATGTTAAGCACATTTAAATAAATCTTCGGTAGTTATTTGTCATTTGTTATGACGTCCCAACTATAAACATTATTCTTCATGTATTTACATATTCTACACATCATAAGCAGTCTGTTTTCTGATCATAAGTTAAGTGATTTGATTTGAGTGACTGTTTTAATTTTACGAGTATTTTATTTTTGTGTTGATCTGCCGTTATTTTTAACTTTTATGCACTGTTTAAAACGTGAATCCACGTCTTTACGAGACATTTTTTAGAATGCGGAATAGGCCCTTCATCAATGGATTTTATGACAATTAGTGTTTTTGAACCTACCACAAGCATTTAAAACATAGGTACTATGTCTACTCGAATGTTGGTTCTATTTAGATCTAGATTTTTATTTTATTTAAGCATACCTCTGGGATAGGTATGGGACTGAGACCTAAAAACAATAGAAAATCGTTGCAAAACCAAAGTTAACCATGAAATTTGAGTTAGGTAGACTTAAGTTAGAAGCCTCAGTTCAATAGTCAACAAACATCGACATATTATGTACAGACATGCTCCTGCCAACGGCATCGCCCGCTTGAATGTCGAAAATTATCCCGAGGGATCATATTTCCGGTATAAAAAGTATCATATGTGCTATTCCTGACTATAATCTATTTCTGTGCCAAATTTCATCCAGATCCGTTTAGCCGTTTGAGCGTGAAGAAGTAACAAACACACTCACTAACTATCGCCTTTATAATATTAGTGTGATTTGTAAAAAAAACAACCCGAATCCGAAGGACCACTTTTGACCAATCATCCTTATTCTTTATTGTACACGAAAATATAAATAAAGATACAAATACAATGGACAGCTTATGTACATAGGCAAGCTGAAACCTTAATTGGGTTCTCTAACAGCATATCTCAGTTGTTTAAGGCAATTTGCATATGAGGACAACATTTAAGTGCACAACGATATTCAAAAACACTTAGGTAATATTTAAAATTGCAATTACTTATGTTCAAACCACACCAATTAATTAAACCACAACGTTTGCTTAGTAATATGTACGTCATGAATTAACCTGGGTTTACCTTAATTACTTTAAAAATTCCTATAATAAATGCCACAAAGTATGACGGAAAATGGTGACATTTTCCGTCATACTTTGTGGCCTTATTTCTGTGAATCCTGCTGGATGAATAAGTAGGAAATTTGTCTGTGTTACAAACTGTAAATGATGTACTTATTTCATCAATAATACATGGTTATTTATCTTAACGATTCCCTTATTTTATTGTATTGAATACATAATTGTGTCTGTAGTCTAGTGGTCGCAAGTAGTATAGAAAGAAAACATATTTATTTAGTACTGCCTCAGATAATATAATATAACAATAACTGACGTCACGGTCAGCGTAGTGGTTAAGCGATCGACAGCTGCGCTTTGTGTCGCAGGTTCGATTCCCGCACGGAACAGATATTTGTCTGGCCTACAGATAGTTTTGCCGGATCTGGGTCTCTGTAAGTTTAAATGTTTGTAAACTCACCCACGATACAGGCCGAGAATCTTAGTGGCGGCAACATTTTTTTCTAAATAAAACCGTCATAGTGCGAGTCGGACTCGCGCACGAAGGGTTCCGTACCATTATCTCAATAACGGCAAAAAAATCACGTTTGTTGCATGGGAGCCCCACTTAAATATTTATTTTATTCTGTGTTTAGTACTTGTTGTTATAGCGGCAACAGAAATACATCATCTGTTAAAATTCCAACTGTTTAGCTATCACGATTCATGAGATACAGCCTGGTGACAGACAGACAGACGGACAGTGCAGTCTTAGTAATAGGATCCCGTTTTCACCCTTAGGGTACGGAACCCTATAAGACAGTAGTACTGCTAAGCTTCGGCAAATTGTTATTAGGTTTGCCGATCCTGAATTTATCAAAAGACGGCTTGATGGCAATGAGCTCGCCCCCTTATTACACGTGTTGACTTAAACATAACTGGCGTAATGTAGGTACACTATTATATATAGGTACCTGTAAGCAAACCTTTGTCTAAACCTTTCTGGGACTCGGGCGTCATTTAGGTAATGTTTTCTTTTAATAATTGCAGCTATGAACAAGTAAAATTTCAAGACCCCTAACACATTTTTATTTCATGACACATAATTTATCTAGGCAGTAGACACGCTTCGATCGACAATCTATTTAACACGTAATTAATAATAATTAGATTAAGGCATTTATTTATACTTATCATACAAAAAATCAGTTATTTATAGTAAATCATGTAAATAGTTAATTTTTTCTTTATTAAGGACTTTTCGAGTAGAGGCCTCCTCCATTTTACTCCAAAGTTTGATATCACAAGTTTTTTAGAACACGTTATTCTGACACGATATCTTGCGAAAGCACCACGATTCAAACAGTAAAACGCCCATAATTTTAGAGCGGCTGAACCGATTTTCATCATTCATAGCTAAGAACACTCTCGATAAATTCAGCTTTCAAACAAAAACAAACGAAGTCAGAATCGGTCCATCCGTTTTGGAGCTATGATGCCACAGACAGATACAGAAATAAACAGGTAGGTACCTACGCACGTCAAACTTATAACACCCCTCTTTTTTAGTCCGGGGTTAAAAACACACTGAAAATTCATTGCAATGCGTACCTACCTACTTACAATTAATTATTTATTAAAATAATTCACCATAAATATATATGTACAATACATGGAAATGTATCTAATCAACTAATTACGTACAGAGTCACTCCAAATAACAGGACACACATATTTACAACATTAAAATTATTTATTACCTTTTTTTTCCTTAAATAAATGTCGTTGTTATTTTAATTCATATAAGTATTATAAATTCGAAAGTAACTCTGTCGGCCTGTCTGTTACGTTTTCATGCATATACTTCTAATCCAATTTTAATGCATATTGGAATAGAGACAGATTGGACCTTATAGAAAGACACAGGATACTTTTTATAACGGAACTATGCTCTCTTGGTATACATGCCAACTTATATGCAGGCGAAGCCGCTGGCAGAATCTAGTCTAGCCTGTTACTATTTTACATTTGACAGATGCACGGTTATGACGTTTCATAATGATTAACAGGCCATAGTAGTATAATAAAATGCAATACTTCATGGACGCTTTCCCGTAGCCACTCGCGCCAACGCCCGAGCCCGTGTCGCCGTGTCGACACTCGCGTATATGCGATCTTCCCGTGATATCCCGATGTTGGGCTGCAGTCTGTGCAAAGCACACACTGCCTTTTCAACGCGGGGGACCAGATACTCGAAGCGCTCTTCGGAGACCCACCGTCCGTTCATGATTAGGCCAAGATACTTAATGTATCGACCCACCTGCACTTGCGCTGTCACTGTTACTGACGAGCTAGGTGGCTCTCTCTTCCTCGGCAGTTTATGGAACCATAGCGCCTCAGTTTTATGAGGCACTACCTCCAAATTCAGCTCGTGGATCGACACCACGACTGTAACCACCCCGAGCTCGGGTATCTGTTCCGACAGTGACCGGACGCCTAGGATCGCATCCACTGTAGATAGAGCGCTGCTGTGGGAACGGAATCCATACTGGCAGTCAGCGAGGTCAGTACCAACACGCGACAGGTGCCTGACAAATTTTTCGACAATTGTTCTTTCGAATAATTTGGAAATCTCGTCGAGCACGATAATGGGACAGTATGCAGAGGGCCCTAGGGGACATAGGAAATTAGGTCATGTAAATCAAGCTGCTTAAAAAAAGCTAGCTTTAAAGCAAGAGCTGGTAGCTAAATAATAACAGCCACACGGGTATATCTTCAAGGTTAAGCAAAGCAATGCTTGCAAATTTTACTCCGTGGTTGAGTGACCATCTTTACTTATCGAGATTCTTCCATGCTTCAGATTGCACGTTAAGCCTTGTTCATTGACAGTCGTTACGGATAGTCAGATGCCAGATAATCTGACACCAGTCTTGCTAAAGAGGTATCGTATTACCCAGTTACTGGGTTTTGTACGTCACCTTCATCCGGTTAGACTGAAAGGCGACCCCAACATTAGTTGGGCAAAAGGCTAGGCAGATTGATTTGATTTCATGTCATTTACTGACATGAAATCAAATCAATCTGCAATTGCAATAATTAAATTGACCGCGTTTTCTGAATAACGCCCATCAACAATATTTAACAAACTATGTACACACACAATACAGGGACAAGAAGAAGAAACAGAATAAAAAAAGTTAATTAAAAAAATCATTTTTTCACAGATTTTTTTAATTAACTTTTTTATTTATAACTTTTAAATTAACATTTCTTTTTCGAATTTAACTTAATACCCTTTATTTTGATATCCCACACGATGGGTTTAGTAGAAAATAAAAAAATTGGGCCCCCATAATATGGCGCCCGAAAGCCGCCATTTTTCTATTTTCTATTTTATTGTAGCCAGTGACACTCGCAAGGTTAAGACGAATCGATATACGTAAGAATCATCAAAATCGACCAACGCGTTTTGTCTCTAGAACGCCACATAGGAACAAACATACATACATACATATACTGATAAACACATTATCCTCCTTCGGCAGTCGGGTAAAAATAGGGGTAAATGTAATATTTAATTTAAAAAAACAAATAGAAACATTAATATGGCAGTTTACGACTTTATATACACTGTCTCATCACAGGTTGACAAATCTTTACCTGTCTGTGCTATTTACTGTGACATGTCCCAAGCATTCGATTATGTAGACCACAATATTCTGCTAGATAAACTTGAAGCCTACGGCATAAGAGGTAATGTCTTGGAATTGTTAAAATTATATCTAACAGACCGACAACCAATAACTCAAATATCTAAATTCAATATTAAATCGAAAAAGGTACATATATTCTCCTCTCAAAAGCGCCTCATTAAGCATGGTGTGCCCCAGGGAACTGTATTGGGCCCTCCCCTGTTCTTATTATATATAAATGACCAACCAATTATCGGAGTCTATGTTTGAGTTAAATTGAATTATTATTTCCTTTCGAGCACACACTTTATTGACATGAAATCAAATCAATCTGCCTAGCCTTTTGCCCAACTAATGTTGGGGTCGCCTTTCAGTCTAACCGGATGAAGGTGCCTATCTGACGTACAAAACCCAGTAACTGGGTAATACGATACCTCTTTAGCAAGACTGGTGTCAGATTATCTGGCATCTGACTATCCGTAACGACTGTCAATGAACAAGGCTTAACGTGCAATCTGAAGCATGGATGAATCTCGATAAGTAAAGATGGTCACCCACCCACGGACTAGAATTTGCAAGCATTGCTTTGCTTAACCTTGAAGATATACCCGTGTGGCTGTTATTATTTAGCTACCAGCTCTTGCTTTAAAGCTAGCTTTTTTTAAGCAGCTTGATTTACATGACCTAATTTCCTATGTCCCCTAGGGCCCTCTGCATACTGTCCCATTATCGTGCTCGACGACATTTCCAAATTATTCGAAAGAACAATTGTCGAAAGATTTGTCAGGCACCTGTCGCGTGTTGGTACTGACCTCGCTGATTGCCAGTATGGATTCCGTTCCCACAGCAGCGCTCTATCTACAGTGGATGCGATCATAGGCGTCCGGTCGCTGTCGGAACAGATACCCGAGCTCGGGGTGGTTACAGTCGTGGTGTCGATCCACGAGCTGAATTTGGAGGTAGTGCCTCATAAAACTGAGGCGCTATGGTTCCATAAACTGCCGAGGAGGAGAGAGCCACCTAGCTCGTCAGTAACAGTGACAGCGCAAGTCCAGGTGGGTCGATACATTAAGTATCTTGGCCTAATCATGGACGGACGGTGGGTCTCCGAAGAGCGCTTCGAGTATCTGGTCCCCCGCGTTGAAAAGGCAGTGTGTGCTTTGCACAGACTGCAGCCCAACATCGGGATATCACGGGAAGAAGCTGCATATACGCGAGTGTCGACACGGCGACACGGGCTCGGGCGTTGGCGCGAGTGGCTACGGGAAAGCGTCCATGAAGTATTGCATTTTTAACCGACTTCAAAAAAAGGAGGAGGTTCTCAATTCGTCGGAATCTTTTTTTTTTTTTTTTTTTTATGTATGTTCCCCGATTACTCAAAGACGCCTGGACCGATTTCAAAAAATCTTCTTTTGTTTTGAAGGGTATACTTCCTAGTTGGTCCCATAGTCATCAGGTCAGGATCTGATGATGGGATCCTAGAGAAATCGAGGGAACTCCTCAAATATTATAGGCATTTATATAGTGATTTTGGTATTTTCACCAACAATGCAATCACTTGCACTCAGAAAGTATAATTTGGTGAAGTGGAACTGATGAAGAAGACCACAGATGGCCACTGAAACTCCTTAATGCTAAGTATGGCACGGGTATAAAATTTCTCGAATAGTTAACCGACTATGATTAAGCGAATACTTATAAATGAATGGTACTGATGAAAATGGTATCATTGAACTGTTCTGATGATGAAGCCGGAAGGTAGGCACTGGAACTCTGAAATAAAACAATGTATCCTAGTCGTGCTTGGGCTTATTGGAATTGTCATGAGATTTACTTTGGCCACAAATGATTATCATGTTAATTGGAGATACCTACCAAAACTAAAAAGAGAAAAATAAAAAACTTTTTAACAAAAAATCAAACCGACTTCCAGAACAAAAAACTACAAACCAAAAAATAACTTTCTTTTCCGAAGTCGGTGTCGAAAAACTGAAAAAAAATGGGTACAAAAGACACCGACTTCGGAAATGAAAGTTATTTTTTGGTTTGTAGTTTTTTGTTCTGGAAGTCGGTTTGATTTTTTGTTAAAAAGTTTTTTATAT
This sequence comes from Orthosia cruda, assembly GCA_964057195.1. NCBI lineage: Eukaryota > Metazoa > Arthropoda > Insecta > Lepidoptera > Noctuidae > Orthosia > Orthosia cruda. The sequence goes on along the minus strand of OZ059831.1, from coordinate 37,354,996 downwards.
TATACTACTATGGCCTGTTAATCATTATGAAACGTCATAACCGTGCATCTGTCAAATGTAAAATAGTAACAGGATGGACTAGATTCTGCCAGCGGCTTCGCCTGCATATAAGTTGGCATGTATACCAAGATAGCATAGTTCTGTGATAAAAAGTATCCTGTGTCTTTCTATAAGGTCCAATCTGTCTCTATTCCAATATGCATAAAAATTGGATTAGAAGTATATGCATGAAAACGTAACAGACAGGCCGACAGAGTTACTTTCGAATTTATAATACTTATATGAATTAAAATAACAACGACATTTATTTAAGGAAAAAAAAAAGGTAATAAATAATTTTAATGTTGTAAATATGTGTGTCCTGTTATTTGGAGTGACTCTGTACGTAATTAGTTGATTAGATAAATTTCCATGTATTGTTCATATATATTTATGGTGAATTATTTTAATAAATAATTAATTGTAAGTAGGTAGGTACGCATTGCAGTGAATTTTCAGTGTGTTTTTAACTCCGGACTAAAAAAGAGGGTTGTTATAAGTTTGACGTGCGTAGGTACCTGTTTATTTGTGTATCTGTCTGTGGCATCATAGCTCCTAAACGGATGGACCGATTCTGATTTCGTTTGTTTTTGTTTGAAAGCTGAATTTTTCGAGAGTGTTCTTAGCTATGAATGATGAAAATCGGTTCAGCCGCTCTAAAATTATGGGCGTTTTACTGTTTGAATCGTGGTGCTATCGCAAGATATCGTGTCAGAATAACGTGTTCTAGAAAACTTGTGATATCAAACTTTGGAGTAAAATGGAGGAGGCCTCTACTCGAAAAGTCCTTAATAAAGAAAAAACTAACTATTTACATGATTTACTATAAATAACTGATTTATTGTATGATAAGGATAAATAAATGCCTTATTCTAATTATTATTAATTACGTGTTAAATAGATTGTCGATCGAAGCGTGTCTACTGCCTAGATAAATTATGTATCATGAAATAAAAATGTGTCAGGGGTCTTGAAATTTTACTTGTTCATAGCTGCAATTATTAAAACAAAACATTACCTAAATGACGCCCGAGTCCCAGAAAGGTTTAGACAAAGGTTTGCTTACAGGTACCTATATATAATAGTGTACCCACATTACGCCAGTTATGTTTAAGTCAACACGTGTAATAAGGGGGCGAGCTCATTGCCATCAAGCCCGGTTTTGATAAATTCAGGATCGGCAAACCTAATAACAATTTGCCGAAGCTTAGCAGTACTACTGTCTTATAGGGTTCCGTACCCTAAGGGTGAAAACGGGACCCTATTACTAAGACTGCACTGTCCGTCTGTCTGTCTGTCACCAGGCTGTATCTCATGAATCGTGATAGCTAAACAGTTGGAATTTTGACAGATGATGTATTTCTGTTGCCGCTATAACAACAAGTACTAAACACAGAATAAAATAAATATTTAAGTGGGGCTCCCATGCAACAAACGTGATTTTTTTGCCGTTATTGAGATAATGGTACGGAACCCTTCGTGCGCGAGTCCGACTCGCACTATGACGGTTTTATTTAGAAAAAAATGTTGCCGCCACTAAGATAAATAACCATGTATTATTGATGAAATAAGTACATCATTTACAGTTTGTAACACAGACAAATTTCCTACTTATTCATCCAGCAGGATTCACAGAAATAAGGTGTGACATTTTCCGTCATACTTTGTGGCATTTATTATGGGAATTTATAAAGTAATTAAGGTAAACCCAGGTTAATTAATGACGTACATATTACTAAGCAAACGTTGTGGTTTAATTAATTGGTGTGGTTTGAACATAAGTAATTGGAATTTTAAATATTACCTAAGTGTTTTTGAATATCGTTGTGCACTTAAATGTTGTCCTCATATGCAAATTGCCTTAAACAATTGAGGTATGCTGTTAGAGAACCTAATTATGGTTTCAGCTTGCCTATGTTACATAAGCTGTACATTGTATTTGTAACTTTATTTATATTTTCGTGTACAATAAAGAATAAGGATGATGGGTCAAAAGTGGTCCTTCGGATTCGGGTTGTTTTTTTTACAAATCACACTAATATTATAAAGGCGATAGTTAGTGAGTGTGTTTGTTACTTCTTCACGCTCAAACGGCTAAACGGATTTGGATGAAATTTGGCACAGAAATAGATTATAGTCAGGAATAGCACATATGATACTTTTTATACCGGAAATATGATCCCTCGGGATAATTTTCGACATTCAAGCGGGCGATGCCGCTGGCAGGAGCATGTCTGTACATAATATGTCGATGTTTGTTGACTATTGAACTGAGGCTTCTAACTTAACTCTACCTAACTCAAATTTCATGGTTAACTTTGGTTTTGCAACGATTTTCTATTGTTTTTAGGTCTCAGTCCCATACCTATCCCAGAGGTATGCTTAAATAAAACAAAAATCTAGATCTAAATAGAACCAACATTCGAGTAGACATAGTACCTATGTTTTAAATGCTTGTGGTAGGTTCAAAAACACGAATTGTCATAAAATCCATTAATGAAGGGCCTATTGGTAAAATCAAAATAAAGGGTATTAAGTTAAATTCGAAAAAGAAATGTTAATTTAGAAGTTATAAATAAAAAAGTTAATTCAAAAAATCTGTGAAAAAAATATTTTTTAATTAACTTTTTTTATTCTGTTTCTTCTTCTTGTCCCTGTATTGTGTGTGTACATAATTTGTTAAATAAGTGTTGATGGGCGTTATTCAGAAAACGCGTTCAATTTAATTATTGCAATATTTTTTTATCTTATTGGCTATTGCCTACTCATGTTGGGCATATTCAAATTGCCCGGGCATTATGAATAATGCCGTATTAGTCACTTGGTCCATAACATATACAAATATTGCTCTTAAAGTATAGGATGTTTAAATTTCCGTTTCAGTGCTAGGGGAAACAACACCAGCACCAGCACCAGGTACATCTACACCTAAACCTAAACTATCACCACAACAAGAGGCAATGAGAAAGTGTGTGAATGAGAGTACAACCTTGCTAGTAAGTAAAATACTCGTAACTGTTTGATATATACCTACTATATAGTCACAGTGAATCTTTGTGTCTCTGAAGTTGGCTGCAAGACCCTGCGCAGTCCTATTTTTGTGTCAATGTTGAAGGTGAAGATAGCATTTTATAACTGCCTCTTTCACTCGCTTACGTTTGTCGCAGTGTCCTAACTCGCTTACTCTATGCAGTATACTCGATGACAAACTGTTTCTTGCCCAATGGTTCGCAGAGCCTAAATTCAGAGACACAAATATACGCTGTGACTACTGTAAGTACTTCAGTTTTTTTTTCTTTCATCATGGTAACATTTGAATAAGGGTTTGCAATCGCCGCTAGGGGCGCTACTGGTGACTGAGGTCTTCAATATGGCAAATTTCATAGCTTTTGCCCTTTAAGTGTGAATTTATTTACTTACTTCTTTTTAGGCTTTAAGCTTTGTTAACCCAAAGCCATACAAATTGTGACTGCTTAGTTCTTCTAAACCACACAATACATTTTGTTATTTAGATTTTTTCTGAGTGCGCTTTAGCTCAGAATTCTCGAAATTTTAGTAAATTTTCACATTAACAGATTTTTAATTTTAGGTTTCTACCTACTTGATCGCCTTGACATACAATTGAATCATTTGTAAACTGAAATAGTGCTGTCTGTTCTGGTGACTATAGGCAAACAAAATTATTAGGTACCTATGTTTTAAGTACCTAGGTACTTTAATTAGGTAACTATTTAACTTTAGTGAACCTTTATGTTAACGCGATCGAGTACATAGGTACCTGAGTAAAAATTCCTACTCTAAAGCCATCTGTTAGCTATTTTTGTTCTTTAATTTATTTGCACCAGCCACCTTTTATCTCTGCACCTGCTAAGGTCGACTGGTAGAAAATGCCTAAGCCATTAAGTTCGCCTTTGTACTTGTGCATAAAGTTTTTATAAATAAATATGTTTTTGTTGATGACTGCACTTACTACACCGAATTTCATGGCTTTGATGACCTTGTTAGTTTAATTAATATCAACATTTGTTTTCAGGACGCCAGAAAAAATTTGAAGACTTGCTTCAGTAAAACTCTGGAAATACACTTAAACTCCAGTGCTATATTGGCACCTGGGTAAGTTAGCAATTATGTTATTATCCTCGTTGATCCTCGATCTCGAATAGATATACCTACCTACCTTAGTAGATATTATTAACTTAAAAATCAGCAAAAAAACAAAACCTGACTGGCGAAGTATGGTGTGATGTTGATTTTAGCAGTATCTGTTACCGGTATCTATATCGATTTTACTAAATTATTGTAAAGTAGATGTAACTAACTAACTTTTGCCCAAAAGTGGAACAGTATAGGCTAAAGAAAAAAAAACTACCATAAATATCTAAGTATACCTACTAAATTCCTAACGCATCTGCCCCCTTTTTTATTAAATATTACCAAGGCCGGGTTTCTCACTGCTAAATGAGACAATGTGACAAATTTTCTCGTTATCTGCTGTGATTGGTTGAATGAATTTTCAACAGCCTATCACAGCAGATACCCGGCGATTATGCGCCGATGACATTAACAGCCCGATAATCGAGTATTGAGAAACCGGGGGTAAGCATCCAACAGACTTTCTTAAGATTATTTTTTTTTAACAAAGTTCTTATTTTTTTAATTATAACTTGTTTTTTTTCAGAGATTGCCGGAATGCCACCGATTTGAACAACAAGATTGATGAATATTTCAACGGGTACAAAGAATGCAATATTTCTCTTGATTCGACCACCATCAAAAAGCTTGTAGAATTTAGTTTGCGAAATGATTCTTTTAAGAGTAAGTTATGTTGTTTTTATCTTTGTTTAATCCTCTTCGCTAGACACCCGCATCAGTAGGTAATCACAACCATTTGAGTCCATCGCGAAACAAACGGTTTTGGTTTTGTGAGGTGCCTTTGTTTGGGGATTGTATTATTAATTATTGATTATAATATTATAAAGAGAGAGCCAGAATTTTGTGAGTTTGTTTAGACGACAATGTCTGGAACCACTACACCTAGGTAATTGAAAAATCTTTTAACATTTGAAAGGTAAATTACTCCAGATTGTCGGTACCTATAGGCAATGATATTCAAATAAACAGATACGTTATACACTCACAAAACAATTGAAAAAAGTGTGCGCATATAGCGGCAGCACACATACACACTTTTCATTCATCTAATATTAAAACATATTTATTTTAATCAATAAATAATTAAATTAAAAATACACACGATGGCATTTATTTTATTTTGTTTTTTTTTTCAACAAAGCCTATCGCTCTTCGCCATGCGTGACATAAACTAAAAATTAAAGGTCACAATTGTGACCTATTCGAGTCTTCAAAATGCGCGCGCTCATAACATATTTGTTTATTTGAATATCATTGCCTATAGGCTATAAATTATCATGATCACTTTAACATTATCTACCATAAACATTTCCATTTTGTAGCATTCTCCGGAGCCTAGGTATTCTACTAGGGACACGGCTTATATTCTGCAATGGGTGGACCAAGACTGCCATTTTGTTGGTTCTTATATACTCAATAGTCCGGTCAAAATGGTTTTTTTTTTCAAAATACAAATATTTTTATTTGATGAACATAGGTGGGTTAGGTACCTACAGATTTTGTAATTATTTTAGAACGCTATGTCTAGCTGTCATCGGCGTACGAATATTATCTTGGTAAAAAATGCTGATTATAATAAATTATCGAACAATTATCACATATTAATAAATAATTCTAACTAGGTAATTCAAATAGTCGACACAATAAATAATAAAAAAAACATTCCAATAAAATATAATAATAATAAATTCTAGTATGCCACATTTGATCCTACATGTCTAAAAAGGCCTCTGCGAGTTGGTTTCGGCCCGTGGTATGCCTTTCAAAGGTCCGGGACCCTATTATCCCGAGAATCTAAAAAAGAAATTCTAGTACCTATAAATTGTCAATCAGATTATCAAAAAAATATGTTGTTTATTTAACTCTTGAGGAGGTCGGGCCGTGGATGGGTGACCATTTCAACATACTGAGTTTCCTCCGTGCCTCGGAAAGCACGTTAAGCTGTTGGTCCCGGCTGTCATTTGAAGATCTTTGACAGTCGTTACGAGTAGTCAGAAGCTTAAGATCTGACACCAGTCTAGCCAAGGGGTACCGCTGTTACCCAGTTACTGGGTTGTGGAGGTCAGATAGGCAGTCGCTCCATGTAAAACACTGGTACTCAGCTGAATCCGGTTAGACTGGAAGCCGACCCCAATATAGTTGGGAAAAAGGCTAGGAGATGATGATTTATTTAATTGGTCTAGGGATCCTATTATAGATCCTAGGTGCCATTCATAGAAATCTTTTTGCATAAAGAGCAGTGCCATAGATATTTATATTTCTATGAGCAGTGCTATGTGGCTTAGTGCATAAACAAGGTGGGCAATCGTGGCCCACCCTGTACATCTCTGTTGCTTTTTGTTTGATTTAATTCGCATAGAGCCGAACAATTTGTAGAAGCATGGTGCACTATTATGAATGACATATTAAGTCTGTGGTCAATACCAATCTGCTAAGAAAACCCGTTTGAAGGTCAAAAATATAGTATTTTTGCATATTTTTGCTTTTTGCTCTATAGGTAACGGTAAATAGGTCAGATAAAAATTGTGGATCATGCAATCTATATATATATATAAATGAATCCCTATTTCCCTTGGTCACGGCATCACGCGGGAACGGCTGGACCGATTTCGCTAATTCTTTTTTTGTTGTGTTTGTTATTGTTAGGAGAAGGTTCTTATGAAAAAAAAGTGCCTAGGGTAGGGTAGTTAGGGTAGGGTAGAGTAGGTAGGGTAGAGTAGGTAGGGTAGGATAGGTAGGGTAGATTAATGTTTGGTGTTTTTATGGCAAAACAAAGTTTGCCGGGTCAGCTAGTTAACTATAAAAATGATTGTGATACTTTTTAATTATGGAACACTATTCCTGAGATACTTATCACCTTTTAAAACATGGACATTAAATTACACACTTACCACTTAAGCAGTTTTTTTTTTATTCCAGTCACAGATAATACTGGTTCCAGTTAACAGTTATGTCTTTAGGTCACGCATGTGCCTTTCTGTGTCTGCCTAGACTTGAAATTAAACTAACTATATTTCACTTTTTCAGCATTTTACGAAGACGTCTCTTGTCTAAAACAGTTTGAATATAACATAAGTAACACCTGCGTGAAAGACAAAGTTGGATTCTTCAATATAACAAAAGCGAAAAAACACACAACGTGGACACAAAAGACTCGAGTGCTGTTCAGTGTGAGTCTATCTTTTGATGTTTTTATTCTGTTTCTGCATTTGCCACTGCTTCGTAGTAGGGCAGTAGGTACCTATCTGGGGCCGTACTACGACGTGTTATTCGTGTCAAAACCATTAATTGAAAAGTCGGATAAAAATGGATAGTAATATTAAGGCCCCTGAGCCGCTACCATGAGCTCTTATTCTGTTAAGGTAGTTAGGTACGCAATAGATACCTACGTTCCGAGTTCGTGAAATTTCGGTTCCAAAGTAGCCGTAGTACTTCTTCCAGCTTACGCACTACCACAAAATAGAAAGTATACAGAAGGGCCATTCCCTCCGTTTCGAAAATTGACAGCTAAACTTTACAGATTCACTAGGGTTGGTACTATATTGATTCCGAATTACAAAAAGAGTAGGTTGTATAAGTTTCAAACATAAATACATCGTTCGTCTAAACATGAGATTCCTTTTTTTTTTATATTGTAGCGGCACCAATGCCGCCACTTACGAACTAATGACATGACGTCACACAAATCCTGCATCGCGCAAGTAAAGTTTTCGGCGCGATAAGAACACATACAACAGTCCGACAACAACCGTCGGGCAGTTGCCCGGACCAGACACAACACCCGTCTGGTCGGAGGATCCTCCCTTTTCTACGGAGGTTTGTGGGACTTTACACCCTGTTCCACATACCCCCAAAATATCATGCTTACATGCCTTATACGGTAGATAGACCATCAAATACCCATTAAATATCACGACGCCACATACGACGAAGATTGGAAGGTAACAAGACGTAAAAATTGTGTAATAATGCTCTCACTAAAAACATTAAATTGTGAAAAGCACCAAGCTTGACAAAAAAAAAAGGTGAAAAAAAGGTAATAAAGTAAAAAATCCGACTGCTTTAGAAGCGAACTAAAAAGATGTACAAAAACTAGAAGAAAATTATGCTGTGCAATCGGAGGAAACTTAATTGTGAGCTGTGGATGATTTAAACCATATTATTATCACAAATTTCATAGCCTTTCCAATTTCGTCAATGTTGAACCTTCAAACCTTAAAAAATAACTAATTAAAAAGAAAAAAAAGTATATTCGGTCTGTAACAATTAATAAAGGTAACCCAGTCAATGCAACCTCGTTACAGTATGAATGAAGTGACAATGCCCGCACAAAACGCATGACAGCCGCGACTGAGCTCGGTCCGATATTGCCCATTATTCCCTGTAAAATCGCAATGTCAATGTGTGTAAGCAAAATGACGCTTTGTTCAGAGTGGCCTCTCTGTCTACGGCGCGCCGCCGCTTACGTACCTTGTGGCACTACTTACAACCTCTATCCTTCATAATTCAGAACATTTTGAACTCGGAACTCAAATCACAGACACGAATCACGGAAGAGTACCTAGTGCGAAAGGGACAGATGTAGGTATACAGTTCAGGTTCACATACGTCTGTCCCTTACTCACACTGCCTACCTTGCTCTAAGAGCTCATGGTAGAGCCCCTGTTCTCATCATAGAGGGCTACCAGGTTAGTACCTACCTATCCCATGTTTAGTGCCATGTCATGTGATTTTAATCGACACTGAATTGACAAAAAGTCTCTCAAAGAGAACAGAATCGCCGTGCCGACAGCGGCTAGAGACGCAAATGCCTAGTTATGTACTAGGTACTTGTAAAAAACTACATCCTACGCAAATAGCGCTGATCGCTAATTCTGTTGTCACCAGCATTGTCAGGATTGTTTCGGGAATCAGTTTCGGTGACAGTCACTGACTAATTAGGTTGTATGGAAAGTGTTGACATTTGACAATACCGTGCCTCTACTATCACCCTAGCGGTCGCCGAGGCATCTCCATGGTGTCAATCCCGCTTTTATGAGCAATGACAATAAAAACGCACTAAGCTTGCGATTTAATGAAAATAATATTTAGATACATTTTGTTTTACACTACGAAATTCAGTCAACCTAAGCTAAAAATATCTAAATTTTTCTTAATCCTTCATTTGTTTTTGCAGAAAAATACTTGTGGGACTAGTAAACTCGTGCAAAACTGTGTGGCAGCAAAGCTGCACTCTTGTAAGAAGCCTGAGTACGTCACATCACTGTTTAAATATGTGCGAGAAATCGGAAACTGCGCCCAGTTTACAGATACTAATGTGCCCGATCCTAACGCAACTGTGAGTACCTACTTATAACCATTATATTATTAAGGATTGGCTGATATCAGCTAGATAACTATCGGCCTATTTTGTTGGGAAATGGGACAAACCCTGTAAGCGCACAGAAAATGTGTTCCCAAAAAAAAAACCATTTGTGAAAACGTACATGTACTAGTCAAATAGTTTTTCAAATTATGCGAACATAAAGGTACTGAACTAATAATTGTTTTCATATTTCGTAGTTGTACCCATATTCGTTTCACCCACTAAATTATTGTTAGTTAATAAAATTAATGGGAGATCTTTGCCCAGCAGTGGGACAAGATATGTTGAAGAAAAAAAAAATAGTATAATGTCTTTGGTCCACGCACAACGGACCAAAGACACGGATAAGAGTCTAAGTGCGGAAAAAAACTATTTTACAAAAAATACTACCGATTTCAAAATAAGAAAACTACAAAGTGAAAAATAGCTAACTTTATTTTTGGAAGTCGGTGTATTTGTTAGGTACCATTTTTTTGCGTAATGCTGTTTATGTTGGTGTCTTAGTCTATGAGTTGGGGATTCCTCGAGTTGGTAGCACTGATTCCTCGCCTATTGTTACTTTATTGATACTGACAGCTGTCGCAGAGATCAAGCTATCTTGAATATCTTCTAAGTTTATATAATTATTTTTTGAGTTGTCAAAAGTAAAACAGGCTAGACCAATGATATTCAAATAAACAGATACGTTATACACTCACAAAACAATTGAATAAAGTGTGCCGCATATAGCGGCATCAAACATACACACTTTTCATTCATCTAACATTAAAAAATATTTATTTTAATAAATAAATTACAAATACACACGATGGCATTTATTTTATTTTGTTTTTTTTTCAACAAAGCCTATCGCTCTTCGCCATGCGTGACATAAACTAAAGATTAAAGGTCACAATTGTGACCTATTCGTGTCCTCAAAATGCGCGCGCTCATAACATATATGTTTATTTGAATTTCATTGGGCTAGACGGAGTTGTAGATACGTAGTTTTTTACACGAATATGAACGATATTTTATTATTATTTTCCAGGCTGCTCCCGAAGCCTTCAGTATGCCGCCGTGGCTGACTCTTCCCGTTATGATTACTCTCGGCATAGGAGCAGCGGTTGTAGTAGCAGCAATCATCACAATTATAGTCTTAAAATGTAAGAAATAGTATGGTTAAACTACCCAAATGTAAAAACACATCGACCTCACTGATGAGGATGAAGCAAAAGCATCGATATCATTAACCTGTCCTAGGGAGTGTTCCTTCTAGCCATTAATTGTGGCTTCCTCTACAATTTTCATTGTCATATCCAAATTCATTCCTCTCGAAACCTTCATCAGACCATGTCATTCGTTTAGCACGCTATAACGATCGATTTCCATTCTCATACTCATTTGTAAGTATAACCATTAACGTAAGGGTTAGAGCACATCGAAACGAAGCGACACGTCGTCGATCTAAAATGTGGATAGCATATTGACAACTATTACCACAACTTCGAAGTAAAGGTAACGCGACGCGTAAAATTCTGTAGGATGTGCGCGCTTCTTTTGTAAATGGTATAGCAATGTGTGCATTGCGAGGTGGCAATAGGGGTCAATACGCTATGCACATTTTTAGACAGACACGTCGCTTCACTTCGACTCGTGTTTGCATTGACCTTACAAGTCTTGTATCTTATCATCTTAGCACTCTGATCTCAACTGCATGCAATTCCCATTCATTAATATTCACAATCACCATTCCACAATGTTTGTAGCAGATGTTAACAAGTCTTGACCCAGCAAAAGTTTTATCGCTTATCTGGTCCAAATTCCATTCAAAGTTACTCAGACTTGTTAGAGTTGTTACATAAATATATACCACCTCATGAATTTAGATTATTATTCCTAAACCAAAGAGTTCTCTTGAATATTAATAGCTTTAGTGAGATCTTATGTTATTGATTTTACAATTAGGTTTTGTATTGAGGGTCTAAACAGACCGACAAAATGTGAACTGCAAGCCAGCTTAAAAGTTCCAGTATGGAGACAGTTTTAATATAACGGCATCGGAACAGCCAACAGACTAAATCCGTTTACATTTGCTACGGCATTCATTCAGTTTGTCTGTTTTGACCCTAACGTAGCTCATAAGTATACATACAAATAAGCATGTCGTACCTACAAAAACCATTAAACAGACTAGGCGTATATATGCACCAATTGTCAGTAGTTTACTCTCTCTGGTCGAATTGTATCTGTGAACTTAATGCAAATAGACATAGAGTATATTATGCATTGCATTAACAATGCCAATATTTTGGCTTAGTCGTTAGGACCAGAGTATTCATCCAATATTTTATTAATAAATAAGGCAGTCTACGTTGAATAAACGTGACTGGTAAAATAAATATTAAGTGTCTGTAGTACGAGTGTATTTTAATGTTAATTTATTGTCATTAAGCCTTAAAAATAACTCGTTGTAAAATAATTCGTAATTGTTTCTCTCTATCTCATAATAACTAAATTAATGTTTACCCACTTAGTATTTTAATTCAATTCTTGTGCCTGATCTAAAGAGCTGTGTTACAATTTTATTCAATCAAGTATTTTAATGATCCACTTTTGTATGATTTACCGCAAATAAACTATTAAATAGTTCTGTGGGGAATTATTTATTTATAAGATTTGAAATTATTTTATTTTTTATTTAATTAAATATGTAAGACATTTACTCTTGTTTCTCTCACATTTTTTAAACAATATTTTTGTTTGATTTACTTACATTAATAATCTGTATGGCACTGAATATTACCCGTTTGATATAGTTTTGTTTGCATTTATTTTTCAATTGATAGAAATAGACATTACATGGCACATGTTGAATGTGTCCTCTTGACTGCGCAACAAGGATCTACGCGAGGACAATGGCTTTTTAATTATTTTGGTAATTACGGCATAATTTAATTATTTATTGTACACCATAAGTTACATTTATTAAATCATTCGACCGGTTAATCACTCTAATACTATAAAGGCGAAAGTTTGTGAGGGTGTTTGTTACTTCTTCACACCAGAACGGCTGAACGGATCTGGATGAAATTTCGCACATAAATAGAATTTAGTCAGCAATAGCACATAGGATACTTTTTATCCCTGGGAATATGACCCCTCGAGATAATTTTCGACTTTCGCTGGCAGATGCTAGTAACATAAGTAATAAAAGACGCTTTATAATCAAATAGGACTTATTTATTCTTAATTGTCCATTGAAAATAAATTTTCAACACAGAGTATTATTCTTAATTAAATCTAAATTTAAATTAATATTAAATAATATTTTCAATAAAGGGTATTTATTAACAAATGCTAACTCAGTCTCTCCTGCTGGGCTCTAGCCGACGCTTCTAAAGCACATTGTATGCGTTGCAAGGTCTGGTTCATTTGCACCAGCCCAATATGCATTCCTTGTAAGGTGCTCGCAAAAATCTCTGTGTTGGCCTGAATGCCTTGCAGAGCTTGCGATTTTTTTTCATCCACAGCTAGTCTTCTTTCCTTCATGTTTCGAACCCACTCCCGCGAAGGAAGCGTTGCTGGACGGTCTGGAATCAAAGTTAGATACTTGAACTTTATACTTGAACTTTATACTTGAACTTTATACTTGAACTTTATACTTGAACTTTATACTTGAACTTTATACTTGAACTTTATACTTGAACTTTATACTTGAACTTTATACTTGAACTTTATACTTGAACTTTATACTTGAACTTTATACTTGAACTTTATACTTGAACTTTATACTTGAACTTTATACTTGAACTTTATACTTGAACTTTATACTTGAACTTAATACTTGAACTTTATACTTGAACTTTATACTTGAACTTTATACTTGAACTTTATACTTGAACTTTACATGAATTAAATATTGAGATATAAAAAAATATATTGGAACCTTATTGAGACACTAATATTATAAAGAGGTAAAGTTTGTGAGTTTGTGACGTTGTAAGGGGTTATCTCTGGATCAATTAAACCGATTTTCAAAATTCTTTCACCAGTAGAGATCTACATAATTCCTGAGTGTCATCGGCATAGCATATTTAAAAAAAATAGAGATCCTTATGAAAATTGTAATAATGTAACCCAAGGTAGCAAAATGTTGCCTACAAAATTCATTCTTTGGCGTGCGCTGAGAAAACTATTGATGATAGGTAAAAATTAATAGATAGGTAGGTCGGGTAGTTGGGGTAGGTAGGGTAGGCAGGGTAAGTAGGTAGGTAGGCAGCCAGTTGATGGGAGCGAAGGCCCGGAGGTCAGCTAGTTGAGATATAAAAAATATTATGGAACCTAATTAAATAGGTATCCTGGTTTCATGACGGAAGACTGCGTAGAGGTTATAACAAGTTAGCACTAAAACTAAATAACTTCGTTCTGGCTAATATCCATCGGCAAAATTTGGTTGTTTAATGAGAAAAGCTACATCGCCTAATTGTGAAATATGCAACAAAACTGATAATGTGCAACATTTGCTGATGGATGGATAAATAAGTGTAGTCAGTAGTTCCCCTTTTGTTTTCATTTTAGCTGTAGAAATAATGGAGAAGGTACAATGGGGTTGACGTATCCATGTGTATAAAAACACCTAATTAATAAAAAAAGATTATTCGGTTTAGGACAGATTCTGGTTTGGGCAGATATTTTTCTTTTTGCAGATTGTTGATAAGACAGATATTTTACAGTCATCTACAGAAGTATTATGTAAGAATTATATACAAAAGTGTGCATTGATTGGCAAACTATTTGTTGCGGATAAAAGCACGCACGACTTGATCTGATGCCTGATCTAGTCAGATTAGGAGCGATATCAGTGGTCTCTATAGAGTATATATATGTCTCCACAGTCTCATTGTTTTAAGAATAAGATTTTTGCTGTCCTTTTGTTACCGCCTTTGCAAAGTACCTTTAATATATTTTTAGTTCGAAATTGACTTTAAATAGACCATTACATAAATTGTATGGTTTATGTTGGTCATGTTACTTCTGCCGTATAACGAATCCGCCAAAAAAAGAATCTGCCGTAAAAGGAATCTGCCCAAACCAGAATCTGTCCTAAACCGAACAAACCAAAAAAAAGTATTGAGATACAAAAAGAGAAGAGACCTAATTAAGTAGGTATCTAATTGTCAACTACCCTATTCAGCCTAGACGTTCGTCAAACATACCTACATAACGTAGCGGTAACGCAATCGCGTAATTAATAAAAAAAATGTGAGCATTTGTGTTACCTAACATAGTGTAAAAATGCAATAAGTTTATCTAGTTGACTGTTTAAGTGTGTTAAATCACTTATTTAACTTAATAAATCAACATGATAGTTGCAAGCCAATCAATGTTGATCCATAGGGGAGCTGAATATATTATTTTTAATGAAGTTGCTAATTTACAGGCATTTGAAACCCGAATCTCTTCAAAGAAAAAAAAAAAACTTGCTAACAGTGATGGTGAACCTATAGGTATGGATTTAACCTAGTGAAAAATAGTAAGAGATCAAAGGTAAATGAACTTTCGGGATTTAAAACTTTCGACGAAACAATCATTCGGCGTTTAATTTTTCGGGATTTCATCCATAGGTATTTTAAAATACGGTCTTTCAAATTTCGGTATTGTAATGCGCACCCGACTGAACACCATGACCGAAAGCGAGGAAAACCCGCCCACTAGCTGCCTATCAAGGGGCGATAAGCGACAAAGCCCTTTAAACAAATAAATAAATTAAAACTGTCCTTTTGTCTATGGTTTTCTTTTAAATAGAAACGTAAGAATAATAAATACCTTTTGGTTTTATACCTCGAGTCCCAGCAACCTTGGTTGGTTGCGTTCGCCTTTCGACAAGTGGTGAAAGTGTATGTGATAATTCTGGTTCGGGTGTAGGATCATATTCTTCTATTTCTATTTTCACCTGATGCTGTAGTGGATAGGCGGCCTGTTGTGATGATGCTTCTAGAAGTGGTGGTAAATCAGGCGGTGGGGCACAAGGTTGTGTTGTATTTGCTGGGGAGCTCTTTACTGGCACCTCCGGTATAGGAATGTCCAGAATTGTTAGTATCCTCTTGTCAATTTTCGTTATCACTGGTATTTTGGGACGACCTTCTGCTACCAATTTCTTAATTTTAGCAACCTTGCGTCGAACTTTGAATTTTTCTTGATGCCAGTTCTAGAAATAAAATTTTTAACATAAGTATTTTAAACTAAAAGCCCAACTGCCAGATTGAACAATTTTTTTTTTCTATATGAAAAATTATCGTTCAACGTTTAACAAATATTTTTATATCATACCCACTGAATTATCTGCAGTAACAGATTCTGGTATTTGTATGTCCAAAACTTTACTCGGATAATTCTTTGATCTGATACAATTAAGCTCTTCATTGATGTTGACAGTCTTCTACAAAAACTCTTAGCCAATCGTCGTTGTTCGCGATTATTCTAAGCAGATTCACTTTTCATTCATCTAGTATTATTAAGGGGCTGAGGACAAACAGTTGACAATCGACATCTGAGGTTCTAAGCCACGCCCACTGTCATCGATAGTTTAGGGGAAACTTAAATTGGAGCGAAAAGTATTTGAAAATTAAATACACAAGGCCGACCACAGAGGCCCATATCTTAAACGGACTCTTCCGATGGTTTTTTTACAAAAATATAACCGCGCAAGTTCTTATTTCAAACTGGCTAGCATCTGACATCAGATCGTTCACTGTTATTTTGCCTATGAATGCAACCTTATTGCTACGATAATAAAGATCACTAAAATAGGTAATCTGGCTAGTGTCATACGAGTCTTTGCCGTGCAAATTGAATAAATATTATAATTATGTCTGCTTCTATGCGACTGCCACATATAAGAACACAGTACGTTACATTTTTTTATATTGGTTTAATAGCTAGATAATTTTATTTATATTATTTTAATGAGTTTTACTATACTGAAATGGACTGTGCAATATTAAACTGGAAACTTTAAATTTGAATTGAGATTTGGTGCTTTCAGTAATCAATTTTATCATTATTTACAATAGGAAAGTCACATCAAATTGTAAAGACACCTTAAATTAGCAAATATCCAAAATTTACTAGGTTTGGAATTGTCTTTTTTAGGCATGTTTAAAATATGCAATAGAATGTATGACGCTATTAATATCATTTGTACAATTAGTAGGTTCATATTCCTTGTTTAGTATTCTCTTGAAATCTTAATATATCATTTAGTTACTTATACAAGATGACTTTCCGCTCTCCTGGAATATAATAATTACAAAGCACGTACTGGGTTTTGATATACATCAGCCCTCTGTGGTGAAGTCACGTGGTGCCGCTTTTCTGTATATTAGAGTTAAAAAACAAATAGACAGGGCGCAAAAAACACGGTCATGTAAACTTTATCTATCTATATAAATACAAAAAATCGGCAAAGTGCGAGTTGCACTCGCGCACAAAGGTTCCGTACCATTATCGCAAAAAAACGCAAAAGAACACGTATGTTGTATGGGAGCCCCACTTAAATATTGATTTTGTTCTGTTTTTAGTATTTGCTGTTATAGCGGCAACAGAAGTACACCATCTGTAAAAAAAATAATTGCCTTGCTATCTCGGTTCATGAGATACAGCCTCGTGACAGACGGACAGACAGACAGGGAGATAGACGGAACCCTAAAAATGCTGTATGTGATTGTAAGCGTCTCACTAGAGAACGGCTGAAACTATTTGTTGCTATTGTTTGTTATATATCAATCAATCAATCAATCATTTATTTGCTTTAAGTATTGGTACAGTGTAGGTGTTTAAAGATAATATAGAAAGAAAGAAAATGTTTATATGCGCCAGGCACAACGAATGCCATAAAAAAACCGGCTAAGTGCGAGTCGGACTCGCGCACGAAGGGTTCCGTACTTGTTAAATTGTGGTTTAAAAAAAACTACTTACTTGATCTCGTTCAAACCAATTTTCGGTGGAAGTTTACATGGTAATGTACATCATATATTTTTTTAGTTTTATCATTATCTTATTTTAGAAGTTTCAGGGGGGGGACACATTTTACCACTTTGGAAGTGTCTCTCACGCAAACTATTCAGTTTAGAAAAAAAAATATTAGAAACCTTAATATCTTTTTTGAAGACCTATCCATAGATACCCATGTGGGGTACAGGTACAGGTAGGATGAAAAAAAAATTGAGTTTCAGTTTTTTTCTATTTTTGTTTGAAAATCTTAATGCGGTTCACAGAATACACCTACTTACCAAGTTTAAACAGCATAGTTCTTATAGTTTCGGAAAAAAGTGGCTGTGACATACGGATGGACAGACAGACAGACAGACATGAAGAATCCATAAGGGTTCCGCTTTTTGCCTTTTGGCTAGGGAACCCTAAAAAGGAAAACATAAATACTAAAAACAGTGTATGCCTCACAACCACGTATATGTTACTGTAAAATCCGAACTGTTGTTTCAGTTTAAAAAAAAACTATGATCAAACTTATTATTTATCGGTAAAACAGATTTACTAAGTCTTACCGGTAAAAGCCTGAAATCATCATCATCATCTACCTGCCCTTGTCCCATGTTACTTGGGGTCGGCGCAACACGTTTTCTTCTTCCATATCGTTCTGTCCCGCACCACGCTATAATTGACTCCCTTTTCTTTAATATCACTCCTCACACAGTCCATCTATCTTTTCTTTGGCCGTCCCCTCCCTCTTCATCCATCCCCAATTAAATTCTAAGAGTACACCTAAGTCATTCCAGACATTCTTTTCCCGCACCGTCTAGAACCAGCCCTCACGGTACGCGTCCAAATCATCTCGGCACCTATTTCTGGACCGGCCTCAACGGTGCGTTCCATCTTCAAGATTGTGGAAGCTTGCCCAGCGCTCAATTTGCATGCTACTAACGTGAGCCGTAATGGCATTGGCCCATTTGAGCCGAACAGCCTTTTTACCCACGTCTATTATGCCCGTTTGGGAACACAGCGTGTTCCGTATTCGGTCTGTTCTTTTTACATCCAGAATGCTGCGTAAATCTCTGGCAATCCCCAAGTGTAAGTCTTTGAGTTTAGGGTGATCGGCGGATTTTTTGTTAATAAATAAGAATTGTCAGTGCCGATTTGGCAAAATGATAAGATCAATTAATAATTAGCTTAACAATATTAATAGACTAACTAACTATTATTGTAGCCCGTTATTGCAATTGGGATAGTTAATTGCGAGAAATACAGGACTGATCAATGTGGTGAGTCTTGGTGAGCTTTATGTCCACATGTGGACGATTTTTGGTTGAAACGACGAAAAATGTCAAATTCGTGAGAAATAGATTATCATTTCTCACGAATTTGAAATTTTTTGGTCAGTTCTAGGTGCCGTATGTTAGAAAGAAACAAAGATTGAAACAAATGGATACGAAGAATTTTATTAGTTCTGTCATTTCGAGACACTGCCAGCGTGGTTGGTACGACCATTCCATGTTCTGTGTTTTTTGCTTCTATTGTTTTCACATGAACGAAGAAGGTTAAAATAGTATTCGACCTTACCTATATTTTAAATATTGTTTAATTCAAATTGAGATAACATTTGTTGTATTTTCAAAGAGGTTCAAATACTTTTTAGTTATGGACTTAGTAAGTAAACTAAACGACGTGAGTCGTTTATAATACAACAAAAATATAGATGCCAGTGACAGCGGTAGTGACAAAAAATAAAAATAATACAGACTTTGACAATATTACTTGTGATTTCGTTAGTTCCAATTAAAGCCACCAGGCTACATGATCTGGCTGCATTATACCTAATATTTTTTTGACAGATTGAATTGACGAGAAATAAATTGAATATTATTTTTGCTTTTTGCGGAAAAAAGCGACATACGTCCACCTAGCAACGCCGCAAAGCGGTCACTGTCGAATTGCACAGGATGGAAAGAGAAGCACGATGGAATTTGTATAGACTTTTTTACAAAACATAATAATATGAATTACTTAAAAATAATGAATGAAACTTCAATATATAAGACAATGAAGTTTTGCGTCCTTTTATGATACGTTATTGGTATTAATTGTACAAATGTACGCTGGTCAGTATTACCGGAAAAATCTTTTGAAGATCACGGTAAGAGGTTACTTTGCCATTCAATTGTATCGAGGTTTTTGTGCGTAAACGTGTTTCGGCCACAACAAAGTTTTCGGATATATGATCAAGATTAACATATCTTTTTTCTGCTGCCACATTTTCAATAGATTTGGCTAAAAAATGTTTTAAAGAAAGCCCATTTTGAGTATTCAGCCCCTTAAGAAATAATTGCTCAGTTTGCAATAGTCCGGCCAATAGGAATTTCACAGAAAAATGCTTTTTACCCAGTTCAAAGAGAAGGAGGTTCGCCCAATCATCCTACCATTTTAACACAGTGGAAGCTTATTATTTGTGGTGCATTTACTATTACTGTGTTGATATTCTTATACTTTTAAATAGGTCTTAAATAAGACTGGAATGTAATCTTACCCTCAGTACGACAATGGCTCAATATTGCATGTTTTGTAATTTTATTAGATATTTTATATTTTTGAAGAATAATATCCTGGTTATTCGGCTTTAAAATGCACATATATGTAAGGCATACCCCCAGACGAAATGAGACCATACTTAATGAGCTGCTATGTTCCTCCAGATAAAACGACATATTATACACACATTGGCATAAGTACTTAACTCATTTAAAATTATGCCTTAGTCTAACCGAAGGTATGGTAAATCTTTACTATTTGGGTAAAGCCACTACATACTACATTACCTACATTTAATTAGTACAGGCTGCAACGGTACATAATAATAAACAATAGTAATAATGACTAGTAATTATGTTTTACTTACATGTCGCCATCCAAGCTCGGTCCTTGTATAACCACATTCTACATTATTCAATGTATTCGCTAACTCAGCCCACCGGCTGTGATACTCGCATCTTTCTGTTGGCGAAGACCTTGAAGTCAGACCCACAGCAAATTGAGGGTCGGCCTCCATATATTCAAGCAAAATTTTCCATTGGTCATCTGTGGTTGTTACCTTCGGAGGTACTTCTGAAAATCAATAATGAAAAACATCTTAAAAATATCATAAAATAAATTAAAATAACACGCTGGAAGAAATATCACTCTGAAATAATCTAAAGGTGAAAATAAACTAGGACATAGGTTGAGAAAAATCTATAAAAATGTGAATCATTTATTTCAAACTCTCAAATTCAAATCTCATACATATTTAAAATTCAATAAGTACCAATAATGTAAATATCCTTGCCTAGAACATACATATTGCATCAACTTGCAAGTTTCAATTTTATAATACAAAATATTGAAATAACAAAATGTTATAGAACTCAAAACATTTAACAAAATACCTAATACACTTACAAGAAAAAGTAGCAATTAAAATACTTTAATAAACAACAAACTTGTAATTATGTGATATTTGTAAAAGGGTATTTTCATCCGTTTTCTAATAATGTATGCCCTTTCTGCATTTCTCCTTCGCATTGCTTCAAATTTTTCAGGGTTGTTTTGTTTCAACCTATCTCTATATCGTTTTTGTCTAGTATCTTTACCAGCCATCTGTAAAAAACAAAAACAATAAAACCAATTCCATTAAGTGACATAACATACACCATAACACATTAAGAACTGGAAAAAGCACTAGAAATCGAACCCTAACAATGAATACCGGTCACAAATTATGAGCGATTACAACTTTTTTTCTAATTATGTTATTTAGTACAATATTTGTAAGCTAAACAACAGTTTTATTTAATTAAATTGGAAATCTTGGTTAGCAAGCACAATGGATTGTGATTTTGTTAGGCATATGGAAATTACATTAGGGCATATAGTAACTACCTATGTATATTTCTTTAACATTTTTGCCTTGGTGAGCAAAACATTTGTTAATATTAAATTACATTAGTATAAATTATTCAATTTTGTAAGATGCGAGTATTAAGATATAATTAAGTTAATCAATTTTACGAAAAAAGAGCCGCAATTAATTTTTAATTCTGGAAAAATATTTTGTTTTGATCACAGATCCATCCTTTACAAAAAGTAAAACCGACTTTTAGCTATCTATCTAAAAACGCTTATATGAATATTTTTCACCAAGACGCGGCCCTGCAAAATGTTTATTTTTTTTATTATTATGAGAGATAACTTCAAAAACATGATTTGTATTTTTTTTAATGAATTAATACGAGGTACAAATTTTATTTTCCTGGCCTACATAAAATAAAAATCGACTTACTCTATACATTGACCATATATTATGAATTAAAAACGTAATTAAACCTTGTCTTTGTACTTACCGTGAAGAAATCACAGTTAAACAGCCCAAAAATGCCGGAAATTAAGAAATACGCGCACAAAAATGAGAAAATGAATAGCAACTGACGTCTGACACTGACAGCTAGCCAGCTAGCCAGTGCTGTCAACTCGTTTATTAGAAACGCGCCTCTTACCTCTTTAAAAAAGCGCTAGATGGTCGCTGTCAAAAAATCGTTGTATTAGGCGCCAAATTCAAACAAAACATCCTGTAATTTGAGACTAGGGATGTTTATACGTATTTTTTTTTTCTGAATCAAAATAAATGTCATATACAAGAGTTACATACACATACATACATAGTGCTTGTTTAGTAACAATAAAATATAGTAATAACTTGTTAATGTAATTATTTTATAAAATATAAAGGAATTAAATTATCGTCTGATTTTACCAAAATTGTTTCTGCCGCCGAATTATACGGTTGGTCTTGCATCTGTTTTGGACTTGAATTTATATTTATCTGTGGATTAAATTTTCCTCAAAACTTAGTTTGGAAGTTGATAGTTTACGCTGCTACTTTTTTTTAAATAAAGCCCAAGTTTTTAAAAGCGCTAGATTTAGCGCTAGGCGCTAGAACGCGCTATTGAACAAAAAAAACCGCTAGATCTGGCGCTGAAAGCGCTAAGTTGGCAGTGAGCTAGCGCTAGGCTAGGTCAGGTAGCTGCCGGGAGCTGCGACCACAAATTAGGGATGCTCGATATTTATCGATGTTTAATTATAATCGATGTTTAGCGAGATAACATCGATATTTTGACATGGATGCATTGATCATCACATTCTCGTAACATCGATGTTTAGTTATAGGATAGTGTGAATAGAGCTTGGCCATAAAGAGAAGAACAAAATTGAGGTCGCCACTATCGTTTATATGGCATCATTTATACTATAATCTAAATAAATTTGATACTTGGAAGTATTTTAAAGATAAATCAGAATGAAGTAAATCGTTAAATCAGATGATAAATTTCGTCATTTTTCTAACTGGTTAATAAAAAAAGCCTAGGAGAGTAAAAACATCTATACTATAGTAACCAATATATTCTACACCTGACATGTCCGATCCTAGCTCTTGATCATCTTAGTAGAGTGCGCGCAAGTTAAGTCTGCGCGCGGCCAAAATCGAAACTAATCGTTTGTCATTTATGTCAGGTGTCAAGAGAGTGTGTTGTATTCCGTGTTTTTATTAGTTTCCGAAGTAAATAATCGCCATCATTATGCCAAAAGCAATTTAAAGTGCTGGCAGGGATGTTTTCTTTAAGTGAACAAGACATTAAAGGGCCCGCGTTGCTTATTTGACAGGCAACTTTTAGAGATACCATTATACTAAAATTTCCCTAAATTTTCGTACTATCGGTGCTTGACAGTATTGGTTTTTGGGTGGTACATAAATATACCTACCAGCGGGACAGGACCGGCATCATGAAATATAATGCATTATTGTTATTTTGTCTTGGGCGTTTCTGAACGCACCGTCACGCAAATAACTTAAAGAGGGTTACGTGGCAGCAGCTTCTTCAAAAATTGTTGAAGAAATTGAAAAAAGATTGAAATTGGAATGGACGGTATTAGCCACTGCAGGACCATTGGTAGACCAAATTTAACAGTAGATACTACTAAGTATTCAATAAAAGATTTACAATAATTTCATGAAGCTTTTTCCATCCTATTCTAAGCAAGTAGAAAAAGCTAGTAATTAATTATGCTTAACTTAAATTACTTTAGTTTCGAGTAATGAAAAATGACTATTGATTAAATAAAGAAAAAAATATCAGTTTTTTTATTTTTTTTTATTATATATTCTACCGCGGACATGTGGCAGTCCGCGCTCTTTTTTATTGTGTATATTATGTTTGTTATTTTTTTTTTTCATAATTATTACAATTGTTGGATTCCTACGAAACGAAAAATATCAATTATACTGGCAACATTAAGCACACCACCCATCGCGCGCAGACTTACCTTTCGCGCATTCTAGTATCATCGTAGTTTGACTGATGTTTGACATTTCTTTCGAGTTGCCATGTGTAGTTTTTTTTTTCATATTTGTTACATTTCTCTCTTTAATCTTTTGAGCGCCACGGTCTTCTATAGAAGACAACCGTTTCCGTGCCCCCCACGCCACGTCTTTATTAGAAGACAATATATAATCTTATCGTTTATTACATTAAAATACATGAACAAATGCTTTGTGCGTATTGCTACTATTGCCTAAAACCCTAAACTTAATGTTTTATTTCAATAGTGGTCTTTGTTTATATAAAAAACAGAAAAATAATACCAGCCAACATTTTTGCCGTGTCCCAGGCGCCGTAGTCTTTATAGGAAGACGCCTAGTGCTGTGGTTACTTGATTAAGTTTCTAAAGTGTCGATATACACAAAAGTTTAAAAAAAACACTTTTATTTCGAATCAAAATGTTGAGTTTTGAAATAAATGCGATCCTTATGGAGAATGTACGTAATTTTGCTAGCCCTTACACATATATTTACTTAAATCTTTTAATACGCACAAAGCCGGACTTTGGTTAATACTGATATCGATATTAAAAGATCCCGCCACTACGAAACTAATAGATATCGGTGCCTCGTGCGCCATGGACATCAATAGAAGACAACCTGTGACGTCATAGACGTAAGTGCATCAAGGTCAGTTTGAGATAGTGCAGCGCTGTTATGGATCGTTATCGATGAAAAAAAAATTGTGAAGCTAATGAATTACGTTCTGAAGAACTTTTAAAATCGTACAAGGTGCGGATTAGGAAGCTGAATCCGATAAATACGAGAGTACATCAGACGAAGATTTTGAGTGTAGTGTAAATTACTTAACGGTAAGAAAAATTAAATATAATATTTTCGTTTGATAACCTCATTAGATTGGCGTAAGTAGGTACCTACATTCAAAATTAGTATGATATCTCAGAATACAGAACATACCAAAAATTGCGTTCTTACTTTGAATGCGATACGCCGAATCCAGAAACGAAGCGCGTAACGTGGCCAAGCAAAATCAATAATAATAATATTAAGGACGCTGTTACATTTTCGACGAACTCATATTTAGGTATCTAGTCGCACACAGCAACATTACGCGCACGCACTCATTGAAACTACTGAGCGCTCGATTTTATACACCACTCAAATAATATTGGTCC
This sequence comes from Orthosia cruda, assembly GCA_964057195.1. Lineage (NCBI taxonomy): Eukaryota > Metazoa > Arthropoda > Insecta > Lepidoptera > Noctuidae > Orthosia > Orthosia cruda. Next base: position 37,329,900 of record OZ059831.1, on the reverse strand, counting down.
TTGATATTATTTTTTAATTTATCGAAGTTGATTCAGGAAGGTTGGCACTTTGAATATGCATTTGGTAACTGTTACAAACCGTCGCGTCGTCGTAAAAAGTAGCTTATTATTTTTAACCGACTTCAAAAAAAGGAGGTACTCTATCTAGTCGACCCGTATGTATCCGCAGTTTTCTTAAAAACTACTGATCCGATACTGATCGGGTTTTCGTCGATAAATGTATGTGTTTTCAGGGAAGGTTTTATTGTATAATTTATTACGATCTGATAAAGATCTGCGGAGATAGACCATGGAACTCTTCAATAACAAACATCAAATGACCTGCGATTACTGTGATCGTTTGTTTATGTTTTGTTTTCACCATACCCTAATATAACATAGCGCTCGTACAGTTTAACAGGGTAAACAGAAGTATTTTTTGTCGGCGCCATCTTGTATTTTGGTTTTGACCCCGTATTCGATATAAGCGACCCCAAAATCCATGAAAATGTCACCCATGACGAAAAGATGTAAAATTTTCGTCGGCGCCATCTTGTATTTTGGTTTTGACCCCGTATTCGATATAAGCGACCCCAATATCCATGAAAATGACATCCATGACGAAAAGTTGTAATTTTTTTATCGGTGGCATCTTGGGTTTTGGTTATGACCCCATATTCATTACTGGAAACCCAAAAAATCATGAAAATTACACCCATGACGAAAATATGTTTGATTTTTGTCGGCGCCATCTTGTATTTTGGTTTTGACCCCATATTCTATATAAGCGAACCCAAAAACCATGACAACGACACCCATCGTCGAAAAGCGGCCTCGTCGGCGCCATCTTGTATTTTATTTTGATCCCGTATTCGTCATACATACATACATACAAACCGGTTCAAATCATAAATCTCCTTCCACCCATCCACTCCTAACCTTCACCGCCGACAGCTTGACCTTACCCATCCAAATCTTAACCTTTCTAAGAGCTGCTTAAACCCACCCATCCTTGTCTCAACCTTGTCAACAACTGCTTAACCTATCCAAATCCCGATCTTACCCAACATAATTTCTAAATCACATCCTAATAATAGGAAACTGTAACATACTTTTAAATCGGTCCGATAAAATATAAACTCCTTTCGATTACGACAAACGACTCACGCATGCACACTAAAATCTTTTCTATTACTTTTATCGTATTTTTTTTTTTCGAAAAAGCGATACGCTCGTCCTTCCACGAGCGCTTCTGAGCGCGGAATGATGAGCTTCGACTGGTTTCGAGTGCAAAATGTATGAAGAAGTCGGCAAGTGTTTTTATTTTAGCTAATAATTAAAAAATATATTGATTTGGGTAAAAAATAATTCGCTGAACCTGTAAAGGACTATATATACCGCAATTTCTCATAATTTTGAAGATAAAATATCCTGTAAAATTACCTAAATTGGGACCTATTCGGACCTTACTTTTTTAATATTTTTGCGATTATTGTGATGGGCAAAACGTTTTGTGCGAAAATTTTGTATGATGTCATGCAATTTTTCTGATGCCAATCTGGAGCTGAATATATTATCCATAAATTAAGACCATGATATCCTAACATCTGTGATTGCATATACATTAAAATTGTACCTGAAAAGCACTGTTATTTGTAGAAAAATGTAATAGCGTCCTTAATATGTGTTTAGCATAAACACAAACATCGAAACACGAAAAAAAAAAAGAAAATTGAACATACAAACATCCATCACATCCCTATAAAAATTGATATTTTACGTGCTCCGGGCGCCACGGTCTTGATTAGAAGACTACTGGATGACGCCGAAAGACAATAGGGATGTAGCCAACTTCTTATGGTTAAATTGAGTTATGTATCTGTTAGGTCATTATCTATAGTGTATTCTGCTTTTTCTTATCACAATTATTGTTAATAAAACAAGGTATCGAAATGTGTCATTATTTTATTTATTGTTTTATCGAAATACGTTTTTATTTCTATTTTTCTGGTACATTTATAAAAAAAAAACATGTGAGTAACATTTATCGATACTATAATTACACACATCACTACTTTTGACTATATATTCGTTATACATTTATAGCTTGGCGCTGGGGGACACATCGCATTCGGTACCGCTTGGCGCTCAAAAGGTTAAGGCAAAGATAATATAATACTACAGTACAGATACCCAATCCCATACAAAGAAATGTCACCTCCTTAAGTCGGGCTATTGGTCGGGCTATTTTTTCTTTCTCGATATTTTTAACAGGCGGCAGCACCAGTGACTCTTTAATAGCCCGAGACTGTGGTTTTCTAACGCCATCTAGTAGTTTGCCTAGATACTAAATCATATGGCAATTTGAGCGAGGAATCGTATCATGTAGGTACTCAGAGACGTTATTTGCCAGTTGTCTTGTCCTTGAACGCTTACTTCGTATTCGTAATAATAACATTAGGTATGTTCGGTTCGGGACAGACTCCGCTCAGACCGCGGTAACTTCTTAAATCTAAGTGGTCGCATTGTGTAGCGAATTTCGCAATATTCACGAATATTCCAAATCAATCAAAACTATAGAATTCGTTGTAGAATTAAATGTAGGTATGGTATTTAATGTAGGTTAGCTTGCTTCCGCAGCAACGGAATGACATGAAGTAGGTACCTAATTCATGTCATTTTATTATTCACTATAAGGGTTATCCTTTTTTACCCGGCTGAAAGGGTTATGTTTTTCGCGCGTATCTTGTATGTAAGTATGTATGTAATATTCTTTATTACCTCGTATCTTTCAAACCACTTGACGGATTTTTATAATTAAGACATCGTTAGATAGGTCTTGGCCACCCAAATATTCTTAGATAAGTGCCATTAAAAATAATCGCGGATTTTGGGCTCCATATTGTAGAGGTTGCAATTTTTTTTTCTTCGTAACCCGTCGGGTGGGGTATCAAAAAGGAAGGGATTTTAGTGGTGATTACAAAAATACATACCACGTATATGTTTAAAACAATTTATAAAATACTTAAAAGTTGTAAATAAAAAAAGCTAATTTAAAAATCAAAAAGGAAGCGAACTAAAAAGCTACAGTAAACAAGTAAAAATCGTGCTGTGCCGTCGGAGGATCAGGCAGTTCGCGAATATGTATCCTCCGACTGCACAGCTAGTTATTTTCTTGTTTACAGCTTTTTAGTTCGCTTTTTAAGCAGTCGGGTGTTTGATTTTTATATATTTTATTTTTATTTTAGGTTGGTACTTAGATATATAAAGAACAAGATGTTTTTACAGAAATGATTACTTTTAATACTTTAGTTAGGTACGCAGCATGGCAGTACCTACCCTACCCCTCACCCCCGCTGACATGATATTGCTAGCGCGTAGTGGCTCACGAAGTGTTTCGAGCCGTTCAGAGGCCTTAGTGCGAGTTTTTACTCATGCTCAATCGCGTTAACGTAAACATCATTTTGTATTGAAACTGGATAAGCGCCGTCTGGTGACGGTAAGGAGAAACCACTTTTTTGTATACATTTTGACATAAGAGATCGTTTACGTTATCACGAGTGAGCGTGAGTAAAAACTCGCTCTAAGGCCTCTGTACGTACTACGCGACGCGTAAACTCGGACGGCAAGCGGCACACGCGTCGTGTTATCTCTTATTTTAGTACCCGTGCGATTTGAGTAGGCCCTAGCGCGATACGAGTCCTGTTCCAGCGAGGTATCTAGTTATAGACCGATAGCGCTAGGTTTTGAGGTTTCAAAAATATTAAAGTTGTTTGTTTTTCGCATATAGTTGCCGGACCATTTGCCCAACCTAATACCTTAGTTTGTGTCATCCTAGGTATTTGCATAGGTAGAAATTTAGCTGTTTGTCTTTTCGACCAGTATCGGACGAAAAGAAAATTAGAGATGAAAATTTTACTTTCATGATAATAACGAAGTAGTAACTTATGTACATAGGCATTTTGTGTCATCTCTGTCCACGGGAATCCTAATACTTAACCAGTACCTAACACGTAGCCAACTAGCTCTAAAATAATATTAAAGTAGGTTAAATAGGTATTACGCGTTTTAGAGTACTGATATCTGTTGTTTAAAATATTTTGTGTCAAATTCATCCACGACTTTTAAAGATATTTTATTTTTTTACTACAACACCCTGTAAAATCCACAAAAGAAAATACAAGTTATTAGAGTTTATGTGTTTTTCATTATTATGGTGTGACAAAACACTATTCATAATTTGTGTCGTTTTTATCCACGAAATCGTATTATTCTAAAAAAAATATCTAGACTTCTTCGCACGAAGGGCGAGCGCGGGGATAAGCGCAGGCACAAGCGGCGCGGGTGGTGGCAAGCCATACGCGCGGCGCGTTTATTTGTTTACATTCGGTCTTTGCAAGTTGCAACAAAAAAGTGCGTGCGTTATTTATGATGTATTTGATTGATTAAGGCCCATTGCACGAAAAACTTAACTCAGAATTAGTTGCTAACACGAGATGAAATTGACAAAGGTCAAAGACAAAGGTTAAATTGACAATATTGTATAACAAACTGTCAATTTAACCTAGTCTTAGCAACTGAGTTAAGATTTTTGCTCAAGTGGGCCTTAAAAGTTAGTTATGTATGAAGCTGTGAAAGACTAAAATGGAGATTGAATTTAATAAATGTGTTATGTCGACACCCAATATGAATAACATAGTAACTCAACATTGCATAGTTTTCAACACAGCTATTTTCTTTTTTTGTAAAGTTTATTTGCTTTATTTTAGGTTTCATGTTACTAATTTTAATTGCTCTTTCAGTTTTGATAAAACCACTGCAAGTATGATTTTCGCAATTTTACAATTTACAGATATTTAGCATTTTTAATATGAAAAACATTGTAACTACGGTTACAATAGAGTCTTGAAAACATTTGAAAGATTTTTTCTGTGAATATTATTGTATGATTACGAATTATACCGACAAAAAAAAAACTTTGTTAAATATTATTGTAAGCAACAATTACAATGTGTGTCAATGTTAGATTTAGATAAAAAGACATGTAAAGTACTATGGAAGAGCTAATAAACTCGTTTTTTAATAATTATTATAATTCAATTAATATTCACAACGCTTTGGGCTCTGGTGGACACAGGTCTGGATAAAATTATCTATGCCCGTGTCTACCGTTCGCACAGCGGCGATCAGGAGACAAGCAGGCTCACAGATTACCTCAGTTAAGCGGCTGATGCGGCACAGTAGTGGTACCCTTCCACCCAATTAATGATCTAGGGGGACTTAAATGCTCACCATCAGCAGTAACGTGGTTCTTCCCATACCAGTGCAGTAATCATGCTGGATGGGAAATGCATAAGCTTGCGTTAGCGGTAATCCGCCAGCTGGTTCGGGAGGCAACAGCAACGGGGGATGTTGATTCGCACACGGCCAATTGCTTGGACCTTCTGCTGACAATAGATCCAGGCCGATACTCTGTGTCGATAACTTCACCTTGGGAATGCGAGTGACGTATGTCAGAAAAAAGGCCTTCAACAGTGCTGCCAAGTCCTGCAAGAAGGTGTTGCAAAGGGCTCGGTTCGACCACATTGGCCGAATAGGGACATAACTTGCTTCTTACCCAGAAGATAGTAAAGCGTTTTGGTCCCTGGGTAAGTCGGTTCAGTCGAACTTCTGCAATCCCTCACTACCACCACTGCTGAAACCCGACAGATCGCTGGCCCGCTTCGTTAAGGAGAAGGCAAACTTTTTTGCCTCTTTTTGCATAATCTTCGCGTCAGCATTCTGGTGATGCGCGGATGTATTCTTTCTCCTGGTGGATGTGAGACATATATGTCGGACATTCACATCCATCAAAAGGATGTTCGTATCAACCTCGACTTGAACAAAGCTAGTGATCCCGACGGGATGGGACGGGATACTTACACTTGTCCTTAAAACTTGTGCGCCCGAACTGTCTCCGATTTTGACACGTCTATTTTGCCTTTCGTGTGAAACTGTGAAAGAGTCGAATGCTTGGAAGTAAGCTAACGTACAGCCCGTGTCCATGAAGGAAAGTTGAGCTGACCCTGCCAATTATATACCCATCTCTTCGTGTGCTTAATATTAAGCTCCTGGTATACCTAGAAGCTAATGACATCCTGAAGTGATTGCCAATACGGTTCTACAGGGTTTCTAGCTTATGCCGTTCACATCTGCAGTAAGGCCATCGAGAGGCGCGGGGAGGTGCTTGCCATCTTCTTCGATAACTCGAATGGTTTCTATAGGGTCTGGCACGGAAGCCTTATTAGTAAGCTTCCTTCATTCGGTCTGCCTGGTGATGGTATGTGTGATTGGATTGCAGATTGCTTGTGGGATCGGTCCATTCCAGTCGTTATCGATGGGTTCTCGTCTGACCAATTGGATATTTATACCGGGGTCCCTCAAGGGTTGGTAAAGTAAGTAAAGTGCTTGAAACTTGGCTATGCAGACGACAGCACTGTTGCTGAGAGGTACTGTTCCATCCTTGTCCATTGTGAGGCTGTGGTGGAGCGTTTGAGCTTATCCTTGAAGCCAGTCTCCAAATGGGGCGATGCCAATTTGGTCTGGTTCTTTGCTGCTAAAACTCAGGCGTGTTTTTCTCTGTTAAAATGTGCCAATTCTACTCGGCTCTTTCCTTCCGAGGTGTAAACGTGCCGATAATGGACCATCTTGTGCTTCTTGGCGTTACTTTTAACACGATCCTCAATTTTGATCCATACATTGAGGCAAAGGTTCAACTGGCTGCCATAAAATTGGGGATACCCACAAAAGTGAGACGGTTCTTCACGCCAGAACAATTGCTCAAGTTGTGTCAAGCTCGTCAAGCGCTAATTAGATGATGTATGGAGTACTGTTATCATTTATGGGCCGGATCTGCCAAAAACCAGCTTCATGCACTTAAGTTGATCAAAAAACGGACCAAGAAGATCGGCAATGAGACACTGGTTGAATCGTAGCTCCAGAGCCTTAAACAACGTCGCCGAGTTGCGAGCTTGTCGGTTTTAATCGGTTAAATTTCGGGAAGTGTGCGATGGAAATGTACGATCTGATTCCACCTAGCCCATTCCATAATCGGACTATAAGACTTACGGCGATGTGCCATTGGTACATGGTGGACATCCCACCCATACACACTAAACATTTTGGGAATACGTAGATTGTACGTACAGCTAAAGAGTGGCATTCCCTGCCGGAGTTTGTGTTGCTCGATAGCTACAACTTAGGAGTGTTTAAGTCAAGAGTGAATAGGTAACTTTTAGGCAAGCGTGTTTAATCGTCGACCACGACATCGCTTACCATCTGGTGAAGAAGTAGTCTAGCGCAAGCCTACCAAATATAAATGAAATGCATTCCCCCTATTGCAAAGCTTACCACGCAGTGGATAGTAGATCCTAGAGCAGTGATGGCCCAGTGGTAACGGACACAATTTACAAGTATGGTCGTGGATTCAAACCCAGGCAAGTGCTTTAATTTGTGTAAATTATTTCATCACTATTGTTCTCAAAACACTGAAGTAAAAATGCATTGCATTGCAATGCAAATCTAAGACATGTACGAGTAACATCCATCAAACCACATTGGTCCCACGTGGTGGATTTCGGCCCATTACCTCTTACAGAGAGGGGGCCTAAACGCACAATAGACCAAATGGGAGTTTAAGTTCAGAAAAGGGGGTCCATCTATCCTGTCCTATCCTAATGCTTACGACGCCTATCGTTTGCAATTACTTCTACATTTTTTTGTATTATTCTTCTTACCCACATATCTGTAATATTGAATGAGTCTAAAAAAATGTTTATTTCATTCCTACTCTTAGTTTTTCTCCAAGACCATTTATGCTGATACTACTATATTCAATTGATGTACTAAAAACCTATTCTTGATGTCAACACTGCATCTTTCTTTACAATGATAACATTTAAATTAACTGTTTAGATTTAAGAAGAAAAGCATTGTAACTTAAAATTACAATATCATCATCATCATCAGCCTATTAATGTTCCCACTGCTGGGACACAGGCCTCCTCTCTGTGAGAGGGGATGGGCCGTAATCCACCACGCGGGCCCAGTGCGGGTTGGTGGATGTCACATGTCTTCGAATTTTTGGTTCTAGGACATGCCGGTTTCCTCACGATGTTTTCCTTCACCGTTATGAGAGCAGTGGTGATGAAATAATTTACACAAAGTAAAGCGCCTGCTTTGGCTCGAACCCACGACCTACAACTTGTAAGTCGCGGCCGTTACCACTGGGCCACCATTGCTCTCAAATTAAATTACAATATAGTAAAATATAAATAGAGCAAAATTTAAAATGTATTACATTGTATGTCAATTTAAATTACTTTAAAACAAAGAAACCCTTGTTACCAAAACTTTTGTGTAGGTATTGGAACTTGATCGACAAGTATACTTTAGTAGAAACATTGTTCATTTTTAATTACAATAAAATTATTCCATTTTACAAATCAAATAAAATTATTAAATTTCACATTTTCTTATCCTTTATTTCTGCCTCTTAAATACAGTTAAGAGGCAGAAATAAAGGTCTGTCCTTGCTGATTTCATATGACATAAAGTTGTACCAATGTGTAACTAAAGTTATAATGTTATTCAAATTGGGTGTTGATATGTGGATACTGGACGTTACATACAGTGATTGTCCTTTGTGAAAGGGGATTGTTAAAGTTCATAGAATCAAGCATTGTAAGGAATGACGGAAAAGCAGACTGTTTTAAGGACCGTGCTGAAATAAAACTACACCAATAATCACTATCACCACACAACAAAAATATCTAGTATTTTTTTACTTCGTGTATTATTTGTCTTACTGACTGTAGGTACAATCGGCCAAATCTATATCTGATCACCGTAAGGACTATTTTAGCTTGCAGGGCTCGCCCGCTAAATTAACGCCGACATACTCATCAACCAATATTATCGCAGCATCGGGTGACTGTTTCTCTAGTACCTGTCAGCCCCTTGTTTTTGTAATTAAAAAAAGACGGCAAAAAATCAAACAAGTCATTTGGCTATGGTCGACGCAAAAAGGGCGGTACCTAGTACACTACCTAACCGAAGCGCAGTATAGATGCAGTATAATGAAATAGCGGTAGGTAGGTAGGTGTCGGCATACCTACCAACCTACCGCTTTCAGGTTTAAATTCGAAGCGAATCGAAGCGTCAATCTAAAATAATATTGACCACATTGACCGTCTTCTAAGCATTGACCATTGACATTCGTAGGTAATGAGATTGCAGACGCGCTGTGTACAAAATTAGCACTTCATTATTTTTATCTCTATGGGTTACACATTTGTTCATTACGTAGCGAAGATAATAGTCAATCAATACTCAATATGATAGGTATGTTATTTATTTATGAACGCTTCGCATCTAAGAAGAAATTGTACCGAACGAACGAGTTTGCGTGCGTTTGCCGCCGCCGCGTCCGCCCGCTCCGACCGCAACCATTGTTTTTGTGTTTTATTCATTTTAATACTTACCGTGAATGAAAATGACACAAATTTACAATGTCGATTTTTCATGCATTTATGATATTAAATAAGTGAACTCTAATGATTGTAATATTTTTTTGAAGCGTTTGTAGCTTAGAAAAACAAAATAATTAAAAATCTTTTAATTGCGTGCCCTAATTTGGCACAAATTTATTTAATAGGCATATGTCAGTGATCTGATAAAGGAAATAGTTATTTCATAAACTGTATTTTTTTTTTGCACTATATTTTACATATTGACCCTATGTCAGTTTGCATTGGACGATTATGACACAAATTGGGTTTGCACACTCCGCAAACTATCCTAGATATAATACCATAAATATTTTAAACTTTAAATATTTTTTGCCCGTTTTGATTTGAATAAAAATTATCAACCACAAATCAGCGAATTACTGAAAATGCAAGTATCAGATCTGACACAAAATGCAATAATAACCTTCATAGGTACGACTGTATCCACAGGCAAGAAATAAGCAACTTTAGAATTTTTTAAACTTATGACATCAAAATAGCCTAGCGCTATCGGTCTATTAATTCGACGTGCAAACAAGCTTCACAAAAAAGTGATTTTAAATAATGACCAAAACTTTAATATTTGAAATTACGCCTATAATAAATAATAACTATCCTACAAAATGAATCTTACGATGGATATATAGTTTAGGACAAATTGTGAAACACGCCATCTATTGCAAAGAACTTAAAACAAAACGAAAAGTCGATAGCTACTTTCAACAAATTTAACATACAAAGTCTTCACTTATCTTTTTTGTTCAAAAAACCTGATTAATGAGTGTAAATGGATAAATTAACATTAAAGAAGCACGTTTTGATTTTTACTAAACTTATTTCAGCCTGAATCTGCTGTTAAACTTTTTTAATTGATTGTTACTTTCACATTTGTTACCTATGCTGCCATCTATGATCTTTTTTTAATACTAATTATAATTTGTTTGAGTTGATACCCCATGGTTAAGGTCAAGCTGTACTTGATAGATTTCGATACGTTCATATTCATCCTTTGGCGGTCAAGAGCTATCTGATATGAGTCATGAGATAATAAAATGAAAAATATATGTATGTCATATTCTTATAGTAAATACATACAAGATACGCGCGACAACTTATCACTTTCCTTATAGTCAGAAAAAAACCCGACTGTTTAAGAAGCGAACTAAAAAGTTATAATAAGAAGAAAATCATGTTATGCAGTCGAAGGATATGATTTTGGTCAGCCAGCTCGTGAGTATGTATCCTCCGACTACACAGCATGATTTTCTTCTTATTTACCTCTTTTTTAGATTTTCTTCGGGTTTTTTGTGTTTATAAATAAGATTTTTTTTAAAGTAATAATACCAGCCTGTAACTGTCCCACTGCAGGCCAAAGGGCTCTTCTCATACAGAGAAGGCACGAGCATTAATCACCATGCTTGCTCAAAGCGGGTTGGCGACTTCAGACTTATATTAAAATTATCGTGAGGACGATATTTTCCTTCACCGTTAGCGATGTGTTATGTTTTTTTTTTCGTGTTCATAATCTTGCAATCAGTCTGTAGACTATAAGCAAATGAGATAAAATAATTGTTTAGCTTTCAGAGCCAAATCTCCCTTGGGCAAATCACCATAGTGAATTAAGTGCAGCTGTCAATTTCCAAAATACGCCGCCTCTTCAGTTGAGTGCGTATTGATTCGAGAATAGTTAAATGCATTGCTAGTTGGTTCGGATGGATTCTACGTCGTGCTTTGTATTTGAAACAGGAGGATCTTATCACTTCCTTTACTGTCTTGTTATTTAAATGTTCATGTACTTCCGAGATCCTTAAGAACCACGGTGAGTTCGTAATTTGCTTCAGGATGTAATTTTCAGCCCTCTGTATTATGCCTATGCTGGAGTCACAAGCTGTACCATATAGATTTGAGCATGGTCTTGTAGATTATGAGCTTGTTGCCTAGGGATAACTTGGCGTTCCGAGTAAACAGTGAAGTCCCCTGTACGAGGGCTGCACTAAAAGTATCGGGAATGGAATATTTCCACTGTTTCTGTCATATTAAAATCTTTTTAATTGAAAACTCCTTGGTTTTAAAAATCGAATACCATTTATTTATTTAAAAAAAGATAATCGGTCTTGTTACAAGGTTTTGTCAAACTTGTTTAGTCGTTGAGAAAATGGAATTGACTCGAGAAAATTCAAGAGCGATGATTTATTATGACTTTCGAAATGGTTTAACACAAAACCAGTGTGTTGACCGGATGATTTCTACATTTGGTGATGAAGCCCCATCCAAAAACACAATTTATCGCTGATTTGCTGAATTTCAACGTGGACGTGTCAAGCTCAGTGATGATCCCCGTCAAGGTCGTCCAAAAACTGCAGTCACCCAAGAAAACGTTGATGCTGTGCGTAAGCTGATTGAGTAAGATCGACATGTGACATACCGCGAAATTCAGGAAACTTTAGACATTGGCATGAGTCAAATACAAATAATCTTGCATGAACAATTAGGTGTAAAAATGTTGTTTTTCCTATGGATACCGCATTCGCTCTGTGAAGAGCAAAAAGCGGCTCGCGTTACTTGGTGCGTCAGAACTCTCGAAAGATTCCACGCAGGATCTTCAAATGCTGTATACAACATCGTATCAGGTGACGAATCCTGGATATACGCGTACGAACCCGAAACAAAAACCAGTCACGAGTTTGGGTGTTCGAAAATGAGTTAAAGCCAACAAAAATTGTTCGTTCACGGAGTATTCCAAAAAAAATGGTGGCCACGTTTGTCTCCAAAACCGGCCATGTTGCGACTATTCCTCTTGAGGGAAAAAGTACGGTTAATGCAGAATGGTATGCTAGCATTTGTTTGCCACAGGTCGTTTCTAAACTCCGAAAAGGGAACTGCAACCGCCGCATCATCCTCCATCACGACAATGCGAGTTCTCACACCGCGCACAGAACAAAAGAGTTTTAGAGCAAGAAAACATAGAATTATTAGACCATCCGCCGTACAGCCCCGACCTAATGATTTCTATACTTTCCCTAAAATAAAGAATAAATTGCGTGGTCAGTGATTTTCATCACCTGAAGAAGCTGTGGACGCCTACAAAACGGCCATTTTGGAGACCCCAACTTCCGAATGGAATGGTTGCTTCAATGATAGGTTCCATCGTATGGAAAAATGTGTCAAATTTCGCGGAGAATACTTCGAAAAGCAATAAATACATTTTTAATAGTAATGTTGTGTCACTTCCTTGATTCCCGAAATTTTCAGTGCCGTCCTCGTATTTTAGGTTTATTTCATCCCTTTTCTTTTGCATGTGTCTCCTCCATGTAAGTCTGCGGTCTAGGTGCATTCCCAAGTATTTGGCTAAATCACCTTGTGGAACAAGATTATTACGCATCGAGATAGATGGACAGTTTCCTCTGCGTAAAGCGAATGTTACATGGACCGATTTATTGGCTCTTATCTTCCATTTGGTCAGCCAGTCTTTAACGTTATTCAAAGCGCTCTGCTGGATTACGAAAGCTTCGGTAGGACAACTGCTACATGCAAGAATAGCTGTATCATCCGCGTATATCGCTACTGTAACATTGTCATTCTGTGGTAGATCGAAGCTTTGTACAACAATGGGCCCAGAACGGATCACTGAAACACTCCAGCTATGATAGGGTGAAATCTTTATGTGCACGCATCTTCCTGAATTTGGAATATTCTATCCCTCAGATAGGATTGTATGATATTAAAGAAGGAAGATGGCAGAAGGGATTTTATCTTGCATAGCTATCCCCTATGCCAAACTCTATCAAGGGCCTGCTGGATATCAAGGAATGCAGAAGAGCAGTTTTCTTTCCATTCGAATGCTTGTCGGACCGTTCTGCTAACTCAATAGATATGTTCCACAGTGCTACGTTGCTGTCTGAAGCCAAACTTGTGGTCAGGGATTAGGGATCCCTGGCCAATTTTATGTAGCATTCTGTATAACAGTATTTTCTCAAAGACATTTGAACTTATCGGTAGTAGGCTGACAGGTCGGTAGGAACTGATTTCGTGAGGCGGTTTGCCCGGTTTCGGAATCATTATAACTTGCGAAACTTTCCACAAAGCCGGGTAATAACTGGTTCTGAGAATGCCATTAAACAAAGTAGCAAGATATAGTGTGGCTTGCTTGGCAGTTCTGAGAGGACCCTTCTGTCAGTAAGATCGAATCCAGGTGCCTTTTTGCCATCCATTTCCAAATAGCGTTTATTACTTCTTTTGGGCTAACATGTTTCAGTGGTAGCTCCAGTTGAAAGGGTTGGCTTAGAATGTTGTCAATGCCCGAATCGTCAGTTTGTGGATCAGCTTCGTTTGGAGTGAACACTTCAGCCAAATGTGTAGTAAATGCATCTGCTTTTTCGTTTCGTTCTTGCCCATCTATTGTTATGTAGCCGAATTGGCGGCTTAGGATCTGAGGGTTTGTTCAGTGTTTTAAGTCATCTTACATTTAACATTGTTTCACACATACTACCATTGCTGGTGTAGAAATATCAAACAATAAGCTAGGTACATGCAAATCAATTAGTATCATTATAAGAATATTATATAAATTAATCAAATTTTGTATAATGTCGAAAATATAAATCATAATATCAAAAATTAAAATATAATGTCAACACAAAAAAAAATCAAAAAGTCAGAAAATAAATCATCATGTCAAAATATAAAACATAACGTCTAAAACATTAATTTAAAAAAATACAATATGTTATAGAATTCCTAATAATGTCAAAGTAGGTACTAATACTATACTAATGATGATTGATGATGAATGATTACAATATCAAACTTTATGATTTAAAAATTCATTGACGGAATAAAAACACATGTCCAAGAGCCATGCAAACATTTTACATTTAAACTTATTAATTGGTAGCATTCTCAGGGCAGGTGGTAATTTATTATAAATTTTAATTGTCATGCAACTGGCATTTCTACTGTATAACTGCAATCTCTGAGCAGGCACTAGTAATTTCCCGGCATTTTTTTTGTTCAGTCTTTCGGAAACTTGTTCATTTAATGGAAACAAATGAGGGATTTTTTTTTACAAACAGGCAATCTTCAAAAATATACAGACATGGGAGTGGGAGAATTTTTAAGTTCTTAAATAATGGCCTGCAATGGTCCAAATACTCAGCTCCACTCATGGCTCTGATACATTTCTTTTGCACTATGAATGCTCTTTCGACATCCACTGAATTGCCCCATATGACTAGGCCGTAACGCAATACCGATGAAACATACCCATGATAAGCATTTAGAACTGTGTTTTTACTGGACACTAGTCTTAACTTGCGAAGAGCATATACAAACTTATCAAGCTTACTGCATACTCTTGCTACATGCTCCTTCCAGTTCAATTTGTTGTCGATTACTATACCTAAAAATAAAGCTGATGGTTCTGGTTGCAGAATAGCATTATTATGTCTAATTGCTGTTGGTATTACTGACAAGTAACATGTTTGAAATTGAACTAGTTTGGTTTTCTCAATATTAACATGAAGATTATTGTACCCCAGCCATTTAATTACATTCATTAATTCATTTACAAGCGCGCCACAGTGAGTAATTGGTGGCATTTGTAGCTGTAAGAGACTTCAAGAGAGCCTCCAATTGAGTCATCCTTGGCTTTAACAATGCATGCTTTCAATTTCTTGATTGCATTATTGAGACCAGGTTTGTCAGCTGATTGTCTGCTAGTTTTTTCATACTCTTCGCCGCCTCTTTTTTTTCCAGAACTTGCCGTTTTTTGTCTGCTGAAATTTTGTATTTTCTTCTTGTTAATTTGGAAACTTCCGGAGTACATTACCAACAAGCCGATATGATTGTCTTTGTAAATTAAGATGCTGCCGCGTCCATTTCATCTTTAGTTTTATGGGGTCACATGTAGACTTAGCTCGGTATTTATTATTTCACGAACGGCGTCCCAGTCGGTGTTCTTGTTATTTAATGACGGTCGCCTTTTCTGGCTGAGTACATTAATACTGATTATGAGTATTACAGAAATATGGTTGGACGATCCGTCAAGGCTGGACTCAACTTGGAAGAAAAGACGCGTCAATCACTTCATTATAAAAAAGTCCAGAACGTCCGGCAGTCTGTTTGGGTCGGTGGGCCAGTGTATTGTTTCTGGTGAAGATATAGTGGTCAAATAGTTTTTGTCGACGCTGCTTTTCAGAATTCTGCCTTGGGTTGTTATTAATCTAGAGCCCCAATGCAGATGTTTGGCAATCCAGTTGTTTGGCAATCCAGTCGCCCCCAGCAACAAATCGAATTCCCAGACTTTCAAAAGATTCATTAACCTTTTGAGCGCCAAGCGGTACCGAACTAGATGTGTCCCCCAGCGCCAAGCTATAAATGTATAACGAATATTTTGTAAAATGTAGTGATGAGGGTAATTTTAGTATCGATAAATGTTACGTACATGTTTTTTTTTTATAGATGTACCAGATAAATAGAATTAATGACGTATTTCGACATCTCAATAAATAAAATAATGACAAATTTCGATATCTTGTTTTATTAACAATAGTTGTGAAAAGAAAAAGCAGAATACACTATACAAAATGACCAAACAGATACATAACTCAATTCAGCCATAAGAAGTTGGCTACATCCCTATTGTCTTTTGGCGTCATCTAGTAGTCTTCTTATCAAGACCGTGGGGCCCGTAGCACGTAAAATTTCATTTGTTATAAGGGATGGGTATGTTCAATTTTCTTAATTCTTTTTTATATGTTCCATGTTTGTATTTATGCTAAACACACATTAATATTATTATTATCGATTCTGCTTGGCCACGTTACGCGCTTTGTTTCTGGATACGTCGTATCGCATTCAAAGTAAGAACGTATTTTTGGTATATTCTGTATTCTGAGATATACTAATTTCGAATATAGGTACCTACTTACGCCAATCTAATTAGGTTATTGAACGAAAATATTTTATTTATTTTTTCATACCGTTAAGTAATTTACACGAACTCAAAATCTTCGTCTGATGTACTCTCGTATTTATCGGCTTCAGCTTCCTAGTCCACACCTTGTAGGATTTTTAAAAGTTCTTCAGGACGTAATTAATTAGCTTCACTCATTTTTTTTTATATCGATATCAATCCTTAACAACGCTGCACTATGTCACACTGACCTTGATTCACTTACATCTATGACGTCACAGGTTGTCTTCTATTGATGTCCACGGCGCACGAGGCACCGATATCTATTAGTTTCGTAGTGTCGGGATCTTTCAATATCGATATAGGTATAAACCAAAGTCCGGCTTTGTGTGTATTACAAGATTTGAGTAAATACAAATGTATAAGGGCTAGCAAAATTAAGTAGCTAACTGACATGGAACGAAACGTTTCGTTGCGAACATACGATAAGATTATATATTGTCTTCTAATAAAGACGTGGCGTGGAGGGCACGGAAACGGTTGTCTTCTATAGGAGACAGTGGCGCTCAAAAGGAGCAGTTTAGCTCCTTAGTTAATCTGTGCTTCGGAAGGCAGTAAACAGCTGTGATGTTAAAATTTCCATTTCGGTCCGAAATTGCAACTTCCAACTGAGGTGCCCTGGATATGTTCTGAGGAAAATTTCTCTAACTGCAAAAAATGGTATGGACTGGGCATTTATAGTAAGACTAATAAGCCACGAATTTTGTTTTTCAAAGTTTATTGTATTTGTACTTAAAAAAAATGTTGTCCACGCGGAAAAAAGGCAATTTTATCATTAGCGAAAGCGTCGTCTACGCTTAAGAATATGTTGAATATAAAAATAACTGGTAAATAATTTGAAATTTGAGGTGTTTATCAATCGAATCGAAATTTTTACATTATATTTTTGAGTACTTATTTTATTGTAATAAATTGTCTAAATAATGCCTTATAAACCGTTGCGCTCGCGCGACCACGAGGCATTCAGACTCCAGTCTCGCTCCAGGGCTTGTAGACGACGGACCTGTGTCGTTTTTATTATTATCATTATCTTTTTTATCATATATCTTGTAGTTATTGAGAAATTATCGCTGAAAAAGTAACTATTTTCTATTTTTGCCTCGCGAAACTTGTAGGAGCTTTTAACGCAGTGATTTAGAGTGTTTGGAGACTAGTGTCACGGGGTCTCATCGCTAAGAAAGAAAATTTGGTTCAAATAAATCTCACTAGATGGCGCGACATGTACACACAATTCAATAGAATTGTGTGTAAAATTAACATTTTCTGGAATTGAACATAAAAATAGTATGTTCTTGTTTAATCAACTCTCCTAAGTACAAAATTATGGAATATTGGGCTCTTAATTCACATTTCAAAGATTATTTTAACGGATCATTTAAAATTGATGCCAGTAGATGGCGCATTTTTAAATTTATGAGGCAATCCTCTCGATTGTTAAAATTTGCATTGCAACACATTTTAGTGCAAAAAAACTGTAAAAACGTGCAAAACAATACTATAAAACGAATCTTCATTGCCTATAAGGAAAAAAATATTCACGAACCTAGTAAACCCTTTTACATGCAAGTCTCTGCTAACACCATCTATTGCCGTGAAACGGGCTCGAACGCGTTTGATGTACTTACAAAAATAACAAGATTAATCAGATGAAAAACGCTAGTTACGTCGGCACGGTTACTTTGTATGGGATGAGGCATCTGTATGCTAGTATTATATTATCTGTGCTAGTGTAGTTATGAGTTGTAAAGTGTAATCATTTGTTGTAAGAAAAGATTTAGGTTTTCAGATTGTTTGATGAAAATGTTTTCAATCAATTTTAAAGAATCTTGTTGGGCGTTTTGAGGCTATGTATAAACATCCTCGGCATAGGACTTTTTATATTGCTGCTTATTTTAGTTCTCAATTTTCCTACTGTTGAATTTGAAAGTATTCTCGGTTAGGTGCTGGGTAGTCTCGGTTGTCTTTGGTAAGTAGTTTCTTCTCTTTTATGCCTGCCCTAGACGGTAGTCACTGGAGAGTTTTTCTAGCAGAAATTTCTTTATAAACCTCGCAGCACCTGTTACGGTCGATTTTCTTGTCTTCTGATGTGCTTCAGCGCATTTTACGCAGCGATAAGTTTCCATGCAGTAGTTTTTGGTATGCCCATACGGTTGACATCTTTGGCATTGTACTACAGATTTTCTTTTTCTGGGATCTTCTATAACCACAGTCTGATGGAAAATAAATTTTAAATATCTTTGATGCTTTATTGTTGGGGCCAGGTATCAAGTTCGCAAAAAATGTCGATGTAGGCTTCTTGTCAGGTCCATATTTGGCATTTATTATTTCACCAGAGACCGTATTTCCAGTTTCTTCCAGAGCCTCTTTTATGATACTTAAGGGCGTAGTGTGGTGGAGGTTGCGTATGACAACTCTGTAGCGTTTGGTATCTTTGCGATTGAACGTTTGGCCTATGAGTCCATGCTCTCGTACAATACATATGATATTTTTGCTACAATCTTGAGTTGGTTTCTGTTAATAACTTTATATGTCAATTTTGAAGTGTCTACAGCTATTCCCAGTAGTTCGGTGAGCTTTTTTACATCCTCAATTCCTTACAAAATTATTGGTGGTGGTTCATTAGTGTGCGTCAAATATCATATAAAATTATTTGGTATATTTTCATTTCAATAACGTTCACAAGATATAATAAACGTGAGTTTTACCAACTGTTGATATATTTTCTTTAGATATAACATTTATGTGCTCTAACACTTATTTCGTATAACGTTATTGGATATAACGTTTATTTAATCGAAAATCATTAGGCCTATCCTTTGATTATATACTTGTCTAGATGCCACATTGACCCTACCTGAACGGCCCAAATAAAGTCTACTAAAATTGGTAGACTCGCTTCTTACTTACGTCAGTGTCATTTTGTAACACCTAAGGGTAACGTGTTCACGAAAAATAATTAATTATGCCGGTTTGTGTCGTCAGACTGTATAGCAATTATGTGGGAAAACCGTATAATAATACCAAGAGCACTTTTCACCGGTACAGTTTTGTTATTTAACCACTATTATTATAAGAACACACGATTTTTAATTCGTTACTTTGTAGGTTAGTCTGATTTAGCCAGTGTTGTCAGTTTATTACTAGGGAGATTTAACGAAACTATGGGAGACAAAATACAAATAGCATTACATAATCTTTCGATCAGAAGAACATTATTATTTTAAAAATTACATTATATATTTGATCAGTAAATGACAACTTACCTTAACGTAGCCCAGGCAATAAAATCAAAGAGAAAGATATTCCGAGAACAAACACAAAGTGATGGGTTTTAATCTATAAATTACTGTATATTTTTCATTGTATTTTTTGTTGTTACTAAAATAAATGATACACTAATCTACAAAATTATTGTTTTATTTAACCTGTTTTGTTTAACTTTCATCATATTAAATAATGCAGAAAAGATAGGTTAATAGTTTGGAGCAGGCATCCCTAAACACGCATACATTGACAGTTTGACGACAATAAGTACACGAGCGGTACTCACACATGTCACGCAATTGGAGACAGTTTTAGCGCGTCGTTTGTTTGCATTGCTCTATCTAGATAAGTATATAATCAAAGGGCCTATCGTTTAAAATATATAATATTGATACCATATTTATGGTTTACACCGCGATTCAAAGCAATCCGACTCGGGTGGGTTATATTAGGTTCGAGCTTAAGGCGAGAGCGGAGCGCAGTGCCAGGTACCCTGTATGTTTGTAAATCATTTGGATTAGGTTTGGTTAGAATAGTGACCATTAACGCGCGAAGGCAAAAGAGTGAAGCGAGCGTGCTGCGGAAGCGGCGTGACAGAAACGAATCGCTGCAAAACCGACGCCACGTAGTATTGTCTGCCATATCCCTAGAATGTTATTTAAAATCGCGTAGGCGCGGAGGGACTAGGCGGCCCGCGAGCTGAGGATCAGGTGGTTTCAACACGGCTTCCGCCTGCCAACCTCAGCTGCGCCGGTGAGCGTGAAACACATCTGCGACGATAAGCTCGCATGGGACCGCCGGAGCCCCGCAGCACCGGAGCCGCGACAGAAACCATGCTTGCTTGCATGCTGCATGTATGGTGTATGCTTGTTTGCATGCCTGCTGCATGGTTGCATGGTGTATTTAAATTTTGCTTTGTGTTTTTTACTAGGCGTTTTATCATATTATTAGACTAAATAGGTTTTACGTCTTTTGAGTGGTATATCAAACAATTTTATATTCAATATGTGTTATGCTTACAAAAATGAGTTTCTTTAAAATTATAGCAATCGTTTATTATATTAACTTATCATTATATTAAATAAAATTATAGATTCAGTTGTTATATCTTGTAAATATGAGAGATTTTGTAATTATATCATATATTACTTACCCGGTTTATTAAGCTTCTTGGCTTGGGGTTGTATCTTAGAAGCCTGGTTCTCCTCGGTCAAGTCAACGGTTAGCCCACTAAAACTGTTGGACGTTTCTGTTTGGCGTTCCTCGGGTGAATCTGTTATTTTTCTGGCATGTTAATAAATAAAATAAACAGTCAATTTCCTTTCGACATGTATCATACATCGTTTTTGTATCGATTTCGACATCGACGTTTTTTTTATTTCGACTAGGGAACACAAATAAAAAGTATTATCGCGTATTTGACAGTTGCGTTAAGATGTTACCATATCAAAATTGGCTAAATAATGTTTTTTTAGGGTTGTAAACAAACTAATTTACGGAATCTGCCCCCTACCGAACCAGTAACATACTGTAAAACTAGAAGATATAAAAGCTCAGTAGAAATTGACACAAAAATGGCGAAAATCTTAGACATGATGTAGTTCTGATTTATTGGTATTGTTACGAGCTGGGGTTCAGGGATAAATTAATTAAACAGCAGACTTCAATTAATCACTGTTTATTACAAAAACACTTCTTAAACAATTCTATTACTTCGCACTATTTTCCGCTTTGATCGCTCTGTATCGCTTCTCAATCGAAACTGACTCACGACGAATCCGACCGCTCTTTATATAGCACGGAAGAAGTTTCTGGAACGTTCCATACTGTTCTAGATAATTCGAGAAACTTCCAGAACATTCGACTTTCGAACTCATTGTTCCCGAAGCGACTAGAAACATCCAGAATGTTCGGTTCGAACCTTCTGGAAAATTCCATTCGACACGAGCTTTCGAGAACATCAGTTCCGCTATTCAATACTAGATGGCGCCACTAATTACTACCTAGTTCTTCCTCTCGTTACTAGATGGCGTTGGCCTATCGTGGCCTCTCTCTCCGCAGCCATAGCATCGGGGTGAAGTTGCAACCTCCCTGATTCGGTGAGTTCTTTCGTCCCGCCGTACTGCCTCCACCTCCAAAGCATGGGCTAGAGCATCCTTGAGATCCTTGAAATGACCTAGCCTTACTGCAGCCCTAACCTCCAGGTCGCGGATCCCATCCGTGAACGCCTGTACGAGGTTACCGTCGATCAGCACAGGTGACGACTGGTAAGCCTTCCGAACCAGCTTTTCCACCTCCAGAGCCCACTGCTGAAGAGTTTCACCAACCCGTTGCGACCGGTCTTTCAGTTGGGCCCGAAACACATGTTCCAGGTGCGCGTCGCCGTATCTAGCTTCTAATGCTTCCAGAAGCTTCTCGAAAGTGACTTCTTTTCCCAGCGCCTCTAACACAGTCAAGGCCTGGTCGCGAAGGCCCAAGGTTAGAGCAGTCAAGGCCTGTTCTTTAGTCCATCCATTCGATTTCATCACGGCCTCAAACTGAATTTTGTAGGCGGACCATGACGAAGAGCCATCAAATGGTGGCACTTTAAAACCACGTGGCGAAGGCGCCCCAACCGCAGCTGCCATGTTCCCACCTCCAGACTTGAGCCCACATATTGTCTTCTCCATCTCGATAATGCGGGTCTCATGTTGCTGGACCTGGTCCTTTACCTCCTTCATCTCCTTACCAATTGCAGTGCGGAGGTCCTTGATTACCATGAACTGCTCCTCCTGACGGCGAGCCTGTTCCTCCTTATCGCGCTGCAGCTGCTCTTCCAAGCGGCGAGCCTGCTCCTCCTGACGGCGAGCCTGTTCCTCCTTGTCACGCTGCAGCTGCTCTTCCAAGCGGCGAGCCTGCTCCTCCTGACGGCGAGCCTGCTCCTCCTGACGGCGAGCCTGTTCCTCCTTGTCGCGCTGCAGCTGCTTCTCCAAGCGGCGAGCCTGCTCTTGCATAAAAGTCATCAGAGCAGTGAGGTCAGGGGTCACCGGAGATTGAGCTGATGCCGCTGCCGCCGCGGAGTCTCGTTGTCCACTTGATGACGGTGAGGGAGCGTCTCCAAAGCGCCTCTGGTCTACGTCTTGCTGGCGCTGACTCCTGGTGCGCATCCCCTCCGTTTCTTCCTTCGGTAGAACCGGCATAATTTATCCCGCACTTCTGACACCAATTTGTTACGAGCTGGGGTTCAGGGATAAATGAATTAAACAGCAGACTTCAATTAATCACTGTTTATTACAAAAACACTTCTTAAACAATTCTATTACTTCGCACTATTTTCCGCTTTGATCGCTCTGTATCGCTTCTCAATCGAAACTGACTCACGATTAATCCGACCGCTCTTTATATAGCACGGAAGAAGTTTCTGGAACGTTCCATACTGTTCTAGATAATTCGAGAAACTTCCAGAACATTCGACTTTCGAACTCATTGTTCCCGAAGCGACTAGAAACATCCAGAATGTTCGGTTCGAACCTTCTGGAAAATTCCATTCGACACGAGCTTTCGAGAACATCAGTTCCGCTATTCAATACTAGATGGCGCCACTAATTACTACCTAGTTCTTCCTCTCGTTACTAGATGGCGTTGGCCTATCTTGTAACAGTATGTTATAAGCACCAGTTAAGGTAGTGCGAATCCAAAGGAGATGGTCCAAAATGTATGGAGCTAAAACCCAGAAATCGATACGAAATAATTGTATGCGGATCGATTGCTAATAACGAGCGAAGTAACCTTACCTAAGTCGCAGACCCCAAATCCACGGGGTATACCTATCTGAGCTATAGGCCGAAAAAGTATGCATGACAAATCATTATCTACTAAGGATTTTCTTAAGGGCCTATATACGCTTTAGTGCCGTAAAACGGTAACTTTCTAAAGCATACTCCTCAGTAACGGCTAGGTTAAAAGGTTTGCAAAAAATACACACATCAACACGGTCTAGGGATATTTCATACTCAATTAAATAACTCGAAAAGTACTGGCCGCATTGGAATCTTTTATACACCGATTTGTTTGTAATTTATCTCAGACTAATTCCAAATTCAAATTTTTGAATATTCTTTTGTTTCGGTGGCATACAAATGTCTTGATGTGTAGGAGAGGGAATTTTCATTTGTGCGAAATTTAGAAAACAATACGAATTACGTTTAGTTACAGTTTCTTTTCATTTTTAAACGAAAGATAAAGTTAAAATTGAGGTATTGTAGCCATGCAACGCCAACAATTGACGAGGGCGGAGATGTTACGAGCTATGGGAATGCTGGAAGCTGGGTCTGTTCAGCGTAATGTTGCTGAGGCCATAGGGACCCACCAAAATGTAATTTCAAGATTGTGGACACGCTATCGTGCCACAGGTGAAGTAGCGGAGAGGCACCGGAGGCCAAGTCGCATCACTACCCCCAGACAAGACCGATTTTTGCAAATTACTGCGCGAGCTCAACCAAATGCAACGGCGACTCAATTGGTCCAAAGGCTGCGAGTGGAACACCAAGTGCTTGTGAGTGACCAAACTGTAAGAAGGCGACTGCATGAAAGCAATCT
The DNA here is from genome assembly GCA_964057195.1 of Orthosia cruda. NCBI lineage: Eukaryota > Metazoa > Arthropoda > Insecta > Lepidoptera > Noctuidae > Orthosia > Orthosia cruda. Next base: position 37,305,558 of record OZ059831.1, on the reverse strand, counting down.
ACGCTCTCGTAGACCACTCCGGGTCCCACCTTTACGGAGAGGCAATCGTGGCGTCGTCCACGTTAGAATGGGTTCGGAACCACGTGGACTGGGGCCGTGAGCAATGGTCCAATGTGCTGTTCACGGATGAATCCAGGTTCGGCTTCCATCCAGATTCACGAAGGTCGCGTGTTTGGCGAGTTCCTGGACGATGGAGCCGTCTTCAGAACCCTCAGGAAGTTCACCCATACCAAGGAGGAACAATTATGGTTTGGGCAGGAATTCGTCTTGGAGGACGGACGGATCTCGTTTGGGTGCGGGGCAATATGACGGCAGAACGATACGTCCAACAGGTGCTGGGGCCCGTAATCTTGCCCCACAGAACACAAATGGGGCAAGATTTCCTGCTCATGCACGACAATGCCCGGGCACACACGGCGAGAACGGTAGCAGCTTGGTTACATACACACAATGTTAGGGCCTTAGACTGGCCTGCTCAATCGCCAGATCTAAATCCCATTGAGCATGCGTGGGATATGCTGCAAAGAAGAGCTCTGAAGGAAGTTCCTGAAAATCTGGCTACAGAAGATCAACTTTTTGCGCACCTCAGAAGGACATGGGACAATATTCCGCAGCAACAAGACATTGACAACCTTGTTCTGAGCATGCCGAATCGTTGCCGATGTGTTATGAACATCATGGGCGGTTTCTCAGACTACTAACTTCAAGTTTATAAACACAAATAAAATGATTTTTCTATTTTTTTCAGTTTTTACTCATAAATTAAAAGTTACATGGGACAATATTCCGCAGCAAGACATTGACAACCTTGTTCTGAGCATGCCGAATCGTTGCCGATGTGTTATGAACATCATGGGCGCTTGCTCAGACTACTAACTTCAAGTTTATAAACACATATTTAAATGATTTTTCTATTTTTTTCAGTTTTTACTCATAAATTAAAAGTTAATTCATATACGGTTTCCGTCTATGCTTAATTTTTTCCATAAAATCCTGAAATTTTAATCGAAGTACCTTAACCATTATTAAAAAATGGTAGAATATTAAATAACGTATCTTTTAAATATATACATGTCATATAAATAATTAACACATTGATAGTAATTCGCTTTTTTAAAAATATCCCTAGACCGTGTTGATGTGTTTATATATTTATTATTGATTCATGTACATAATTTTGAACACAAGGTTTTTTCGTGTAACTAATAGTTTTGCTTTAAAAAAATAATTAAAAACAAGATATTTTTTCGCAACTTTTGGAAACTCCTCCAAAACGACTTGGATGTTTAAAAATAATTTTATACAGAAAAATTGATGACTGGAATTTCTTTATACCTAACATAGCTTATGTAAATCAAATAATATTTTGCAAACAAAACTGTTCAAAAGGAGATTCAATTTTGATATTTTGGCATCGACCGGGCGCATTTTGGCGCATTGGCATGCGTTACTTTGGGGCGTATATATCACCTTAAATCTAGTACCAAAAACAGAGGTGTAATTGACCGTTCTATTCATTTTAATTATTATTTATTACTTTGAACTAAAATAACAAAAAGCTCTTCCAAAACTTTGCCACAGTGTCGCAAAGAAGAATCTGTGTCCGGTAAATAAAGGATGGTGGAAGATAAACCTTTTTAGGGTTCCGTCCCCAAAGGGTAAAAACAGGACCCTATTACAAAGAAGCTGGGGTCCGTCTGTCTGTCTGTCACATGAACCGTGATAGCTAGACAGTTGACATTTTCACAGATGATTTATTTCTTTTGCCGCTATAACAACAAATATGAAAAAGAGGAGGAGAATAAAATTAATATTTAAGTGGGGCTCCCATACGTACAACAAATGTGATATTTCTGCCGTTTTTTGCGATAATGGTACGGAACCCTTCGTGCGCGAGTCTGACTCGCACTTAGCCTGTTTTTTCGTTTGTTTTTGGTACATAAACATAGTTCAAAATAACAATTAAAATGAATAGAACGGTCAAGCACACCTCTGACTTTGGTACTAGAATTAAGAATATCTTTAGTAGATAAAGATTATTAATGCTTACTTTGTCAGCAGCACCGATACCCCATGGATTTTGAGTTTGTGACTTGGGTGAGTAGAGTTGGGTTATTGCTTTTTGGGGGTAGGTGGAAATGTGTGTAAAGTCCCACAAACCTCCATAGAAAAGGGAGGAACCTACGACCAGACGGGTATTGTGTTAGGTCCGGGCAATTGCACAACGGTTGTTGTCGGATTGTTGTATGTGTTCTAATCGCGCCGAAAACTTTGCTTGCGCGATGCAGGATTTGTGTGACGTCATGTCATTAGTTCGTAAGTGGCGGCGTTGGTGCAGCTACATCACTCGCCTCCGGGCTTGTTCTAAGCAATCAATCGGCATACAGTTTGTTCTTCGTAACGATTTCTGGATAAATTGTGATACCTCTCTTTTTCTTGAAAACTTGTGCTTGTGCACCATGCGAAAAACTACTAGGACACTTTTTGCTCTAATTAAAAGTCATATATTTAGCTCGAATATTCTGCACCCTGCTTAACTGTTTTGACAGGACGAAGCATGCTTGCTCCTTTTCATTTTGACAGATCAACAGTATTCATTACGTGTTTTACGCTATTGAGTTTTTGAACATAATTATGAAGCAAAACATTTGAAAGTTAGTGTTTCACGCAAAAACGACTGAACGGATTTTAATAAAATTTTGCACACAGATAGTTTATAGTCTGGACTAGCTTCTGTCAAAAGCTTCGACCGCGTGAATGTCGAAATTTATCCAAAGGGAACATATGCTCGGGATAAAAAGTATCCTATGTGCTATTCCAGACCTATCTCTTTGCCAAATTTCATCCAGATCCGTCAAACATACAAACACACACACACACACTCACAAACTTTCGCCTTTATGATATTAGTGTGTTAGAATACTTTATATCCCGATAATCTCGGTGTAACGATTCCTTGGAATAACAAAACACTTTACATGCAAGCAAAGACGCGCAGTGGCTCTTGAATCTCGACTTGAATATACATAAATAGTAATCGTACTCACATACCATTCTGATTTTAATGTCAACATTAAAATAATTTAATAAAACACAAGCATGGTGCAGGGGTGTGGTGGTACTCTTCTTCAAGAAGGAAGACAATGCCGGGCTGAAGAACTATAGGCCCATCTCACTTCTTAGCCATGTCTACAAGCTGTTTTCAAGAGTCATCACGAATCGTCTCGCGCGCAGGTTTGACGATTTGTAGCCTCCCGAACAAGCCGGATTCCGTAAAGGCTTTAGCACCGTAGACCACACACATACGCTGTGGCTGGTTATACAGAAGACCGAAGAGTATAACCTGCCTCTCTTTCGGCCTGCCACTCATATTATTTTACATTTTCTTTTTTTTAACTTGTACATAACGCAAACATTCATTATACTAATTATTTTACCTTTTCGTTTTAGTTGTAGTGGTGAAGCCAAAGAAGGCGGATCTTGATCAGATTGAATTTGCAGGGTTGGTGTATTTGAGGATGGAGTATACAGATACACCAACAGTGGTGATGTATTCGCTTGTGATACTGATGTTTCCGGCAGTGATTGTGAAGCATCTGGTTTTGGTCTTATTCTTACTGGTTTTAGTGAAACTGGTGCTATTTTTACTGGTTTTAGTAAAACTGGTTTTACTTTTATCCGTATTGGTATCCCCAGAATTTTAAGAATCCTCTTATCATTGTTGCTTAACCTTTGCAGAGTTGTACCATTCACTCCATTTTTCATCTGTTCATGAAGAATAGAAACCTTTAAACGCGCCTTGGCTTTTATTCTACTCCAATACTAGAAAGAAAAATAAAAACTTATTATTTACAATAGTGCCAATGTGGCTTTTTCAAATTTATATGTAAGTTTATCTTTATAAGTTTATCTTGGAAACCTGGACTTATGTATACTAATATTATAAAGAGGTAAAATTTGTGAGATTGTGAGCTTGTGAGGTTGTAGGGCGTAATCTATGGATCTACTAAACCGATTTTGAAAATTCTATCACCAGTAGAAAGCTACATTATTCCTGAGTAGCATAGGCTATAATTCATTTTAAAAAAATAGAGTTCCTTATGAAAATTGCAACAATGTAAACCAAAGTAGCAAAATTTTGCCTATAAAATTCATTCTTTGGCGTGCGATGAGAAAACTAATGATGATACATAAAAATGATGTACTACATGATTAAAGTACTCATTATTACCTACAAAAAAGACTGCGTTTTAAACCTCAATTTTTTTATTAGAATGCCTGTAGAAACAAAAGTTGTTTACATTCGTAATTGTAGTATTAATTCTTATTCAAATAATTAACAAATTGGTAGGTAGGTAGGGTAGGGTAGGTAGGGTAGGGTAGGTAAGATAGGGCAGGTAGGGTAGGATAGGGTAGGGTAGGGTAGGTAAGATAGGGCAGGTAGGGTAGGGTAGATAGGTGGTAGGTAAGGTAGGTACGTAGCCAGTTGACGGGAGCGAAGCCGCGTGGGTCAGCTAGAAGTTAAATTAAGTCTGAAATCGCTAATCTGCCTTAAGCAAGCATGGTGATAAATGCTCATGCCTTCTCTGTACGTGAAGAGACCTTTGCCCAGCAGTGGGACAGTTACAGGCTCGTATAATTATTTGACAATAATTTGTACAGTATGACCGTACAAATGCCGCAGCCATGGCCAGTCTGACCACAGGGGTATTAAATAGGGCAAATGAAACTAAATCGCATCACAGCTTTGGCAATATGCTTTTAAATGGGTCTACGTCATTGTGTTCGGTGTTCGTATCATGTTTATGCCGATGACCTTCAACTTTATGCAGCTGCACGGGTAGAGAGTTTGTCGGACGCTATAGGTAATGTGAACCGGGACTTGGAGGCTGTCAAGGACTGGTCTGAGAGATTTATTTATTTATTTATTATATACTTTATTGTACACCACAAAATATGTACAGGAAAACATTCACAAAAACAAGTGTACAATGGGCGGTCTTATCGCACAGGGCAATCTCTTACAGACAACCTTTGGATGGACTGTACGATAGGAGAAGAATTTAGGGCTGTCAGTGTACAAAATTAAATACTTAAATAATATTACTTAGACATAATAACATACAATACATACATACAATATTATATAATATACTAATACATATCAAATATCTAACAGAGAAAGGAGAAGAATAAAAATTATAATGACAGGTAATGCTCTTTTACCATTTTCTTAAACGTTGGCAGTGTTTGAGCACGTCTTATTTCAATTGGTAATACATTCCACAACCGAGCCGCTTGAATGGTGAAAGATTTGTCAAAAAAGGAAGTGGAATGCATACGAATATTTAATTTAAGATTTTCCGATGACCTCAAGGACCTAGAATGGGTGTCACAGAGGAACTGAAAGCGTTCTTTGAGATAAAAAGGAGTAAAAGGATTAAATAGCACGTTATAAAGCAAAGAAAGTATGTGGGCATTCCGGCGAAGGCGAATAGGAAGCCATTTGAGCTTAGTACGAAATTCAGAGACGTGATCATACTTGCGCAAGCCAAATATGAATCTGATACAGAGATTTTGAAGTCGCTCAAGCTTGTCCAATTGGTCTTGGGTTAGATCGAGATAGCTGGCATCAGCATAGTCCAGGATAGGGAGAAGAAGAGATTGTGCTATCGCAATTTTTGTGGCGATGGGAAGAAAATTACGTAGACGTCTCAGGGAGCCTGCAGAAGCAAACAGTTTGCGACTGACTTCCTGCAGTTGTTTGGTCCAGGCAAGAGTACTGTCGATATAAATCCCCAAGTTCTTCACAGTGTTAGCTATAGGAATAATAGTGTTGTTGAAAGAAACCTGGGGAAGCGTCGACCAATCAATTCTAGGGACAGTCCGGGAACTACCAACAACAGTCACCTGAGTCTTCGTCGGATTAATCTTCAACCCAAACTCAGCACTCCAGTCACCTATTCGAGCCAGGTCCATATTTATCGTCTCAATGGCTTCTCGTAACTCTCCAAGAGCGGCTTGGGTATAAATCTGGAGATCATCAGCATACAGGTGGTAGAAAGAAGAAAGTCGTTGAGTGATAGCATTAATAAAGAGCGCGAAGAGGAGAGGAGATAAAACACCACCCTGCGGCACACCGGCAGAGGTGTGACACCAAGATGAGAAATATTCATCAGTGCAAATACGCTGCCGGCGGCCAAACAGGTAACTACGAAACCAGTCAATTACCGGAGGAGATATGTTAAAAGAGCTTAGGACGCCAAGCATAATGTCGTAATCAACGGTATTGAAGGCATTGCTAAAATCAAGCAGAGCAAGTACCGTTAACTTTCCCATTTCCATGCCTGACCTAATATCGTCCGTAATGTGTACAAGTGCTGAGGTAGTGCTGTGTCCGCGTCGAAAACCAGATTGGAAAGGATTTAGCAGATTGTGTTTGGTAAGGAACGTGCTGAGTTGATGGTGGACAAGTTTTTCAAGGACTTTGGATAGGAAAGGAAGAATAGAAATGGGACGATAGTCAGAAAAAGATGTAGGATGAGATTTTTTGGGTAAAGGAATAATTTGGGCATCTTTCCAGGATTGAGGGAAGACACCACTGGAAATAGAGAAATTGAGGATATGAAGGATGACAGGGATAATGTTATCAAGGATGGGGATGATCATCTTACGGCTGACACAGTCACTACCAACAGCGTTGGATGTAATCGATAAAATACTCTTTTTAACATCACAGGCAGTGAATTGACTTAAGACAAAAGGGGAATAATCAGGTATCGGAAGATTTGAAAGATAACTAAGCGTAGTTGCTTTGGTAGCCCTATCAAATACGGGCGAAGTAGAAAAATGACTGTTAAGATTTGGGGTGTCTGTAAACCCCCTCAAAATGTCAGGCCATTGTGATTGGAAGCTCGCGCATGATGGCTCGACTGGGGATTAGCTCTCTTCCTCCTATAATTTTAAATGGTACTGTAATCCCCATCAGCCCTAGTATAAAAGATCTTGGTCTACATCTTGACTCGACGCTTAGCTGGCAAAGTCAGGTTTCTAGTGTCAGTCAAAGAGTTAACAGGACCTTGCGTTGCCTGTATCGTCTGAGGAACTTTTTGCCTGCAAAAACGAAGACTATGCTTGTGCAGACTTTAATCTTTCCTTTAATCGACTATGGTGACGTGTGCTACTTTGACTTAAACGTGGTATTCCTGGATAAGCTGGATAGAAACTAAACAACTGCATCCGATTCATATTCAACCTCCGGAAATATGACCATGTGTCGAGCTGCAGATCTCGAGTTCAAATGGATCCCAGTTCGGCAGAGGAGAAATTTGCGGGCCTTGACTAAGCTTTTCTCTCTTCTCAACTCTCCTACTCCTCCTTCTTATCTCATACTTCACTTTCAAAATCTGTGTACTCCACACTCCAGGAATCTGCGTTCATCTAACATCTTCTCTTACTTTGCCCTTCACATACTTCTGATTTTATTCATTCTTCCTTTCACATTCAGTCCATTCTTCTCTGGAATGCGCTTCCTCTCGATATCAGGACGGCCACCAGTAAGTATGCATTTAAGCGGAAGTTACGGAATTATTTTCTATACGATTAGCAGAGTCGTCTCAATAACGCCTTTCTATTACTTGCTGTGCACGACTTATTGACATATTGTATTTTGTTTTATTTTATTTTGTTGACATTGCTATTTTATCTTAGTTTTTAATTGAAATACCATTTTTTTTGTGTTATTTCATTTTTAACTAAACTTTAATTGAAATTAATCTTTTTATAATTGTTATTCTGTAGTATCATTTAATTACATTTAAAGCTTCCATTGTAATTTATCAGTTACATTAATTAATTTATAATAAGCTAGGTATTAATTTCTCTAATATATTGCTGTGCCCGACAGGGTCCATGTGAACTATACTACTGTTATAAGATCTTTGTTACACACATGTGATATGCCATAAAGAATTTAATTGATATATAGTAATATGTATATTTATATATTTATGGTATTTATTATCCTTAATATATAAGTATGTTTATTTTAGCTATATATAACTACTATTTTACCCATTTTACTTTATAACTTTTTTTTTATGCACCTGCCATGTTATCTCTCCACCACCCTTGGTTGACTGGTAGAGAATGTAGTAGTCCGCCTATGTACTTGTATGTTGCATGAAGTTTTAATAAATAAATATAATGAGAACCTATGACTAAACTATTTAGGTACAAAAGGAACAAGGTACAAGCTGTACCGGTACAGTAAGCTAATAAAAATAAACCATACTATAAAAATAATTGGTAAGACAGTAATTTTATTCCACTTACTTTTCGCCATTCTTTCTCGGTTTTGTTTTTGCAAGGTCCTGCTGCAGCATTTAGTCTATGTGTTAACTCTTTCCACTGCTTGTACCTTTCGTAATCATAATCTATTTTGTGTGTCGGACTTAGATCAACAGGGTCACCCTTGGCAAATACAGGGTTGGCCTCCATATATTCAAGCAAAACGTCCCATTGGCGGTCTGTGACCTTTTTTTTAGCAGGCATCTCTGAAAATTATGAATAAAAAGAAAATGGTAAGTATTCATTTTCAATAAGCTATTTCGTTTGGAATTAAATGAGAAATGTAGATATTCTAAATAAAATACGACAGAAACTAACCGATAGTAATATCTAATTTTCATGAAACACCACACCAGCAGATCCCAGCTCACTGTTTTTTCTTACTACATGGTGCACATCACCAGTTTAAAGTAATCCAAGTAATCTTTGGCAGTTGACACCTTGGTGCATTCTATCACCAGTTCACCACCACAATCTTGCTAGAGTATAAATGTTCTGTGACCATGACCACAATCACTTAGATATAGTTTAATTTTCTCTGCAAGGAATATAAGTACTCCAAAGAGTAAAATAATAATATGGGAGAAGTACTCTCTACCGAGAGTTTCTCTGCTCTGTGACATCAAGTGAAGTGAGGTCACTATTACTATACTCTATGAGTGAGGTGAAAGCAGAAGCACAGATAACTATTTTTTTTTTTTTTTTTTTTTGTGTATTTTATGGCCTGGTTGCTAAGACCTTTAAGCCAAGTCTTTTAGATGGGTATCACTTTAACACAATAAAGAATGTACTGCACTGTGTTAGTTAAATTTTTTGAATAATACTTTTAACATATTTGTAAAGCGGTATAAAACAGTTCATTTCTTTTAATAAATTTTTAAGCGGCGGCGGGCGGGAAGAACTATCACTTAAGTTTAGCACATCACTAAGATCACTGGCTAACATTAGTCTGTCAATCAAAAATTTCTGACAACTGAAGAATAGATGTTCCATGTCTGCGTCTTTTTCTTGGCAATATGTACAAGTACTGGTTTGAATTATGCCAAGTCTTGCAAGGTGTGATGGCACAGTGTTGTGGCCAAAACGCAGTCTATTAATTGTGGTTATAAAGTCACGGCTGGCATCTTTAAGTCGATCGTACCAAGGTCTAACTGGTAAGCTCTCTTGGATGCTTCCATACCATCTTCCTTTTGTCTCCTGGTCTTTCTTCCACATCTCTATCCACAGATTCTTAATATTTTCATTTATAGAATACAGATAATCAGTCATAGGCACATATATTGTATTTGTAAGGTCAAGAGCATTAACACCTTCAAATGCAGCTCTATCAGCTATTTCATTGCCAGCAATACCTTTATGAGATGGCACCCACATAAAAGAAATTTCTATGCCCCTGAGCGAATGTCGATGAATTTGTTCTTTTATAATGTACAAAATAAAATTAGATTTAAAATTAATTTTGAGGTTAGATAAACCTTTAATCAAACTTAAAGAGTCAGTGACAATCAAAAAGTATTTACAATTATTTACATTTTCAATTCGCCTCAGAGCTTGAAAAACTGCATAAGCCTCTGCAGTGAATATCGAACACACATCATGTAGAACAAAACTCTGAGTAAACTTGATCTGTGAATCATACACAGCACAGCGCACATAACCATCTCCTTTACTGCCATCAGTGTAAAATGTATAATATTCATTATTTTCCGAAAGAAAGTTTAGCATGTCAAAATTATTGTCAACTGTACTATGTATTACTTTCATGGGATGTATAATGCTTTGATATGAAAAAGTATAACAGGGCCAAGGGCACTGCTTTTTAATCTTAAAACAACTATTTCTCAATTTCCAGGAAAATATTGAGCAGCATTGGGGAATGACCGATTAGGAGAGAATTACCAGTAGCTAAAGGTCCAGAAGTACTGATTCTATGAGGTATAATTTTGTTAATAATTTGTGTGTTATTTGAGTACAGCAATTTCAAACAATATCTCTCTGTAAGAAGGAGACGTCTCAAAATCAAAGGCATTATTTTAGTTTCAACTTCCATGGCCCTAATGGGAGTTGAGCACATAGCACCAGAAATGATTCTCAGAGCTCTATTCTGCAAAATGTCTAATTTATGGGCATGAGCACTGTTTAAATAAGCTATGGCACTATAGTCGAAATGGCTCCTTACTATTGCTTTGTACAAAATAGATAATGTTTTGGGGTCTGCTCCCCAGGAAACTCCAGCAAGGCATCTAATTATATTCAATCCTTTTAAAGCATTTTGTGAAATATGTTTAATATGCTCTTCAAAAGTAATTTTTTGATCAATGACAACTCCCAAAAATTTCTTTGAACAAACTCTATTAATTGCTTCTCCACCATATACAATATCGCAGGTTGGATCATCTTTGCCAAAAATCATAAAACTACTTTTAGATGCATTAATTTTAAGGTGTAATTTACCATTATAATAGTTAGATAATTGATTTAAAGCACTATTAACTTTATCAATGGCTATTTGCAAATTTTGGTTACTACTATTATAAAACTATGTCATCAGCGAATTGCAAGATATTTACAGTACTTGTATCTACATATTTACAAATTTCACTAGTATACAAATTGTACAATAAAGGCGACAATGTAGCGCCTTGCATGGTGCCTTTTGATGCTATTTTTGGCCCATGTAGTATATTGTTATGCTTAACATAAACAGTTCTGTTACTTAAAAACTCATAAATCCATTTACATAAATGACCAGGGATATTTAAATCAGATAAAATTTTAACCAGGATTCCAGGATCAACATTGTCAAAAGCACCTTGTACATCTAAAAATACACATACAGTGTTTGAAAATAAATTATTTGCCCTTTTCAGGTCCGAGATCAAAGATACAAAGCTGTCAACGCAACTACGCCCACGACGAAAGCCATACTGCACATGAGGGATTAAACCATTCGCCTCCACATACCAATCCAACCGAGCCTTAACCATGTTTTCAAATATTTTGCCGAGACATGATGATAGAGATATTGGTCTATAAGAATTTACATCATCTGGTGATTTATCAGGTTTGAGTATAGGAATAACACACTGTGTTTTCCAAGAGTCTGGTATCAACTTTTTATTCCAAAGAGAATTGAGAATATTTAAAAAAACTTTTTGAACAGACTCATGCAAATTTTTTATCACAACATATGGAAAGTCATCTAAGCCTGGGCTTGTATTACGTCTAGACTGTAGACTTAAAATGAATTCTGTCCATGAGAAAGATTCCAATAAAAATTTTGAATTTTGATTATTGTTATTTTTTCCAAAATAAGTGTTTAAATTATTAGATTCTATAAGGTTCCTGTTATCTGAAAGTTTGTCTAAAAATGAAGGAATAAACTCATCTCTGTATGATTTATTTACAGTTTTAATTCCTTTAAACCTTTTAATAAGATTCCAAATTTTACTGATAGGAGTAGTCCTATTAAAAGTATCACATACATTATTCCAGCCTATCTTCTTCTGCTCTGAAATTGTCCTTTTCTTTAAGGCATCTAGCCTTTTATAGTTAATGTAGTTATCAATATTAGGGTCACTTCTGTACAGTTTTAGGGCATTATATGATGCAACTACAGCCTGCTCACAAATTTCATTCCACCAAGGTGTTGGAGGTCTACTTCTAAAATGATTATGTTTAGTAAACTTCGGAATTACCATCAACTTCAGGGCAGCAAGACGGTTACAGAATTCTAAATATGAAGACATAGGATCTGCCTCATCTAACAACATGTCTGCAAATAATATTTCTGATAATTCATGATATTTATTCCAATCAGCTTTACCATATAAAAACTTGTCGACAGGAGGATTGACTTGATATTTGTCAACAGCCAAAGATATTTCAGTTATTGTAGGATAATGATAACTTCCCATAGCATCATCATGCACAGACCACTCGCAAAATGGTGCAATACTCGGACTAGTGAAGCTGACATCAATAGCAGATGGATTACGTGTGGGATTATTAATTGTAGTAAAACTGCCATCATTTAGAATGCACAATTCAGAATCATCTATAATATCATACAAATCCCGACCTCGACCCTTAGTCGACAAACAGCCAAACGCAATATGATGAGCGTTAAAATCTCCACTCATAAATATTGGCTTAGGTAGATCTCTTAATATATTACGCAGCCTGTTCATTCTGATGTGCCCGCTAATAGGAGGGCAATATACACAAAGTATTGAAAGATTACCCTTTTCAGTAGATAAATTTAAAGCAACTGTTTGAATATCTTCATAAAATCTAGTATTTAAAATATTATACTTAAAATATGCCTTAATCAATATGGCTACTCCATTATGTTCATTCTTTGAATTTCTATTATAAATATTATACCCAGGTATTTTAAAGTTACTATTGTCTTTAAACCAAGTTTCATTTAGCAAACATACATCAATATGTTGTTCTTTCAAGAACTTAATTAGTAAGGGCTTTTTACTATTAGCACTTTGAATGTTAAACTGCGCAATACGTAATGGGGATGTTCTAGGAGGACTTAAATCCATTATTTGGATAGATTTTTAAGTAATATATCTTTTATTGTTAGTGTAGTGATGGGTGTAGAGTCACCCTTATTGCCCAATTCCACCAATGTCTGTACCAGGGCCATTAGTACATCATTGTTGGACATTATTTGAGATTTGATGTCTACTGAAGGTAAGACATCATTGCTGGCAGCCTGGGAACCAGGCTTGCTATATACAGATTTATTTACATTACTATTTACAATTTTATATACAGGTTTAATATTTACAGGTTTATTTACATTTTGAAGTGTGTGTTTTGGCATTGGCAGTGGGGGAAATTCAGTATTTTCAGTTAACTTAGTCAAGGCAACACTTGCATAAGTAATTTTAGATTTCTTTTCAGTAATTTTTTTAATCTTTATTGGACATATTTTTGATATTGCTAGATGAGGACCGCTACAATTGATGCAGCAGATCTCGTTTGGCTTATCACAATCTTTATACAAATGCTCCCCTGAGCAGATCGAACATCGTTGCTTGCCATTACAAATTTTAGCTGAGTGGTTAAATTTAAAGCATTTAAAGCATTGCTGCAATGGTGGGACATAATCAAAGACTCTGTACGCAAACAAGTCATAATGCACATTAAAGGGTAATACATTTGATAAAAAAGTAATGCTAACTGTTTGTAGTGGTACACGCTCTTGACCCACTTTTTTAGTGAATCTTCTGATAGCAATGATTTCATAAATCGAAGATAGCTTTGTGTAGAGTTCCTTGTTCGAAATATTACCTGGTACAAATCTAATTATGCCTGTTTTTTCTATTTGTGCCGCAGGAATATATGCTTTTATTTCATATTTCTCCATAAAAGTTGCATTATTTATAAAATTGTTCGCCGTATTATATTGCTTGAATGTAACTGCAATTTTATTAGCATTTACACGCTGAATTGCCACCACACCCTTTACTTCATTATTGAAAATATGATTTAAATAAATGGGACTTTTATTGCCCAATCTGTCCTTTGTATTTTTACTTTCCACAAACACTTTAAATTCAGTATTGGAGGAGTTCTCCGGGTAGAGTCTTTTATAATTTGGTTTTAAATAAGGTAAATACATGGAGTCAATACGCTCACCGCCGCCGCTACCAGAGTCCAAACCGCTGGAGGTGCCTCCGTCCTGAGGCCGAGGACGTTTGTTTGAGACGGGCGGGTTATCCCCGCCCCCCTCGTTTCCATCCATTTTCTAGGTAAACTTATACTACCAGTGTAGTTTTAGAGTACTTTTGGAAACTTTAATTTAAGAAAACTAGGGGAAAATCTTTTATATAAAAATTTGAGACCCGCGCTTTTCAAGTTCCCGCCAAGAATCCCAGATAACTATTTACTACTTTTACCAAGGTTACCAACTCCTAAAAATAAATAGCCCTAAGATCAAGATGAAATAGCCCTAAATGCAATATTCAAAAGCCCCAAAAAAACCCTGTATTGGGTACCTAATCAAAATTATTTTTTTTATTTGTTTCTCGTTTTACTAAGGTAAATAAAATATTACTTAGTTTTAATTACTTTTTATTAGAACTTATTATAACGAATTAAAGATCCATATTGTTAATAATTGTAAATAAATTGTTTACATTCCGACTTGGCGTTTCATTTGAGCTTTCGGAGTTCTTTAGGTCATACATTATACAATGTTTACAATAAACAAACTGTAACATTTTCGGAAATGGAGTAAATGTAACGAATGATCTATCATCTCTTTTAAAATGAATCGTGTCATCATTAAAATTTTGCAGCTTTTCAAGGAACAATTGGTTTCTTTAGTAATGCATTAAATATTATTTATGGCCCTAAAAAAAGCCATAAATATTTTTGTGCCCTAAAAAGAGCCCAACGTGGATATTTTCGCCCTAAAAGGGCCAAAAGCCCTAAGTTGGCAAGCCTGACTTTTACTATAAAGTCACACAGACCACAGACTACTTAGAGATACTACGTACACCGTAGACAGAGAAACCACCTTGGTTTCTCTGTCTACGACGTACACAGACTACTTAGAGATACTACGTACACAGACTTCTTAAAGATACTGTCAGTCAGAGACAGAAAGGACAAACTTTTGAATGCAAAGTGAATTGAGTGTCCAATCCAAGTGTCAGTCAAAACTGTCAAATGACCCACTCTACGCTCGCGTACCCGCGCCGCGCCCCGCATTCGCCTCATGTGCCATGCCAATAGCGAGAGTCAAACGTCAGAGTAAAAGCTGGAAACAAATTATCAGACGCGACTGACGGTCGCGACTGATATGTGTGCACTACTGCTCAGTCCTTTGGGACGTGGCTTGCGGACTCGTCCGAGTGCTTATTCAACAAAGCTAGTTTAGTTGTTTTGAAGAAGAAATTGGCGAAACATACAAACACAGTAGAGAAAGGGAGAACGATTTTCTGGAATCAGCGGCAGCTGCTTAAAGGTGGAAACATACTATTAAAACCCACGCGACGCCACGCCACGCGTCGCCTTCTGACGCATTGGTGTATTAATCAAACCCATATATTTAGTATGGTCAGAAACACATAGTCAACACGGACGTTTTCGGCTGACAAAAACAACCAGCGGGCCAGATGTATATCAGCCAGCTTAAAGTTGGGAATAAATTATTGGACGCGGCTTTTCTTTGCAGGTATTTCCAGTCCATATTATTTAGTATGTCTATGCACTAAGGACACTGGCCCGCTGGATGTTTTTATCTGTATGCACAAATTACGTATCAGTCGCGGCTGTCAGTCGCGTCCGTCAAGCGCGTCTGCAAAATTTAGCCCAGCTTTATTTTGACCGTGTCCTATTTTTTTGTGTCCTAAGTAAACGTTGACCACAGATAAACTAATTTTAAAATTAAATGTCCAGGCGGGTGTTAGCGATAGAATTAAAAACGTTTAGTTTAACGTGATGTTGTGTACAATTAACTATTTAGGCTTAGCACGCATTGCGGTTTTTAGCCTAGAAGCCCAGCCTGCCGCGGTTTTTATAAGCGCGGCTAAAAAGCGCAGTGCGTTTTAAGCCGACAAATAGTATATACATAAAATACATATTCGTGAGCTGGCTGACCAAAACTATAAAATATGTCCTCCGACTGCATGATTTTCTTCTTGTTTACATCTTTGCTGTCGGGTTTTTTGATTATATTAGCTTTTTTTATTTACAACTTTTTAGCTAGTTACTTTTTTATGATTTTTAAACATTTATGTGGTATATATTTTTGTAATTACCTCATAGAACCCTTCATTTTGATACCCCACCCGATGGGTACCGAAGAAAAAAAAAAACCCCCTACAGGCGCCCTAAATCCGCCATGTTTCGTCTTTTTTAACGGCACTTATCTAAGAACACTTGGGCGGCCAAGGCCTATCTAACGATGTCTTAGGCTTAGCACGCACTGCGATTTTGATTCGCGCGAATTATTTTCCGCGCGAATTTTTTAGTACTATTTGAGCGCGATTTTTTTTCCGCAGTGCGTGCAGCTTCATACATTTCCATAGGACACAGAACGCGCGGAAAAAAAATCGTGCGAATAAAAATCGCAGTGCGTGCTAAGCCTTAATTATAAAAATACGTCAAGTGGTTTAAAAGATACGAGGTAATAAAGAATATTACATACCTAGTTACATACATACAAGTTACGCGCGAAAACAAAAAACATAACTCTTTCCTTGCAGCCGGGTAAGTAGGTACCTATGTAAACGGTCCCCCGACCGGTCTTTTAAATTTAATTTATCTTACCTATTGAGTCATATAGATGCAAAGGTAACAACATCCAGTTTTACAAAAATGGCAGTAAACGAATTTTTTGTTTTAAAGCAGTAATATAACTATTATGGTTCTATTTTTAACATAAAAATTTAGAGAATCATGTGATTAATACAAGAACAATTTAGGATATTACACTAATATCGTATTTTTTCTAAAAACTAGACGTTTGGTTTGGATGTTTCTGTTTCTGCGCCCAACTCGTGAATATTGCTACCTTTGCAGCCAAATCTCTGGGATGTTGCTGCATTTGCAACCACTGATTTTTGATCATAATCAGACTGAATAATCTTGATACTTTTGGTGCAAAGTACATACAACAGGTGTCTACGTCAGGAGTTTACTGTATCTAAGGGACACCATACCGATAAATGAAATTATAAACTTAAACCATTATTCTGAATTAAAAATCAGTGGATTTTTTATTGGACAGGAAATAAAATCAAAAAATAGCTTCAAGTCAGACATAGTTAGTGTCAAACAGCCAAAACCTTTCTTGTGCCGACATAGCAACCTTATTGGAAGAGTCTTCGCAGAATACCTAAAACAATTAAATTAAATAACATTAATAAAATTCTACAATAACAACTTCAATTCCATTTGTAGTACCTACATCATATTCCTCCAATCAAATTAGATTCACAGAGCGCACCTTAATTACCTTAGATCCTTTTTGTGTCATTTAAAAAATATTTAAAGGATCAAAAACGTTGAATCACACTCTAACTTACCGCGTTTTTTTAGCTTCATTTCTCTTCCATTTATCGGGGTCAGCTTGCTTTTTTCTACTTGACTTTTTGTCACATGGGGTAGGAAAACACTCCATCGTGTTGTTTTTCACCTTTTACTGGTAAAAATATACTTAATTCTGTTTAAATTTACAAAAATAACTAACAGACCAAAGAACAACAAAACGATAATCGCCATACTAAATAAAGTGTCATGGTGGCCAAATACAGACACCTGATTGGCCGAATCGGATGTTGCTGTCTTTGGCATTACTCAAGTGGATAATGCTGTTTTTGCTACAAACCTAAGATTTTAACGGTCATTTTATACGGGATATTGCTTCTTTTGCTAAAAACTAAATATATCAACCAATTATGCTGATTTTACAATAACAGACTGCATTCAAAGTTGCTATTATTAAAAAATTGGATGATGCTGCCTTTGCATCTATATGACTCTCCGCCATGTTTCGTCTTTTTTAACGGCACTTATCTAAGAACACTTGGGCGGCCAAGGCCTATCTAACGATGTCTTAGGCTTAGCACGCACTGCGATTTTGATTCGCGCGAATTATTTTCCGCGCGAATTTTTTAGTACTATTTGAGCGCGATTTTTTTTCCGCAGTGCGTGCAGCTTCATACATTTCCATAGGACACAGAACGCGCGGAAAAAAAATCGCGCGAATAAAAATCGCAGTGCGTGCTAAGCCTTAATTATAAAAATACGTCAAGTGGTTTAAAAGATACGAGGTAATAAAGAATATTACATACCTAGTTACATACATACAAGTTACGCGCGAAAACAAAAAACATAACTCTTTCCTTGCAGCCGGGTAAGTAGGTACCTATGTAAACGGTCCCCCGACCGGTCTTTTAAATTTAATTTATCTTACCTATTATTAATTTATAGTACCTACTTATAATAAAATTTATCTAGTGTAGTAGACACACTTCGATCAACAATCCATCGAAACACGTAATTGTAACAAAAACCCAGATTCAAAGAATAAAGTGGGTCTAAAAAAACATTCTTCACAACAAACATCTTCCTTTTTCTCTTGATCCGCGCGTCAAAGCCGCTACTTTAGATAGTATTTCTAGTATGCCGTGCCGCAATGTTAAATCTTTACTGCATCTGCATCTTTTTTGCGATATTACTGATATATACTTGCAATAAATTCTTCAGCAGTCGGTGATGATAAGTTGTGTTCGAGAATGATAACTTAACCTTCCCTCATTGCACCCTGTTCTACTAAATCATATCTTCAATCACTCATTTTCTTGACGTCAAACTCGATCAGTGCCCCCTTTCGATCAGGTTTTAGCGCTGGTCTTAGCTTTGTTTCTGCACTTTTGAAAGTAACTGAAGATATCCGCCAGGCCATGGATAATAAATCCCTTACTGTGCTTGTATTGCTCGACTTTAGTAGCACCTTCAACTCAGTGGATTTCGACATTTTACTAGGCATTCTTGAATCTATAAATTTCACTTCTTCCGCTTTAGCATGTTTCAACTCTTATCTTCGGGGAAGTTCTCATTGTATTCCACTTGATGAGTCCATCTGATTGGTGTAGCCACATTAAAGGTGTTCCTCAAGGTAGCGTACTCTCTCCTCTTCTTTTCTCAAGCTTCATTAACTTTGTTACCAGAGTAATCTCGTCTAGTTTCCATCTTTGCGTAGATGACTTGCAGCTGTATCGTCATTTTTCATATATATCGCTGGTTCTGCTTGAAATGTCCAAGGCCTTCTTGAACTAATTTGTAAAATCTATATATATAAAAGAAGAAACTGACTGACTGACTGACTGACTGACCTGACTGACTGACTGATCGATCAACGCACAGCCTAAACCGCTAGGCCTAGAAGCATTAAATTTGGCAGAAAGGTTCCTCAAGTGACGTAAGTGAGCACTAAGAAAGGATTTTTGGAAATTCCACCCCAAAGGGGGTAAAAAGGGGGTTGAAAGTTTGTATGTAATTTGTACAGTTTGTAAGATGGGCACATGAAATTTTAGATTTACGCTCTTGCTTGATAAAAATAATTAATTTATTAATTAGTTTTTGGAAATTCGACCCCTAAGGGGGTAAAAAGGGGGTTGAAAGTTTGTATGAAGTTTTTACAGTTTGTAAATTGAACACACGAAATTTTACATTACGCTCTTGGTTGATAAACATAATTAATGTGTTTATTGGTTTTTGAAAATTCAAACCCTAAGGGGGTAAAAAGAGGGTTGAAAGTTTGTATGTAATTTCTACAGTTTGAAAGTTGGGCACATGAAATTTTAGATTTACGCTCTTGCTTGATAAAAAGAAGTAATGTATTTATTAGATTTTGCAAATTCGATCCCAAAGGGGGTTAAAAGGGGGTTGAAAATTTATATGAAATGTTTACAGTTTGTAAATCGGACACTTGAAATTTTACATTTACGTTCTTGGTTAATAAAAATAATTAATGTGTTTATTGGTTTTTGAAAATTCCAACCCTTAGGGGGTAAAAAGGGGGTTGAACGTTTGTATGTAATTTCTATAGTTTGAAAGCTGTACACGTGAAATTTTAGATTTAATCTCTAGGTAGATAAAAAAAAATGTATTTATCAGTTTTTGGAAATTCTACCCCTATGGGGATAAAATAGGGGTTGAAAGTTTATTTGAAATTTCTTCGGTTTGGAAGGTTAAACATCTAAATTTGTAGGTTTACGCTGCTGATTAATAAAAAAACAATGAGTTTAATTATTTCCGGAAATGCCACCCCTAACGGGGGTAAAAAGGGGGTTGAAAGTTTGTATGTAATTTATATAGTTTGAAAGCTGGACACGTGAAATTTTAGATTTAATCTCAAGGAAAATAAAAAAATATATGTATTTATTAGTTTTTGGAAATTCTACCCCTATGGGGATAAAATAGGGGTTGAAACTTTATATGAAATTTCTTCGGTTTGGAAGATAAAACATATAAAATTGTAGGTTTATGCTACTGATTAATAAAAAAACAATGAGTTTAATTATTTCCGGAAATGCCACCCGTAACGGGGGTAAAAAGGGGGTTGAAAGTTTGTATGTAATTTCTACAGTTTGTAAGTTGGACACGTGAAATTTTAGATTTATGCTCTTGGTTGATAAAAAGAATTCATGTATTTATTAAGTTTTAGAAATTCAACCCCTAATGGGAATAAAGTAGGGGTTGAAACTTCATATGAAATTTCTTTGGTTTGGAAGGTAAAATATTTGAAATAGTAGGTTTACGCTCTTGATTAATAAAAAAAGTAATGAGTTTATTTATTTCCGGAAATCCTGCCCCTAATGGAGGTTAAGGGTGGCAATTTGTTGGGCATATATATTTGAAACTTGGCATAAATACTAACAGCTATAATGATAATATTTTTTTTTTTGTTATTTTTAAAGTAAAGGTTGTCATTACAAGTTTTTCAAAACTATTCCTATAATACGATTTAGGGTGTGTTAAACATTTTTGAAGAATTTTATTGCACAAGGCTTCTTTTTTTGATGGCAAACGAGAGATATTTGTTGGAATGAATTCTAATTCCTTGGGCAAAATAATAAAGGTAACACGTAAATTTTTTGGAACTACTCCCAAAAGACGATTTATGGGATGTTAAAGTTTGTATGGAAAATCTCATTTCTTGGATTAATAAACTTGAAACTTGGGACAAATACTAACCTGAATAAATAATAAAGGATGTCATTATTAGTTTTTCGAAACTACCCCTAAAAGACGATTAGGGAGTGTTGAAGATCTTCGGTTAATAAACTTGAAATTTGGCACAAATACTAACCTTAATAAATAATATAGGTTGTTATTAGTTTTTCGGAACAATCCCCAAAATACCATTTCCCCTAAAAGTGTTCAAGATTTTTGAAGTATTTTATTGAACATAGCTTCTTTTTATGCTGTATGGGAGCACTAAGGAGGGATTTTTGGAAATTCAAACTTTAAAGAGACATTTAGTTGTATAAAAACATTTTTACAAAAAAATATTACCGTTTTCCAACTAAAAACACTACAAAGTGAAAAATAAATTTGTTTTTCAAAGTCCAGAAAAAAGTTATTTTCACTTTGTAGTGTTTTTAGTTGGATTTCAGTGTCAGTAGTGTTTGTAGTGTTTTTCACTTTTTAGGTGTACCTAATAGACAATTTGCCTTTTGTCACTTAATTGTTTTTTGTGCATGTTCGCCGATATCTCCGTCAAACAACACTGTGTTTGTAGTTCCAAATCGAGGCAGAGATCGTCTTAGTGCCGTAAGATTTTTCTGAAAACCGTTGACACACCTAAAACATCTTCTGGGGGCAATTCTGAAAAACCAATGATGGCAATTTATTATTGCCCAAGGATTAAGATTATTAACAAACTTTCCAAAAAGGAGGAGGTTCTATGTCCTCTAAATCCAAACTTGAACCGTAGATATCTACGATTCCTTTTATTATTATCCCATTTATTATTGTTTTAGTCGCCTTCACTAACTGCACATAATTTTGTTGAATAAAATACGAAATCATGCGAACGAAGTCGCGGGCGGAGTGCTAGTTATAAATAAAAGCTCTTGCACGCTATTAAATATGTTTTATTAAATTTCACCTTACACAGGAAAATAGTTGATGATACCATTTTAACGCCATGTTTTAGAGAGAGTCTGTTGCCATAGACCACCAAGCATTTCTATACCAGAGAGTTTTTGGAGCTCTATACATCTCAAATACTCCCTCTTAAAGATTTAAACGCTCTGGAGGTTTAATATTTCTTGTAGAACATCATAATTTCGTTTGCTGAAAACTTTGATCATTACATTTGACATTGCTAGGTTTAGGACTATTTGAAACAATTGGTGCTTGAACACTTTCCTCACTATAACTAGGACTCTTTAAAACTATTGGAACTTCCTTTTCAATTACAATATCAGGTGGAGTTTCCAATGGAACATTAACAATATTATTTGGTGAACTTAAATTCTCATTACTATGTGAATTATAATCTACAAATTCCTCATTTACCTTTAACTTATCATTTTGAGGCAATGAACTAATTATTTGATCAAGATGTCTTTTCCATATTAAATTATCACCAATATTTCTACACAAAAATGTCCTCTGTCCTAAAATCTCATCAATTACACATTTTACAAATTGTTTTTTATTTGGATTTCTATAAGCCCTACAATAAACCTCATCTCCTTCCTCATATCTTCCCTCTTTTACATTTTCATTATGTTTTTTAATATTAGTCAAAACAGCAACAAATCTAATCTAGTTCTTAATTTTCTTTGAAACATTAATTCAGATGGTGAAACACCTGTAATTACATGAACTGAGTGTCTATAGTGAAAGAGATATCTATACATTAATGTTTCAAAAGTTACATTTGTATTATTTACATCTTTTAATGCCTTTAACATATTAGTTTTAAAACTCTTAACCGCATTCTCCGCAAAGCCATTAGTGGCTGGGTGGAATGGTGGTGATGTTTGATGTTTAATGCCATTTTTAGCTAAGAATTCTGAGAACTCATGTGCAACAAATTGCATGGCATTATCAGTAACAACAATTTTAGGCAATCCGAACCTACTAAAACACTCTCTAAACTTTTCAGTGGTAAATTTAGAGTCAGTATTTTTCATAATAAATGCCTCTGGCCACTTAGAATAAGAATCTATAATAATTAAAATATTTTTACCATTAATTGGTCCTAAAAAGTCTGCATGAATCCTTTCATAAGGAAAATATGTTTTGGGCCATGAAATAACATTAGATTTTTTTGGTTCTGGACGTGCTTGCATACAAATATTACAATTTTTAACAAAAGATTCTATAGCATTGTCCATATTAGGCCACCAAAAATAAGATCCAGCATTATTTTTCATTTTAACAATGCCTTCATGTGTAGCATGAAGCTCTTTTAATAACATATTTTGTAACTTAGTAGGAATTATAATTCTATATCCCCACATAATAACTCCTTTTTCAATATATAGCTCATCTTTCTTATTCCAAAATGATTTTAAATTATTATTTTCCAAGGTATTTGGAAAACCATATCTTATCATATTAAACAAAGAACTCAAAATAACATCTTTTCTTGTTTCTGATCTAACCATATTCAAATCTATAGCATTTTGGTTTTGTACAAAATTAATATAATCATGTTGTTTGTCTAAACACTCATTATTATCTATCATTTTGTTATTTAAAGGTAATCTGGACATGCAATCAGCATTAACATTTTCTGAGCCTTTTACATAATGAAAAGTATAGTCAAAACCTGCTAAGTACAAAGACCATCTTTGCAGCCTGCCTGCCGCCATTTGAGGTAAACTTTTATTTTCCCCAATCAAAGCTTATAACTGAACACCTTCAAACTTTTCGAAAGACTACTGTTGGCCCGTCTCTCAAACCTTGTCGACCCGAAACTTATACCGGAGCAATCAGGATTTAGACCTGGGAAGTCTTGCTGCGGGCAGGTCCTTAACCTCACGCAACATATTGAGGATGGGTTCGAAACCAGGAAGGTGACGGGTGCGGTATTTGTGGATTTGTCGGCGGCCTACGACACCGTTAACATTAGGCGCTTGTTATGGAAGGTTACCAACCTAACAGAGGATCCAAAGTTTGTTCGAATTCTTAGAGAGCTCCTCAGTAACCGACGATTTCAAGTGAACCTTCTCGATGATAAAAGTAGGTGGCGGACCCAGAAGAATGGATTGCCCCAAGGCAGTGTACTGGCTCCATTGCTGTTTAACATATACACCAATGACCAACCGGTGAGTCCTAACACGACCCGCTTTCTGTATGCAGACGACCTGGCGTTAACTTGCCAAGCCACTGATTTTGAGGAGATTGAAACCACCCTTTCCATCGCACTTTCAGACCTCAGCCACTATTATGCAGAAAATGCATTGAAACCAAATCCCTCAAAAACGCAGTCGTGCGCCTTCCACCTCCGTAACAGACAAGCGGGTCGAACACTCAACATCTCATGGCAGGGGCTACTGATCACCCATAGTCCCCATCCAAAATACCTCGGCGTCACTTTGGATAGGTCCCTCAACTACAGGAAAAATTGCGAAATTGTTGAGAGAAAGGTGCATGCCAGGAACAGCCTGCTACGTCGCCTTACATCCACTAGATGGGGAGCATCTCCCCAAGTCTTGCGAACAACTGGAATGGCGCTCTGTTTCTCCGCTGGTGAATATGCCTGTCCAGTGTGGAGCCGCTCCGCCCACTCCAGTCTAGTGGATACTGCACTAAACGAGACATGCCGAATATCCACTGGTTGCCTTAAACCGACTTCGGTACGATTGCTGTATCCACTTATTGGCATCGCGCCCCCGGAAGTGCGTAGGACTATGGGAAGCCGCATAGAAAAGGCAAAGCAGGAAAGTGACTCGCGCCACCCAATGCACAAATACACCTCGGTGCCCCAGAGGCTTAAAAGCCGAAAAAGTTTTCTTGGTTGCGTAAGTCCTTCTACCGGAAACGTCTCCTCGGAAAGATGCGATCTTTGGCGAGAGAAATTTAAACTCGCTGATGATTTTCTAGAGCCATCGGAGAACCTTTCGCCTGGGCACGCATTGCCTTGGCAGACCTGGAAAACTCTGAACAGACTCCGCACTCAGGTCGGCCGCAGCAAAGACAATCTCCATAGATGGAGGTTCTTGGATGGTTCCGATCTTCGGTGCTTGTGCGGTGTCTCCCCACAGACCATGGCCCACCTTTCGTCTTGTGCCGCATGTCCTGTTGTCTGTTCACGTGAGGACCTTATGACTGCGTCGGCGGAGGGCGTTGCCGTGGCTGAATTCTTGGCCAGGCATGGCATTTAACTAAAAAGAGTCTGTTTGTCATCGACACGCTAAGAAGAAGAAGACTGAACACAATTGAAACTTGGTTCCCACTAAATATTGATATAATTTTTGTATAGACCAGTATATAGCTAAAGCTTCTTTATGTATCATAGAATACCCTTTTTCAGCTTTACTATAAATTCTAGAAACAAAAGTGATCAGTCGCTCTGAGCCGTCTTCCAGTACATGTGATAGAACTGCCCCTATGCCATTCTGAGACGCATCACATGCTAATCTTAAAGGTAACTTCCTATTAAAATGAACTAAAATGTTATCTTATACAATATCCTTTTTAATACTATTAAAACTCTGTTGGCATTTATCTGACCATTTAAATTGAATATTCTTTTGTAATAAATCATATATAGGTTTTAACTTTACTGATAGCTGTGGAACAAATTTAGAGTAATAGTTAACCATGCCAATCCATGACCTCACTTCTGTGACACTTTGAGGTGGTGGTGCATCTGTAATAACAGATAAACGTGTTTTATCTTTTTTTAATCCCATCCTCGTCGCCATTTGAAATGTCCAAGGCCTTCTTGAACTAATTTGTAAAATTATAAATAAAAGCTCTTGCACGCTATTAAATATGTTTTATTAAATTTTACCTTACACAGGAAAATAGTTGATGATACCATTTTAACGCCATGTTTTCGAGAGAGTCTATGTTGCCATAGTCCACCAAGCATTTCTATACCAGAGAGTTTTTGGAGCTCTATACATCTCATTGCTAATGCGGCAATGAATTAAGACCTGAGACTAAGACAAGTATCAGCGCATGGGCTAAATCATTAGGTTTGCAAATTAACCCGAGTAAATCACAGGCTATGGTCATAGGCAGCAAATTAATTCGCAATGCGGTTGTCGTCACGTCCCTGATGCCTTTATATCTTGACGGTGTACGCATTGACTTTCGACTCCAATCTTTCGTGGCGTGCTCAGGTCAACGAGGTGGGTCGCAAGGTACATTCATCTTTCCATTTGCTGAAGTGCTTTCAGAGTCTATTGCCCTTGGGACTAAAATTTCTTTGGCACATACACTTATTCAGCCGATTATAGATTATACTGAAGCCTGCTACCTGGATGCCACATAGGAGCTATCAAAACAAGCTTGAGCGCTTGCAAAACTTGTGTAGGTACCTATTCGCTTTGTTTTTGGTCTACGTAAGTATGACCAAGTCTCATCTTCGCAAGGAAATCAAGTGGCTCCCATACGTCTTCCCAGGAACAGTCGCATATAATGTCTCCTCTTCCTACATTCTTCACAACCCGTCTTACCCTTCCTACCTGCATGACGATTTTCTTACGCCTACGACTACCTAGAGACGCACCAAGAAGATCGCATCTTCTATCTCTCCATAAAACATATCCTCATAAAACCAGCTATTATTCTCATTCCTTCCCTGTCCATGCTGTAAGATCAGAGGCGGCTCGTCCTAAAGAGCGCTGGTGCAGTGCAATCCCACAAAAATTGCATAATCTATATTTCCATAAAATCCTATACATACATTATTTCTACAATGCCTATACAATACACTCAGAACTTACTAGCAGTTTACTAGAAACGTAGTAGAAACTAACTATTACCTACGCGCACATTTGTCGTCAAGTTGTATGGTGCCTAACGGTAACGTGTGGAGTGGAGCGCCAGCGATTGCGCTCCTATAAAACAAAATTCAGTACAATTTCTAGCACTGTATTCAATGAGTGCGAAAGAGAAACATCGACACGGTCCGACGCGTAAAACAGAAGATTTTGTATGGGAAATTAGCAGTGGCGTAGCGTGCCTTGGCGGGGCCCCGTATAAAAATTTGTTTGGGGGCCCTTATGAAAGGTAAAGATTTCCCACAAAAGAAAAAATATGTTTGCATAAAATTAAAAGAAATATTTATTCATATAATTATCTATCTGTCACTTTTTCCAAAATTTTTAACAACATATCAAATTAATTATACACTCTCTTTGCCTTTTTTCCGGCAAACTGATTTATTAAACCATTTATAGCTGATGATGACTTTAGTTTTTCTAAAGTTTCTGCCTCTATGGACAATAGCGACAGGTATGACAGGCAAAAAAAAATTGGGAAGTTTTTATTAATTTTTGCTTACGCACGTCGGGGGGCCCTGTGGCCCGGGGGCCCCGTATAATTGATACGGTAGATACGGCGGTAGCTACGCCCCTGGAAATTAGCCTAATCTGGAGCGCCGCTCACGCGCGACGTTACCAAATCGCGCAAGGCGGCGCGGGAGACTTTTGCCTGTGCGCCGTTTTCACTCATATGTAAACAATAAAACAAACACTTGAATTCAGTTACTTTACGGTAGAATGTAGATTCTTCGCAGTTTTTCTTTTAATTATGTATTAAATATAGTTTTGCGCGATATTTGTGTTAAAAAGGGACCATACAGTGTGCCTTTTATAAAAAAATATGAAAAGGCTCTTGAAATGCGTCTCGAACTTAAAGCTAAGGGGCCACCACGTCCTGAATTTTGTGTATGTATTTTTATGGCCTGGTTGCTAGGGTCCTAAAATTGCTCTTACTCAAAATCTATTAGAGAGTTCAATGAACGCGTTGATGAAAAAACTTTTTAACAAAAAATCAAACCGACTTCCAGAACAAAAAACTACAAAGCAAAAAATAAATTTCTTTTCCGAAGTCGGTGTCTTTTGTGCCTACCCATTCTTTCCCGTTTTTCGACACCGACTTCGGAAAAGAAATTTATTTTTTGTTCTGAAAGTCGGTTTGATTTTTTGTTAAAAGTTTTTATTTTTCTGTTTTTAGTTTTGGTAGGTACCTCCAATTAACATGATTATCATTTATAGCCAAAGTACATCTCATGGCGATTCCAATAAGCCCAAACACGACTAGGATACATTGTTTTATATTAGAGTTCCAGTGCCTATATTCCGGCTTCATCATCAGATCAGTTCAATGGTGTCATTTTCACCAGTACCATTTATTTATAAGTATTTGCTTCATTATAGTCGGTTAACTATTCGAGATATCTTATGCCCGTGACATATTTAGCATTTAGGAGATCCAGTGGCCATCTGTGGTCTTCTTCATCAGTTCCACTTCACCAAATGATACTTTCTGAGTGCAAATGATTGCATTGTTGATGAAAATACCAAAATCACTATATGTTTGCCTATAATATTTGAGGAGTTCCCTCGATTTCTCTGGGATTCCATCATCAGATCCTGACTTGATGATTATGGGACCAACTAGGAAGTATACCCTTTCAAACAAAAGAAGAATTTTTGAAATCGGTCCAGGCGTCTGAGTAATCGGGGAACATACATAAAAAAAAAAAGATTCCGACGATTTGAGAACCTCCTCCTTTTTTTGAAGTCGGTTAAAAATCGATATATTTTACGGCGTTTAATAGATTGTGTGGTATTTTGTGGTGCATTTCAAGTTGCTTTACGAGGTTAGGACGAATCTACGGCATTCCGGAATCTATAGAGGTTTGGAAGATTTTGTGTCAGAGATCGATTTGGCTATGAAACAGCATTTATCCAGCAGGTCCTTTTTTAAAAGTACGTCTAAAACCATTCAGAATGACATTTTAGATGCTATTTATGAAGTTTCCAGAACAGAAATACTGAACAGAACAGATCAGAATGAATTTTCTGTACAAAAATAAATAAATGGTAAGCTCTAGTTTTACGTTTTTTTTTTTGTGATCTCCCAAACTCCCATAAATAAATGTCACGAGCCGCCTATGTGTAAGATTGTGGGACTCACTTCACTTCCGTCTAGCATTCGAGATCTAGTAAAAACAATTTCGGCTTTCAAAATGCGACTAGTAGAGTATTATATCTCTCCTCGCAGATTGCACAACGAGGTGTGCTGTGCCAGGGTCGCTGATGTCGTTAAGGGCGCGTCTGCTGTATGCTGGTGGTCAGGATACCCCCATAGATGCCGTGGGTACTGGCTGGCTGTGTGACTCGCTGCTCGAAAGCTTGAGGAAGTGCTAATGACGTCACGATGAAGTAGCTCTGCACGAAGGCTGTGCTGTTCATGTTCGAGGGTCATCAGTTTGGAAGTATGCGGCACAGGGTGTTTTGGTCAGCCAGCTCGCGAATATGTATCCTCCGACTGCACAGCATGTTTTTTTTCTTGTTTACGTCTTTTTGTTCGCTTTTTATGCAGTCGGGTGCTTTGATTTTTTGAATTATTTTTTTTTGTAAGAGATTTACTACTGCACAGCCATTGTAGCCAACTTCAACCCGGCCAAGAAGTCTGACGAGTTCTATACTGCAAAACGATTACCGACGTTATCTATGAAGACTAAGCTAATAGGCTAGTTTAGTGTCACATCTATAACCTGTTGTTCGAGCTTGATTGGGTCAGATTGGGGACCAAAATGAAATGTAAATAATTATAATCATCAACTTAAAATGTACTTTTTAATATTCTAAAATATTTTCAGATTTTTCTTTGCAGTAGGTACGTTTTCTTTTTACTTACTTAATCATTTATAATGTTAGAAACACATAACATTATAAATTACCTTCATTAAACTTCTTACAATAATAAAATTAATCATATTTTGTCTATATTCTCCAGATACAAAACACTGTTGATATTGTATACACTATCAACAATTTGAATTCAAATTACATGTATTTTCTTTCTAATTGTGTCTTTCCTGCAGGACTCTTGCAGACGCTTCCAATGCAGCTTGTATGCCCAGCAAGGTTTTGTTTAAGCATGCATGAGCAATTTGAATACCCTGCAGGGTGCTTACACAGAATTCTGTGTTGGCATGTATGCCCTGCAGAGCTTGTGCTGACCTTTCTTCCACAGCAATTCTCCTTTCCTCAATTTCTTGTACCCATTCTGGTGCAGAAGGCGAAGCTTCACAATCTGGAATTATGGGACTGATTTAATATTTTAGTTTGAGCCTCATAAGAGAAATTACAGCCAAATCGTTATACGATAGCTCAGTGATAAACAACCCAGATTAGCATGTCATTTTAAAACAACTAATACTATTTTTTTCTCAAATCAATAATAAAGAGTAAATCCAAGAATACAAATTGTAAACCTTCTTGTTCTAGTTGGTCCAAATGTGGTGACGAAGCCGAAGATCGATCTGGATCAGATTTAATTGCTAAAATTGGTGTATCTAGAGAATCCATTGGTGGTGTGTCCACTTGTGGTGGTGATATATCTAGCAGTGACTGTGATGCATCCGGTGTTGGTGAAACTGGTGGGGATTTTATTTTCATCCGTTCCTGTGGCATAAGAATCCCCAGAATTTGAAGCACTCTCTTTTCTTTTTTGGTTAACATGTTATACTTTTTACGATTGTTGCCATTAGGTGCTTCTCTCATCTGTTTTCGAATGATACTATCCTTTGCTCGTACCTTGCCTTTTATACCATTCCAATACTAGAAAGTAAATAAAATCAAATCTTGTCAAATATTTCAAACTTATTATTTAACTAGATTTGGTAAATTAGTTTTTAGTGATAAGACTCGCCCGGATAAGAGAGGAATTACATAAAAAGGAGAAGGTGCAGCACTCACAGACATACAAGGTACGGCTTGGACTTCACATAAACCAGTCATAATATTTTTTATAAATTCCACTTACATGTCGCCATTCAATAGAATTCTTGGTGCAGCCAGTAACGTCGTTATTGAGCTTACATGCCAAGCGTTTCCACCGGGCATTGTTTTCTACCTTATTTACCAGATCGCAGTTAGAATGTTTCATGCCTTTAGCAAAAATTGGATAAGCTTCCATGTAATCAAGCATAATCTTCCATTGTCCCTCTGAAACAATTTTTTGAGCAGGCATTTCTGAAATATAAAAAAGGCAATGCAGCTTGCTAAGAATTTACTGAAGGTTTGTAGGTTCTAAGTAGTGCAAAGTATAGGTAACTATTACTTATTTTTAAGTGTCCCAACTCTCTCGTGCGGTTAGTACGACGTAGCCTATAGTGGACTATAAGTAGGTGGTCACTGCAAAATCGCAAAGAGAGAATACTACTAGGTTTACATTAATTATTTAGTAATCTACTCCTGTGCGATGTAAACATTGTCGAATTGTCACTTGTCAGCATCAGCAATGACAGCTAACATTTCTTTTTTTTTTACTTTCGCCCCACTCGGGCACTGAGCAGGCTAAGGTCTTGGACCATACCGCCTCGTCGTCAGTGCATGATATCCTTCTTGAATTCTTTAGTATGCATTAGAATGCGGATGTAACCAAAGACCTTATACGTATTTCTTACTACTAGACTGTGTACCAAAAAATTTGGTTAAGCTAAAATGAAATCTATTATCATATTACCTAGGTTAGCTATTTCCTTATATAAGCGGGAGCTAACCAAAAACGGTCCTAGCGCGAGGGATTCCGCTGGTAGCTCAACCAATCATTGTGTTTGGTAGAAATGGAAGAAAATTTTATATTCATATTTTTTATGTTATACCAAAACGAACGATTCATAGACTTTGAAACGTATTTAAATATTTCTACAGTTCCTAAAATGAATAAATTCGTTGTATTTAAAAAATAAATAATTAATACTGAGTAAGAGTAGTACTTTTAAATGTTTGGGCCTGGTAATACTACATGTAAGATGGTGGTTTGCGGAGTAATTGTGTTCGTAGTCGCAGCGGAAAAATGTCGAATATCTTAATTTCAGTTTAGCAGATAGTTAGTGTATGACGTCGTGTAATTGTGTATGGTAACTACAAATTTGTGTATCCAACCATTGGGGAGCTAATCAATAAAAACTGTTTCCGCTGGAACTACGTCATCCCAGCGGAACTTTTTTTTTCCTATGCACGTAGAAGAAAAAAAAACCATCCAATAATTAGTTTGTAACGAGAGGTAAATGTGTATGCTTGAATGAAATTTGTGTGACATAAAACTGCGGCAATAATCAAGTTTCCGCTGCGCTGACGTTTGGCAATTTGATGAAAATCATATAAAACGGCTTAGTGCAGAGTTGAATTTTTTTACGTACGTTGCTTTGAATTTGTGTGTAATGATTGTTAACACAGAATTAAAAAAAAAACATACCGTTCAGAAGATATACACGTAAAAGTAAAATAAGGTTATTAGGTCAAAGAACTTAAAATAGGAACACTAGAGCATAACTTATAACTTTTATTTGTATCTTTTAAGGGACTACAATGCCTTGCCAAGTTTCATTTATGTGGTCTTAATAATTAATGAGCAATGGCATAATTTACTACGGCTTGAGTACTATATTGTATGACATCCGATTGCAGGACTTTTTAATGGAAAAGCAAAATATAACTTATTCCGATGATTAGTTTATTAATGCAACTATTCACATCTAAAATTTCAGCTCAATGCACTAAATAATTAAAGAGATATAATAAAAATACCAGAACAACCGCAATACATGGATAAACCGACCAAGTTTGAATGGCTATAAAAAAGCGGCCGTGCAGTATAAAGAGCTAACGTTCTAAAATTTCCAGTGTTGTACCATTATTGGACTGGTACAGCTGTGCACACAAGTTTTGAACAATTAACTAATACTAGTATACTATTTTTTAATAATTTTGGAGTGCACTTGTCATTACTTCATATTGACGATTCATTGTGTTTTTTGTGTACATCTTTCGTTGGAGGTCCTGAATAAATAAATAAAATAATAATTTTCGTGATAAAAATAGTAGGTCACTTGATTTTTCACCGAATTTCCAAAAAGGAGGAGGTTCTATGGTTGGCAGTATATGTATGTACTGATTTCTCAGTCAATTGTGGAACGATTTTGATGATTATTTTTGTTTGAAAGAGTAGGTTCCTGAATTGGTCCCATTTAAATTTGGTGAAGATCTGATAAAGAACTTCGGAGATATATAACAGAACACTTAAATAAACAACAGCAAATCTCTCGGGATTGCTGCAATTGCATTGCATGGCACACTCTCATTTCGGGTTTTTCATCGTCATTTATTCGGTTAATCTATTCCGGCATAACTTTGGGCATTGTGGGTACCTTACTATAGAACTTGCTCATTAAATTATTTACCATAAAAATACAATTGGCTTTCAAATAAAAACAGTACAAAGTGAAAAATAACTTCAATTTCGGAAGTCGGTGTCAAAAAACGAAGAAACAAAACAGAAACACCGACTGCCTAAATTGAAGTAATTTTTCACTTTTTAGTGTTTTTATTAGTAAGTCGGTTGTATTTTTATGTAACAAAGTTTTTTTTCTTAAACTTTCAAAATTATTTGCATCTGTAACAAATGCATTTATTTACCAGTACTTATATTACAAAAAGTTATTACTGTAGATAATTATTATGTCCTTAATATTAAGCTAGTAATAATTAAAAAAAAAAAAACTTACACCAGTAGTCATTTCAAATGTCGAATTTAAAAAGTTAACAGTATACTATGGAATAATTTAAAGTAGGTAGGTATTTTCTTAGCACGCGCTTCCTCTTCTTTTTTGTTTATCAGTCACAACCAACTCCCTAAAATTTACATAATAGAACTTAAGATTTACAATCTATATGGGCTTCAGTAGGATTACCTACGTTATACGATATGTTTTATTTATATATAATAATAAAAAACTGATTCATTATATCAATGTTTTTAACAATCTCGGGACACTGGGGTCCCGAACCTTTGAAAGGCGTGCCAGGGGCCGAAGCTAACTCGCAGAGGCCCTGTTAACTATGTATCATGATGACACCAAACGATGAATATTCGTAGACGCACTACGTAAGAGCACCCAAGGACAATCCCCGGTTGGTGCAGGACTATTGTTAATATGGAGACAAAGATATTGGGCTATGGGTTTGGCAGGTTTAGTGGATCGATTTCCTTAAACTATAGAATGACTATTAGCCCCTGACTGACCACTGTTGAATTACACGGCTATAAAATGGCAGGGGGTGACTTGCACACTCAATTAATGGACGAGGGTCTTTTTAGTACTTGAGTGACGTAGCGCCATGGGGGCAAACATATCTAGAGGTGCTTGAGGAGTGGAGAGGTATACCAAGGCTATCAGTCCAATCCCGGAATTACGGTAAAGATCCCTACCAGCATCATCCAGTAAGATTATACTTCTTCCCACCGAGCACTTTTGCTCTTGTGAATCTTCATTCAAGCCAATCAATTAAGGCAAACGAGAGATGGGAGCTCTGTTCCCCATCAGTGTTCTTTCCGGCCGGCCAATAAAGGCAAGCGGAAGATGAGGGTCAACTGACAAAACTTCTCCCAGGAGATCTGGTCCGTGGGGCCGCCACTGCCCAGCAGCTCACCACAAAGCTGTCCTGCGAACCTATCTCTGTTATTATTACTTTGTTAATAATATTGTTTTTTTTAAGTATTATATTAACTTTAACTAATAAATACTTTTAAGAATACAAAGTTAATGCAGTTGTTTTATTTTCTGCTAAACTATTGTGTACGCACCTGTACGAAACTATTAAACACAATAACGAGCTATACTGGAAATTTTAGAACGCAGTTTTATGTGACACAAATTTCATTCAAGCCTACACATTTACCTCTCGTTACAAACTAATTATTGGATGTTTTTTTTTCTTCTACGTGCATAGGAAAAAAAAAGTTCCGCTGGGATGACGTAGTTCCAGCGGAAACAGTTTTTATTGATTAGCTCCCCAATAGTTGGATACACAAATTTCTAGTTACCATACACAATTACACGACGTCATACACTAACTATCTGCTAAACTGAAATTAAGATATTAGATATTTTTCCGCTGCGACTACGAGCACGAGTTTTTGGCGGGTTTTTTTTCAAGTGAAATTCAGTGGCTATTAAAATTATTTGCAAATTGATTCCTTGTGGAATAAAATTGGTGCAGTTTTGTTTCTCAACTGTATACGCAACTGGACAATATGTGAAATCATTGAGATCCTGCGAGATTGCAGGATCATCTCACGCCTTCACGCCTCTCCTTCATGAGATTGAGAGTAGGATCAGAGAGCTTTTTGTTCCTATCTATACGATGGGTCTTGAAGAACGAGACTTGAGGAGACTTGGGATTTGAGGATTATCGTGTCCCCCCTCTCTTCAAACTTCAGATAACCCTATATTACTCCATCGTAAACTGCTCAATTCCTCTTCGAGTTCGGTGATATTTTTGTCGGTCCGGAGTGTGCGCGTGTTGTACGTTGCCAGGTCCAGTCGTCGGTATTTGTTGGGGTAGCCGGCTCTCGTCCAGGATTCTTTGCACCCCAGGCTGCCGGGCACTAGGGGCTTAGTTTTATAAAACCAAGACATGTTAAGTATGGCGTCCCACAAGGTGGTGTATTGGGTCCGCCACTTTTTTTGATATATATAAATGATCTCCCGAAAGCAACAACCAACAAAATGGTTCTTTTTGCAGATGACAGTACAGCTATAATAGAATATACTAATTCAAATAATTATAATAATGACATTAATTCTTGCTTGGGTGACATTATACATTGGTTAAATAATAATAATTTGGTTATAAACCTAAACAAAACAAAAGTCATGCATTTTTATCAACGCCGTGAAAACCCAAATGTTAGCATTTCCTACGAGGGCTATGCTATTGAAGAAGCTAATGAAGCTAAGTTCTTAGGCATTACAATTGATAGCCAACTTACATGGAAACCTCATGTTGAAGAACTATGTAAGAAACTTAGCAAATCCGCATATGCTGTTTTTCAACTCTCAAAGAAAGTTAACAGTCAAGCTCTTCTGACGGCGTACCATGGACTGGTTGCCTCTGTTTTGCAGTATGGCATTATTTTCTGGGGGCAGTCCACTGATAGGCAGCTGGTATTTAGGCTGCAGAAGCGATGCATCAGGTCAATGTGCGGTCTTAAGACAACTGATAGCTGTGTTCCCTATTTTAAATCGTTAAATATTTTAACTTTGCCTTGTTTATATATAATGGAAACGGCTTTATTTGTGAAATATAATCCTCATTTATTTAAAAAACTGTCAGAGGTCTGAAAAAATCCAACTCGGACTCAATACATCAATCAACTATGTCAAGTAAAATGTAAAACCGCACTTATGACAAAAAGTTTTTTTGGTATGGCCCCACTCATTGAAACACATCAACACGTTCTAGGGATATTTTTAAAAAAGCGTATTACTATCAATGTGTTAATTGTTTATATGACATGTATATATTTAAAAGATACGTTATTTAATATTCTACCATTTTTTAATAATGGTTAAGGTACATCGATTAAAATTTCAGGATTTTATGGAAAAAAAATGAAGCATAGACGGAAACCGTATATGAATTAACTTTTAATTTATGAGTAAAAACTGAAAAAAATAGAAAAATCATTTAATTTGTGTTTATAAACTGGAAGTTAGTAGTCTGAGAAAGCGCCCATGATGTTCATAACACATCGGCAACGATTCGGCATGCTCAGAACAAGGTTGTCAATGTCTTGCTGCGGAATATTGTCCCATGTCCTTCTGAGGTGCGCATAAAGTTGATCTTCTGTAGCCAGATTTTCAGGAACTTCCTTCAGAGCTCTTCTTTGCAGCATATCCCACGCATGCTCAATGGGATTTAGATCTGGCGATTGAGCAGGCCAGTCTAAGGCCCTAACATTGTGTGTATGTAACCAAGCTGCTACCGTTCTCGCCTTGTGTGCCCGGGCATTGTCGTGCATGAGCAGGAAATCTTGCCCCATTTGTGTTCTGTGGAGCAAGATTACGGGCCCCAGCACCTTTTGGACGTATCGTTCTGCCGTCATATTGCCCCGCACCCAAACGAAATCCGTCCGTCCTCCAAGACGAATTACTGCCCAAACAATAATTGTTCCTCCTTGGTATGGGTGAACTTCCTGAGGGTTCTGAAGACGGCTCCATCGTCCAGGAACTCGCCAAACACGCGTCCTTCGTGAATCTGGATGGAAGCCGAACCTGGATTCATCCGTAAACAGCACATTGGACCATTGCTCACGGCCCCAGTCCACGTGGTTCCGAACCCATTCTAATCGTCGTCCACGATTGCCTCTCCGTAAAGGTGGGACCCGGAGTGGTCTACGAGAGCGTAGATTGCTTTCATGCACTCACAAGCACTTGGTGTTCCACTCGCAGCCTTTGGACCAATTGAGTCGCCGTTGCATTTGGTTGAGCTCGCGCAGTAATTTGCAAAAATCGGTCTTGTCTGGGGGTAGTGATGCGACTTGGCCCCCGGTGCCTCTCCGCTACTTCACCTGTGGCACGATAGCGTGTCCACAATCTTGAAATTAAATTTTGGTGGGTCCCTATGGCCTCAGCAACATTACGCTGAACAGACCCAGCTTCCAGCATTAACACAGCTCGTAACATCTCCGCCCTCGTCAAATGTTGGCGTTGCATGGCTACAATACCTCAATTTTAACTTTATCTTTCGTTTAAAAATGAAAAAAAACTGTAACTAAACGTAATTCGTATTGTTTTCTAAATTTCGCACAAATGAAAATTCCCTCTCCTACACATCAAGACATTTTTAGGCCACCGAAACAAACGAATTTTCAAAAATATGAATTTGGAATTAGTCTGAGATAAATTACTAACAAATCGGTGTATAAAAGATTCCAATGCGGCCAGTACTTTTGGAGTTATTTAATTGAGTATGTAATATCCCTAGACCGTGTTGATGTGTGTATAATAGAGTACCAAATATTATAAAAAATATGACTACATTAAAATTTAAAAGGGCGCTTAAAGAACTTTTAATTACGAAAACTTATTACACGATTGACGTTTTTCTTAATGATTATTCACTAACCGATTGACATACTGTTATTCTGATTGACATAATTATTGTGATCTTCTCACTGACTTATTTTATTATTTATTATTGACATGTTTTAAATTAAATAATTATTGGAATTAATTTTGTTATACTTATTATTATTTTGAATTGTAAACCTTTGCATGCCCATGTGACGGTAAAATATGGAGAACTTTATTATAAAAACACCTATGTACCTACTCTACTCATGTTTGCAAAGAAATAAATGATTATGATTATGATTTATTTGTGCTATTCATGGGGAGTGCTTTGCAGGCGGGTTGGCGATCGCAGCATGGTTGTTACAAATGCACAGAGAACGCTGCTGCCCATTATCTGGTTTGTCCCTTAGTCACCTCTTACGACACCCACGGTAAAACATGGGATGTTGAAATTCTTTACGCCTGACACAATACGGTAAGTGATGTAGATTCCAAAAAATATAAACACATTTTTTTTATTTAGGTTTAGGTAGCGTAACTAGTTAGGTAGCTTAAATATATCGGGATACTTACACTATCGTTTTTACAATCAATTTGTCCCGTGTTCTGCTTGATCATGGTCACCTCATTAGAAAAAGACACACTACCAACGGGAGGCCTCTCGCTCGGACCGTTTTTTGCGCCATAGTGCACAGTCTAGTAGTAAGAAGTATAAGATCTTTGGATGTAACAGACTCTAATGTTATTTGGAGTATTTGGCCATTGAGATAATATGTACTACGTACTAGAGAAGCTATCCTATCCGCTATCCTTCCAAGTAAAGGACATGCTCCATTTTGACAAGAGTTTAAACTAAACTTCGCTGCAGCGCTGAAACAATAATTAGTCGTCTAACAAAACAGTATAAACACGCAGCGCTAGAGCGCTTCTAAGGTGTAGCTTTATCGCGATCAAAAAGACGGAAGCGCCGTGATTTTCATGGCGCTTACGCGTTTCCTTCAACATTCTGCAACAACTTGTCACTCATAAAGACTAAACTGCTGACTGACTACAGAAGCGGTACCTAAATAGGTTTATACCTAACAAGCTTCATTTTTCAAAATCAAAATCAAAATAAATTTTTTTATTTCACATAGGCCTACATGGGCACTTATAAAACGTCGACAAAATGAGCACGGTTCGGGTTGGTCGTTTCCTATGGAGAAGAACCGGCAAGAAATTCCATGGTTACTCTTTTAAAAATGGTTTGGTTTTACAATATTTACATGTTACAGCATTAGTACTTAGATATGGGGGGACAACGTAGGCCCGAATTATGACAATAAGTCGTAAGAAACTAAAAAAAAAAGAAAAAGATTATATAAAAAAGTTAACAAATGTTAACTAGCATCTAGAAGGCCTACAATGTTCACACATTCACAAAACAATCGGTAAAAGAATCTATACAAAGGTAAAAAATAATAAAAATAAGTATAACAAGACTAAATTTAACATGTTGCACAAATTTTGTTATCAGTGCTGTAACTATTCTTAGCAAAGGGCTTTAAAGATGATTGAAAACCATTTTAAAAAGTCTAATTAAAAGAAGGAAAGAAAAAATGAGATTGAGAATAGTTAGAGACATCCACATATTTGTGCCGTTTACAAGTTACCAGGGAAGCTGCATGCGCAGAAGGAGCTAAGGCCAAATGTTTTTATCTTCAACGTAGTCCTTGATTTTATAATATGCTTTTTTAACAAGGATACGTTTGATGTAGTTTTTGAACCTTCCATCGGTCAGTCTATAACTGACTTTGGCAACTTGTTATAAAAGCGTATACTGTTTATAAGAAAAGACTTGCTAGTTTTCGTTAATCTGAATTTGGGTATTACAATTTCGTGCTTACTGCGTGTATTTAAATTATGGAAGTCGCTTCTAGTTTTGAAAAGCCCCCGATTTTTACGGACATACAAAATACATTCCAAAATATAAAGTGAAGGTAGAGTCAGTATATCGATCTCTTTAAATTTTTCTCTGAGGGACTCGCGAGGACCCATTTTATAGATTGCGCGGATTGCCCTCTTTTGTAGGATGAAAATTGAGTCAACGTCTGCTGCTGATCCCCACAGCAGAATGCCATAAGACATAATACTGTGGAAATAAGCATAGTATACTAACCTAGCTGTAGCTACATCGGTTAGCTGCCTTATTTTCCTTACTGCATATGCAGCCGAACTTAACCTACCCGAAAGAGTTCTAATGTGCGCGCCCCACTGCAATTTTGAATCGATAGTAATCCCTAAGAATACAGTTTCCGTTATAACTTCAAGATTTTTGCCGTCAAGATTTAAGTTTAGGTCATGTTGTGGTACATTTGGTAAAGAGAACTTTAGACAT
Organism: Orthosia cruda; assembly: GCA_964057195.1. NCBI lineage: Eukaryota > Metazoa > Arthropoda > Insecta > Lepidoptera > Noctuidae > Orthosia > Orthosia cruda. The sequence continues at coordinate 37,265,221 of OZ059831.1, read as the reverse complement.
TTTGTTTTTTTCGCATTCAGTAAAAGATTGTTAGCTGCGAACCATCTTGAGAGAACAATTAGACTTTCGTTGACATTTATGACATCCGTATCTTGCCTATCTATTTTAAAAATTAGCGAAGTATCATCAGCAAATAGAATTATATCCGAAAATTTGGCCATCATAAAAGGGAGATCATTAATGTAAACAAGAAAAAGGAAAGGGCCGAGAATTGAACCTTGGGGCACGCCCATCTTGACTAGAGACCCGGAGGACGTCGCCCCATTAACATTTACCTTTTGCTGTCTGTTTGATAAATAGGAAAGCACGAGATCAGCAGATTTTCCACGAATTCCGTAGTGGTGTAATTTACAGATCAGTGTGTTGTGGTCGACGCAGTCGAAAGCTTTTGAGAGATCACAGAAAATGCCAATGGCATCCTGGGACCTCTCCCAAGCCTCCAAGATGTGGCTGATGAGTTTTACTCCCGCGTCCGTTGTCGACCTACCTTTCGTAAAACCAAACTGTTGACTATGCAGTATCCCATTTGAATTGAAGTGAGACAACATCTGTTCCGGACAAGTTGAGGCTGAAGAAGCTAATTGTCCTGGTGTCATTGGATATAGAGGGTGCCTTCGACAGCGCATGGTGGCCGGCAATAAAGGTCAGGCTGGCTGAGGAAAAGTGTCCGGTTAACACCAGGAGGCTGCTTGACAGCTACCTTGACAGCAGAAGAGTAAGAGTAAGGTATGCTGGGGAAGAATGCACAAGGAAGACAAGTAAGGGCTGTGTCCAGGGGTCAATTGGTGGTCCCATCTTATGGAACCTTCTGTTAGATCCACTGCTACAAGACCTGGAAAAAATGGGGTACTTCGTTCAGGCGTTCGCTGACGACATAGTTCTAGTCGTGGATGGCGACACAGCGGCTGAAGTCTCCAGGGTAACCAATGCAGCCCTCGCCCATGTTCAGAGTTGGGGTGTCAGCAATAAGCTTCGGTTTGCACCGCACAAGACCTGTGCGATGTTAATAACCAATAAACTTAAGTACGATACTCCAATTCTGAGCATGGCCGGGGTCGACATTGGCATGGTCAGGAGTATGAAGCTGCTGGGGCTAACCATCGACGACAGGTTGACGTTCGGCGAGCACACTAGAAACGTCTGCAAGAAGGCAGCGGAGGTCTATAAGCAGCTTGCTCGTGCTGCCAAGGTCAGCTGGGGTTTAAATAGGGACATAATACACACCATATACACAGCCACAATAGAGCCGATAGTTACGTACGCGGCTGGAGCCTGGGCACCCGCTACGAAAAAGCTGGGGATACGTAGGCGGCTAGGCTCTGTCCAACGGGGATTCGTCCAGAAGCTCTGCAAATCTTACCGTACGGTCTCACTCAACTCGGCACTGGTGCTGGCTGGGATACTGCCTCCAGACCTCCGCATACAAGAGGCAGCCGCCCTGTATGAGGCAAGGAGAGGTTCATCCCAGTTCGTGCCAGGAGACCGGGAGATTGAGAGTATGGTGAGGTTTGCAGAGACGTCTCACCCTGCCAAACAAATGGCTTTGGAGTTCATGTGCCTGGCAGACCAACAGCTTGTGGACAGTCAGAATGTGCAGTCAGTGCGAATCTTCACTGACGGCAGCAAGATTGAGGGGAAGGTCGGAGCCGCATTATCCTTATGGGATAATGATGGTTAAATCCAGAACCTCAAGCTTAGCCTCGCCGCGTACTGCACTGTCTACCAGGCTGAACTGCTTGCCATTTGCAAAGCAACGGACGTAATCCTCAAGCGCAAAGAGACGAGCTATGGCTTGTACAGTGACTCAATGGCAGCATTGCAGACACTGACAGGCCATGGCTCTCTCCATCCTCTGGCGGTCCGCGCAAGAGCGAACATCGCTCTGGCATTGACCCAAGAAAAAGCTGTGTCTCTTTATTGGGTCAAGGCCCACGCGGGCTTGCCGGGGAATGAACGCGCTGACGAGCTGGCTAAGAAAGCGGCATTGTCGTTACGGAGGAAGCCGGACTACGACCAGTGTCCGGTCTCATTCATCAAGCGCCAAATCCGTATGGATTCGCTAGGTGAATGGAATCGGAGATATGTGTCGGGCGAGACGGCCTCGGTGACGAAAATGTTTCTTCCCGATGCCGTGGCTGCCTACCGTATTGTTCAACGGGTAAAGCCAACAGGCGTTCTCACACAAGTCCTAACAGGGCACGGTGGGTTCTCAGAATACTTAAACCGCTTTAAGTGTAAGGAGAGCCCATCGTGCACCTGCGATCCTAACATTGCGGAATCAGTCCCGCATATCGTCTTGGAATGTCCAAAATTCGCAAAAGAGCGTTACGACCTGGAACAAGAGATAGGAGTGGGATTGAATAGAGAAAGCGTACAAAAACTGATGTCGGGCAAAAAGATAAATAAATTTATAGCCTACTGTGAGAACGTAGCACTCAAAGTGATAAAGAAAAATAAAACGGATTGAAACAACTATGTTTCATAGTATATTAAATATATAATTATGTAAGCATAGGTAATTATTAGCGCAAAATGTAAAATAAGTTTAAGCAGTAGAATAAGAAAATAGATATATATAAAGTAGTAGAATTGTTAAGTGTGTATAAATAGTGTCTAAACATGTAATATTAGATTGTTATATAGCTTTTGTTAGCATGTATACAATAGACTGTAAAATAAGTGTACCTTAAATAGTAAGTATTAAGTAAATTGTGAAATAAATAGTAAGATAAGCTAAGATACACATGTAAAATAAAAACCCTTGCAGAGCAAATTATTTCCCTAAGTTTAAAAATAAAGAAAAGTACAGAATAGTAGTAGAAATAAGTGGGAGTCCCACCCACAGAATAAATGGAGAAGGATAAAAGAAAGATACAGTATGAAGCATGAAAGTGCGAGAGGAATGACAAGCGAGAACTGGTATGGAAGAGGATTAGATATAGAATAGGCACCAACTTTGTGGTGGAACAAGTCTGGAAAAAAAAAAAAAAAAAAAAAAAAAGACATCTGTTCCAGCATGATTTTTTCAAAGATTTTACTCAATGCTGGAAGCACGGATATAGGTATATAATTAGAAGGATCACTCTTACAGCCTGATTTGAAAATTGGTACTACTTTACTGTGTTTCATTAAGTCAGGAAAAGTGCCGCTGTCCAAACATTGATTGAATATGCCTGTTAGGACAGGAGCAATTGAGTCAATAATATCTCCAAGAACCCTAACGGATATCCCCCACAAGTCTTCAGTATTTTTTTTATTGAGACTTTTGAACGCGTTTTTAATTGAATCAATACATATTGGTTTAAATTTAAAGATTGGTATGTCTTTAGTAAAGTTTTCTTTAAGAAGAGCTTCAGCTAATTTAGAAGAGGAAGGAAGAGACTTCGTAACCTCTAACGGAATGTTGGTAAAGAAATTTTCTAATGTCTCAGCGACTTCTTGCGTATCAGAAATGGTTTGATTAGTTATCTTCAAAGACAACTCATTCTGATCGCGTTGTTGTATCTTTCCAGTTTCTTTATTAATTAATTGCCCCACAGTTTTTATTTTATTATTAGAAACACCAATTTTGTTAATTATTATTTGAGATTTTGCTTGAGCGCAGACTCTTTTGAATATTTTGGAATAGTTTCTAACATAAGTGTGAAAAACTTGATCGGAAGTCAAAGATTTTTCGTAATATAAATTATATAAGATGTCACGGCTTTTTCTTATGCCCACAGTGGCCCTTTCACTAAATTTCGATTTGGAATTGTTGACTTTTACTGTTTTTACAGGACACGTTTTATTGAATTCTTGGCAAACTGTTGAAAACAACGTGCCGTAATTTATATTGGGGTCGTTTGAATCAAAACTGGCGTTACAAAGGTTGCTTAAAACATTATTATTAAAAGAGATTAATTTATTTTTAGTAAGTGGTCTTAATCGAATTGATTTAGCTAGGTTAATTTTTTTATCTGACTCAAAAGATACTAGTTGACCAGTATGGTCTGACTTAACGCCACTAATTAAAAACGAATCTTTTACTTTACAATTAGTGAATACATTATCTATGCAAGAAGCTGAAGTTGCTGTTATTCTTGTTGGTTCATTAAATAAATATGTTAGGTTAAATGATTTAAATAATGAATTGAGCTTACATTTTTCAGGCGAGTTGACTAACAGATCTATATTTAAGTCACCACAAACAAAAACTAATTTATTATCTCTGAAAAGTTTACTTAATAATTCTTCCATTGTTATCAAAAACAATGACAAGTTTGATGCTGGTGGTCTGTAAACGCACAAGACAGTATGCCCCTCGACCTCTGCACATGCTACCTCACACAAGCGATCAACAGAGTAAGCAGTGATATCCTTCCTTTCCTTATATTTTAAATGACTATTACAAAGTATCAGGGTACCACCACCCACCGTGGATCTGTTGTACGCACTGGCAACTGAGAAATTATTTACATTAAACAACATCCTATCCGGTTTTAACCAAGTTTCACAAAAACATAAGATATCCATGTGGTATTTATCTACTAACAATTCCACGTCTAAAATTTTGCCGGAGAAGCGATTTATATTTTGATGATATAGTAAAATATTACTATTCGACTTCTCTTTTGTAGGCTCTAATCGTTTAAAAAATCATTGTTTAAAGTATTATCAGAAAAACTGGATAATACTGTTAAATCACTAAACCTAGTCTCAGTTAAACAATGTAGCTAATAAATGTCGACTATTTTTGGGAAGAAACATATGGTTCCCAATCAAAACAAAATCACTAACAAAATTGTTGGTGTCAAAAAACAATAAACGGTCACTATGACGACAAGATAAAATATGCATCAGGTTATTCAAACTAGAAATGTATTCATTTTCACGAACAAGTAACTTGCCAGAATAGGGCAATGCACATAATATTAATTTGCCTAATCTTAACTTAAGTAGGGTGTCAATACCATTAACTATGTCCTTTTTTGTTATACTAAGGCTATTTCCAATAAGAAGTACTACAGTACTTTGCTCATTCAATTGTGTCTGTTGAATTTTATGGATAAGCTCATTAAATTGCAGTTTATGATAACAATGGTTCACTATTGTATGTTTAGAACGGTTATTTAACAAAGATCCAAAACCTGTTCCTAATCTATCAGAAAATACTAAGACATTACTTTTGGTGGGGTTCAAAGTTGTTGCAGTATGATCAATAGGTAAAGATGTAGTAGCAACATGTTGTGACATGAGAGGTGGCAGAGCGGCAGCACAACTACAGGTGAGGTTGTTAGTCAATGATTCGCACCTCTCTGCATTATACTTCACCAGGTCCACCAACTCACAAGCCTCCTGCATGCGTTCACTCAACATCTGTTGACTACATTCATATTTACAAAATATTTCCTTAAGGACGCTATTACATTTTTCTACAAATAACAGTGCTTTTCAGGTACAATTTTAAAGTATATGCCATCACAGATGTGAGGATATCATGGTCTTAATTTATGGATAATATATTGAGCTTCAGATTGGCATCAGAAAAATTGCATGACATCATACAAAATTTTCGCACAAATACGTTTTTCCCATCACAATAATCGCAAAAATATTAAAAAAGTAGGGTCCGAATAGGTCCCAGTTTAGGTAATTTTACAGCATATTTTATCTTCAAAATTATAAGAAATTGCGGTATATATAGTCCTTTACAGGTTCAGCTAATTATTTTTTACCCAAATCAATTTTTTTTTTTAATTATTAGCTAAAATAAAAACACTTGCCGACTTCTTCATACATTTTGTACTCGAAGCTCATCATTCCGCGCTCAGAAGCGCTCGTGGAAGGACAAGCGTATCGCTTTTTACCGCAAAAAAAAAATACGATAAAAGTAATAGAAAAGATTGTAATGTGCATGCGTCGTTTGTCGTGATCGAAAGGAGTTGATATTTTATCGGACCGAAATAAAAGTATGTTTTAGTTTCCTATTATTATTAGGATGTGATTTAGAAATTATGTTGGGTAAGATCGGGATTTGGTAGGTGGTGTTAAGCAGTTGTTGACAAGGTTGAGAAAAGGATGGATGGGTTTAAGCAGCTCTTAGTACGGTTAGGATTTGGATGGGCAAGGTTAAGCTGACGGCGGTGAAGGTTAGAAGTGGATGGGTGGGAGGAGATTTATGATTTGAACCGGTTTGTATTTAGGTGTGTATGACGAATACGGGGTCAAAATAAAATACAAGATGGCGCCGACGAAAATTTGGCCGCTTTTCGACATGGGTGTCATTTTCATGGATTTTGGGGTCGCTTATCTATACATATAATAAATCTGTAGAAAAGTCATTTTTGTACATTGAAGAAATTGAAACAAAAAATAGCCAGCGTGTGAAAAGATAAGTAACAGAACCCATTTCCATCATTTTTGAAATTTTTGTCTGTTTGTCTGTTTGTCTGTTTGTTTGTGCGCACATCACGTAAAATCTACGAATTCAATGCTGACAATGTTTATATACAAAAATTATACGCAACTTGAGGTTTAACTTAGTTTTTGTTTCATCGAAATCGGTTCACTCTATCAAAAGATATGATTAATTTAGTGAGTTCAAGAAGTAAAATATTACGTTACGCAATTAAGTATAGTACTTGCAACGACATCTTAAGACTAAAAATAGAACTAATGTTGATAGTTGAAATCTAAATCCGATAGATGGCGTTGTGCAAATGACGTCATTTTCTGAATCGCGGTGTTAAGATTTTCCGCGCGAGGATGACGTCCACCGTGTTTACTAGGCAAATTGGGTTTCGTTAGGTGTCTTAAAAGTTCTTGCGTGTGTCGTAAAAGTTCTTTGGTTGCTTGGTTTATCGATTTTCTAAATTGGTCGAAAAAAAAGTATTTGCTTATCTTATTGGTTTCGTTTGGTCAACTTTGGTCATTGGTTTGAAGTACGAAGTTAAGATTGTATTTGATTTACTTCGTAGTTTGAATCCAATAGTGCCAATCGTTATATACAGTAAGTTAGTGTTGCCAATTCGTTGAGTCACGACCACGAACAGACGATACGTTGTCACACTAGACTGTTCGACGCACCGTTCTTTTAAGTTTGTAGGCTATTCAGTCATAAGTGTTGTTAGTTTTGTTTATTGCTTTAATTTTCCTTGAAAATGCCTCAAAGAAAAAAAACTAACCTTTCGCTGCGTAGCCGAAATGCGAAAAGGATGAGACTTTGTAGGTCTCAGGAATCGGAAGAAGATCGTGAAGCACGGTTATCTGCTAACCGAGAGCACATCGCTCTTTCACGTGAATCGGAAACGTTCACCGAAAGGGAGTCACGTTTAAGTTCACAAAGAACACGGACCGCGACTTTGCGGTCTCAAGAGAGTATCCAGGAACGCGAAGACCGGCTGTCTGCTGATCGGGAGCGCCACTCTCTCTCACGTGAGTCAGAGACATTCACAGAAAGGGAGTCGCGCTTAAGTTCGCAAAGAACTCGGACCGCGACTTTGCGTTCTCAAGAGAATATCCAGGAACGCGAAGTTCGGCTGTCTGCTGATCGGGAGCGCCACTCTCTCTCACGTGAGTCAGAGACATTCACAGAAAGGGAGTCGCGCTTAAGTTCGCAAAGAACTCGGACCGCGACTTTGCGTTCTCAAGAGAATATCCAGGAACGCGAAGTTCGGCTGTCTGCTGATCGGGAGCGCCAGTCTCTCTCACGCGAGTCAGAGACTTTCACAGAAAGGGAGTCGCGCTTAAGTTCGCAAAGAACTCGGACCGCGACTTTGCGTTCTCAAGAGAGTATCGAGGAACGCCAAGCACGTCTGTCATCTGACCGAGAGCGACACGCTCTCTCGCGCGAGTCTGAATCTCTCTCCCAAAGAGAAGAACGATTAGAAATAGCTAGACATAACTATGTAGGTGTACAAAGAAACAATGAAAGTTATCTTGCATCTGAAAGGGAAAGAATAGATGAACTAAGACGAGCAGAAACAGCAGAACAACGTCAATCTCGCCTAGAAATAGAACGAGCTCGATACCATATGAATAGAGAAACAAATAGCGGAGCTGATGAGTCCATGGAAAATGACGATGCAAATATTTTATTACCTTGGGACAATAGGGAAAAATCAGGGTTCACATATTCGTCTAGAATTAATTATGCTGGCTTTACTTTCGTGGGTGACATGAGAGAAATTTGTAATTTTTGTCATGCTTTGAAATGGAGGAAAGAGACAGATGGAATGTGCTGCTCAAATGGAAAAATTGTTCTTCCAAATTTCCAAGATCCACCACACTTACTTATAAGTCTCCTGAATGGCGATCATCCCCAGTCGAACCGTTTTTTGGATAATATTCGTTTATATAACAGTGCTTTCCAAATGACTTCCTTTGGGGCAAAACAAATAACGGAAGGACCGTTCATGCCAACCTTCAAAGTACAAGGTCAAGTTTATCACCTTATTGGATCTTTGCTGCCAGAAAATGAACCCAAATTTCTCCAAATTTATTTTGTATCCGATTACACGCAACAGCTCAATGTTAGAAATCACAATTTTCCCCAGCTCAATGCTGAGCTTTTGGGTCAACTTCAAGAATTGCTGCATCGCGTTAACCAGTACGTTCGTGAATTCAAAGCTGCATTGGAGTCAATTCCACAAGGCAGCAATGATTTCAAAATTGTTATAAGTGCCGATAGACGTCCTGTGGGTGAACACCGTGGAAGACACAATGCACCCGTCGCAGATGAAGTTGCAGTTGTTTTAGTCGACCAGGAGTGTGAGAGACGTGATATCGTGTTGCGTACACGCGACGATCGCCTTCAACGCATTTTGGAAACCCACCGAGCTTACGACGCCCTGCAATATCCACTAATCTATTGTCATGGTGAAGATGGGTACAATTTTGGGCTGTACCAAGTGAACCCTACTACGAGAGTCACTAATTATCAAAAAAAAATATCTGCTCAACAATACTATTCCTACCTTTTACAAATAAGGCAAAACAGTTTCGTATATTTGCAACGATTTCGTGGTTTGTTCAGCCAATTTATTGTGGACATGTACGCAAAAATAGAAACTGAACGTTTAGTGTATATTCGCACTAACCAGCGACGGTTACGCGCTGAAGAATACGTGCACTTGCGGGACGCCATGCAATCAGATAATAACGTCGAAAACTTGGGTCGATTGGTTATTTTGCCATCCAGTTTCACAGGCGGTCCGCGGTATATGCACGAACGAACGCAAGATGCTTTTTGTTACGTCCGTAAATACGGCCGGCCGGACCTTTTTATAACATTTACAACAAATCCAAAGTGGACGGAGATTTGCCAGGCACTTCTCACAGGACAGGCGTCATACGACAGACATGACATTATTGCTAGGATTTTTCATTTAAAACTCAAAGTCTTGATTAATCTACTTACAAAGGAGAAAGTTTTCGGTTCAACTCTTTGTTTTATGTATAGCGTCGAGTGGCAAAAGCGTGGTTTACCCCACGCGCACATTCTTCTGTGGCTGGAAGAAAAAATTCGTCCCGATGCTATAGACAGTGTCATAAGTGCAGAATTTCCGGACTATAATGCAGATCCGATTTTGCATGACATAGTAAAAACACATATGGTTCACGGGCCATGTGGCCTCTTAAACAGGGAATCACCGTGCATGAAAGATGGTCAATGCTCAAAAAAATACCCCAGAGCACTGAAAGAACTAACTATGGCTGGGGAAAATGGGTATCCGCAATACCGGCGAAGATCACCGTCACAAGGTGGTTTCACAGCTACTGTCAGATTCCGTGGACAAGAAATAATTCTAAATAATAGTTGGGTGGTACCGTATTCTCCAGTTTTGTCAAACGCTTTTCAAGCACACATTAATGTTGAAATTTGTAATAGCGTCGAATCTATAAAATATATATGTAAATATGTTAATAAAGGTAGTGATCAAGCCATGATAGCACTAAGAAATAACAACCAATTTGATGAAGTGACAAGGTATCAATCTGGCCGATACATAAGCTCTTCGGAGGCAGTTTGGCGCATTTTGAGTTTCCCTATTCATGAAAGGTATCCGCCAGTCATCCATCTTGACGTGCACCTGGAAGGCGGGCAGCGAGTTTACTTTCAGCCAGAAAATGTGGCAGAAAGAATGAACAACCCAAGACAAACCACCTTGCTCGCATTCTTTCGCCTTTGCGAAAGAGACAATTTCGCTAAGTCTCTGTTGTACAATGAAGTGCCACATTATTATACTTATAACAAGCAGCAAGGTGTTTTTAATCGCAGGAGACGTGGAACTGCTGTAGAAGGCGAGTCCGGCATTTTTAAAGAACACGTGATTGGAAGAGTATACACGGTGCACCCAAATAATGCAGAGTGTTATTATTTACGCCTTCTTCTTCACACAGTGCGAGGACCTACTTCTTTTGCTGAGCTCCGCAAAGTGGACGATATAGAATATCCCACATTTCAAGCTGCTTGCCGCGCACGGCATTTATTAGATGGCGATCAGCATTGGGATGATGCTTTAGCCGAAGCATGCGTCAGTGATAGTCCACATCGTTTGCGCCATTTATTTGCCATTTTGTTGACATTTTGTGGCCTATCGGACGCTGGGCAGTTGTGGCAAAAATATAAAGACGCGTTTGCCGAAGATTTTTTGAGACAGCAAAATATAAATAGTGAAACTTCTGACCAAGTACGTGAAAGCTGCCATAATAGGGCTTTGCTGGCTATACAAGATATAGTTACAAGTATAGGAGGGAACCCCCTCAGTCAATACGGCTTGCCGACACCGACAGTTGGTGGGGAACGAATTAATAGGGAGTATACATCTGAAATAAATTACAACCCCGAAGAGTTAGCAGAAATATTGCGAAATGGCTGTTCAAATTTGACGTCAGAACAACGTCAAATCTTTGATAGAGTATGCTGTAGTGTAGAACATTCATTAGGAGAAATGCTGTTTTTAGATGCACCTGGTGGAACAGGTAAAACTTTCCTCACTAAAGTTATCTTGGCTCAAATAAGGAGCCAAAACAAAATTGCCCTTGCCGTCGCTTCCTCAGGAATAGCTGCCACTTTATTACCAGGAGGAAAAACTGCACATACAACATTTAAAATACCAATCGACTTGGACCGCACAGAAAACCCTGTTTGCAACGTGTCTCGCAATAGTGATAAAGCAAGGGTTTTACGCGATTGCGCCCTTATCGTTTGGGACGAGTGTACGATGGCAAATCGTAAAGCTGTGGAAGCTGTAGATAGAACGTTGCGAGATATAAGACAAAATGACCGACCGATGGGAGGCTTAACGGTGCTATTCTGTGGAGACTTCAGGCAGACACTCCCTATAATACCCAGAGGAACGAGGGCCGATGAAATAGGTGCCTGTTTAAAGAGCTCTATTTTATGGCGTAGTGTCATATTAACTAATTTGAGCTTTAATATGCGAGCATATTTGGGAGGTGACGCAAACGCGCAGGTTTTCTCAAATTTACTACTTCAAATTGGTAACGGCACATACCCGACTCAAGAAGGAGGTAAAGTAACTTTAGTCGAAAGCCTGTGTTCTTCTGTTGCCTCACAGCAGGAACTCATTTCCTCTGTATACGGAGATCCATCAGAGATCTCGAACCATGACGCTGCTTGGCTATGCCAACGAGCTATTTTGGCACCTCGCAACGACCAAGCAGCAGCAATAAATTCTCAAATATTGGTACATGTTTCTGGAGAAAGTAGGGAATATTTATCTATTAACACGGTTTTAGAAGAAGGAGATGCCACCCACTATCCAGTAGAGTTTTTAGACTCTCTAAATACACCAGGTCTTCCAGCACACAAAATTTATTTAAAAGTCGGAGTACCAATCATTCTACTCAGAAATTTAAGCCCACCAAAACTATGCAATGGAACTCGGTTGAGAGTAACAAATCTCCAACGAAATGTCATCGAAGCCGAAATCTTAACAGGTTGCGGCTCCGGTGATGTTGTTTTCATTCCCAGGATACCCATTATCCCCAATAATTTTCCGTTTACTTTCAAACGTGTGCAATTTCCTGTAAGCCTCTGTTACGCTATGACTATTAATAAAGCCCAAGGCCAGACGTTATCCGTTGCGGGTGTAGACCTTACTTTTGATTGTTTTTCACACGGCCAACTCTATGTTTCTCTATCACGTGTTAGCAACCCAAACAACCTTTTTGTATATGCTCCGGGTAATTCCACCGCTAACATAGTATATAGAGAAGCATTAACGTAATCAACTATACCAAAGTCAGGACTCTTATCTAAATCATCAAAAAGGTGATATACTCTTATCTAAACGACGTTGTTTTGCTCTCGACAACCACGCGAACGAAGTCGCGGGCACAGCTAGTATCTAATATAAGGTCAAAACCAAAATACAAGATGGCGCCTACGAAAATTTGACATCTTTTCGTTATGGGTGTCATTGTCATGGTTTTTGGGGTAGCTTATATCGAATATGGGGTCAAAACCAAAATACAAGATGGCGCCGATGAAAATTTGACATCTTTTCATCATGGGTGTCATTGTCATGGTTTTTGGGGTCGCTTATAAAGAATATGGGGTCAAAACTAATATACAAGATGGCGCCGACATAAATCAAACATATTTTCGTCATGGGTGTCATTTTCATGATTTTTTGGGTTTCCAGTAATGAATATGGTCATAACCAAAACCCAAGATGCCACCGATAAAAAAATTACAACTTTTCGTCATGGATGTCATTTTCATGGATTTTGGGGTCGCTTATATCGAATACGGGGTCAAAACAAAAATACAAGATGGCGCCGACGAAAATTTGACATCTTTTCGTCATGGGTGACACTTTCATGGTTTTTGGGGTCGCTTATATCAAATATGATGTCAAAACCAAAATACAAGATGGCGCCGACAAAAATTAGACAAATTTTCATCATGGGTGTCATTTTCATGAATTTTGGGGTCGGTTATATCGAATACGGGGTCAAAACCAAAATACAAGATGACGCCGACGAAAATTTTACATCTTTTCGTCATGGGTGTCATTTTCATGGATGTTGGGTAATATATCATTAGCTGCTGCTCATTATGTAATGCTCCAAAAATTTTAGATAGTAATATTTTATATGTTCCATGTAATGCAAAATGTTCAAGTATTTTTTTTAATCCTTGTGACCGGAAATTATTTCGTTTTAGGTATCTACTTATTTCACGTAGCGTTTTTTTTAAAAATACCTACTTACTACAATAAAGTGAAAACTAATTTTCTTTTCTTTTCGGAAGTCGGTGTCGGTACCTATTGTTTTTCGTTTTTCGACACAGGAAAGTTATTATTTTTCATGTTTTAGTTTTTGTTGTTACCCCATATTGGGTATACAAAATACATCTGTTTACCCTCTTAAACCGTACGAGCGTGATGTTATATTAGGGTATGGTGAAAACAAAACATAAACATACGATCACAGTAATCGCAGGTCATTTGCTGTTTGTTATTGAAGAGTTCCATTGTCTATCTCCGAAGATCTTTATCAGATCCTAATAAATTATGCAATAAAACCTTTCCTGAAAACACATACATTTATCGACGGAAACCCAATCAGTATCGGATCAGGAGTTTTTAAGAAAATTGAGGATACATACGGGTCGAATAGATAGAGAACCTCCTTTTTTTGAAGTTGGTTGAAAATAATAACATACTATTTACGACGACGGTTTGTAACAGTTACCAAATGCATATTCAAAGTGCCAACTAACCTTCCTGAATCAACTTCGATAAAATTAAAAAATAATATCAAGGACCAATATTATTCGAGTGGTGTATAAAATCGAGCGCTCAGTAGTTTCAATGAGTGCGTGCGCGTAATGTTGCTGTGTGCGACTAGATACCTAAATTTGAGTTCGTCGAAAATGTAACAGCGTCCTTAAGTGTATTTTCCCTACTCAATAATTCCCTTTCAAGGTTCTGAATTTCAACATCATACATTTGTGTACTAGTTTTTAATTTACTAGAATTTATTAATTATAATTAGAATTCTCAATTGGTTTCAAAAAAAAAAAATAGTAATAACCTTAGTAAAGTAATATTTTATTAATATGATTTTATTTATTAATATTATTTTATTTATTAATATTAGGTTATCCCCGATGTCTTTTTACCCGCCCGAAAATTGAACTTAAGAGCGCGGCGAACCATGAATTATTGTCCATACAAACGTAATACCACTTCGGGTGTGCTTCGGGTGTTTTTTACTGTTTTTTGTTCTACTGTTCTGGGGATTGTTTGTTGTCATTATTAGACGATTACTTCACTATGCTTTATGTGCGCGTTTATTTATTTTCTAAATTGTATTATTTTAATATTTTTGACACTATTGACTTATGCTATGAACTTGGATTGAGATTTGCCTTGTGATTTGAACTTTGGTATTGAGTAATCTACTTTTTTACGAACTTTGCGTTGTTTACGGACTTTGTTATTATTTACTATATGGTTCGGTTGCCGACATGGTCTCCGAACGTTGGAATGTTTCTTGACATAATACAATAAGGTAAATTAATAGGTACCTTAGTTTATCTATACTAATATTATAAAGCTGAAGAGTTTGTTTGTTTGTTTGTTTGTTTGTTTAAACGCGCTAATCTCAGGAACTACTGGTTGGAATTGAAAAATTCTTTTTGTGTTGGGTAGTCCATTTATCGAGGAAGGTTATAGGCTATATAACATCACGCTACGACCAATAGGAGCGGAGCATCAATGAAAAATGTTCCAAAAACGGGGAAAATTTATTCTTTTTTAGACGCAACGTATTTAGAGTAGGTGGGCTAGCTTGGTAGGTAGCCAGTTGACGGGAGCGAAGCCGCGTGGGACAGCTAGTCTATACTAATATTATCAAGCTGAAAAGTTTGTTTGTTTGTTTGAACGCACTAATCTCAAGAACTACTGGTTGGAGTTGAAAAACTATTTTTGTGTTGGATAGTCCATTTATTGAGGAAGGCTATAGGTTATAACATCACGCTACAACCAGTAGGAGCGGCGCATAAATGAAAAATGTTGTAAAAACGGGCAAAATATTCCTTTTTGAGAGCTTCCGTTGCGTGCGTTGCGTACGATCATGTACCTATGTAGTATAGAGTAGGTATGTAGATAGGGTAGGGTAGGGCAGGGTAGGTAGGTAGGTAGATTGACGGGAGCGAAGCCGCGGTGGACAGCTAGTTTTGTATAAATTAGTATTTACCTACCTACCTATCCATCAACTTACGAAGCTTTGTTTTTAGGGTTCAGTACCCAAAGGGTAAAAACGGGACACTATTACTAAGACTCCGCGGTCCGTCTGTCTGTCTGTCTGTCACCAGGCTGTATCTCAAGAACCGTGATAGCTAGAGAATTCGGCCCAGTAGTTTTGGAGCCTATTCGGTACAAACAAACAAACAATCATACAAACAAACAAAAAAATCTTTCCTCTTTATAATATTGGTATAGATATTCTTAGCTCAGAGCGCTTTTATTTATCTGTACCTACTTATATGCGTAAATAGGCATACATTATTGGAATATTTGTCTTTTACTAATACTTTGCCTAAGTAACACTTGTAATATATTACTTGCATTCATTATTTATTATAACAACACATATTTGAGGTTTAGTAAAAGGAATACCTACATCAATAAGACAAAAGAACGCGTAGCCGTGTGTGTGTGTGTGTGAGCAGATAGATATCGCTACCTAATCATCCTATCGACTCGAAAGCCGGCCGACGCGAACCACGCCCGCGTTCTTTTGTCTTATTTATGTAGGTATTCCTTTAATAAACCTCAAACATGTGTTGTTATAATAAATAATGAATGCAAGTATTACATATGCATATTTGCGCATAAGTAGGAATACATAAATAACAGCGCTCCGTTGCGTGCGTTACGTACAATCATGTATGTAGTGTAGAGTAGGTAGCTAGATAGGGTAGGGTAGGTAGGTGGGTAGATTAGGTTAGGTAGCTACTAGGACAACTAGTTTTGTATAAATAAGTATTTACCTACCTACCTATCTATTCATCAACTTACGAAGCTTTGTTTTTTTCGTCGCTAAGACTTATCTACATTGCTCCTCTTTACTTACTGTGACGTTAGTTCAGCCAGTTGGGCTCACGCAGGGTAGGGTGACCATGCGATTGGACTTGCCTGGGCTTGGGTTTAGTATCGTTTGGCAGGAGTAGAGGGTTAAAAGTGGTTAAAGCTGGTAGGGGATGGGTCCCTGATTAAAACAGTACCACTCTTATTACAAGGTTATGCATATTTTTCAAGAAAATAACAAAAAATGTTTTTAACCTCAATCAGATAAACAGTGAAAACGAACGTCAAAATGGGCGATTGACGACCAAAACAGTAGCGGTATATTGTCTGTGGCGCAAAATTGTTGAAACGGAACATAAAAATAAAATAAAACTAATTGGATTTTGCATCATGGGTTACATGTCAGTGTCATTTGTTTTCGTTCATTCCGTTTCTCCGCGAGTCGCATGAATGTGCTTTTTGTGTTTCTAGGTGTTTTTATGGTTTTCTTCGACGACTTTTTTATTCATTTATATAATAACCTAGAAATCCTGCTCAGAAAGTGAATTAGTGTACCCCCACTTCATGGTTAAAATAGGTCGAATCTTTTTCAAAACCGAACCGGGGCACCCCGACTTCACGTAGTCTTTTGGCTGCTACCCCTAGAGTGTTAATAAAAACCGGAGGCGCGAAGGAAGAGCAATCCCCGCCCACTGTAACAAAGCATGGGTGCCTATCCTTTGTTACGTAAGGGCGAAGGGGTTGCACTTCCCGCAGCGCCAGAGACGATGCAGAAGCAACTTTAAAGTGTTTTGAGGTTAGGTTACAATAATTTGTTTTTCTTAGGAACGGTGCGTTACCTTGTGATGGGACTGGTGCCAGGGGGGCGGGGTAACCCCCCCTACCCTCCCCATACCCCCTCTCCCCCCTCCTCCTGCCAAACGATACTAAATTTTTACCCTTGCCTGCACAAGTGCGGCTTTATGCCCTCGGTCCAGTTTTTGCTAGACTTTTTTATAAAATTCCTTTGACAAAAAACTAAAAAGCCAAATTCGTTCTAGTTTATTTAATTATTCTGGGATTTTATCTGGACTTCAGTGACCCTTACCCTGGGGTGTTTCAATAAACTTTTATAACTGGCTAGCTAATCGACTACATAATAAACTGCAAAATATTTACAGAGCCACGACGATCATGTAAAAAACGCCTTTTGCTATCAATTTTCAGAAAGAAACACTGAAAAAAAAGTAAGAAAATAAGCGTGTTTTCTGATTACCATTATTGTATTTTTTGTTTTTCGTTCAGTCGATAATATACTTATGGTCACACTACACGACTTTATCAAGTTTAAATTTATATTTTTTAAACAGATGAATGATAATCTATAAAGTAAGAACATAACAAAATAAATGTTTATTCAAAATCCTTGTTTTTAGGGTTCCGTACCAAAAGGGTAAAAACGGGACCCTATTACTAAGACTCCGCGGTCCGCGGTCCGTCTGTCTGTCTCTCTGTCTTTCTGTCACCAGGCTGTATCTCATGAACCGTGATAGCTAGACCGTTGAAATTTTCACAGATTATGTATTTCTGTTGCCGCTATAACAACAAATACTAAAAACTTAGTAAAATAAATATTTAGGTGGGGCTCCCATACAACAAACGTGATTTTTGTGCCGTTTTTTTGCGATAATTGTACGGAATCCTTAGTGCGCGAGTACGACTCGCACTTGGCCGGCTTTTTTTTATATTTGTAGCTCAGAGCGCTGTTATTTATCTATTCCTACTTATGCGCAAATATGCATATGTAATACTTGCATTCATTATTTATTATAACAACACATATTTGAGGTTTAGTAAAAGGAATACCTACATCAATAAGACAAAAGAACGCGTAGCCGTGTGTGTGTGTGTGAGCAGATAGATATCGCTACCTAATCATCCTATCGACTCGAAAGCCGGCCGACGCGAACCACGCCCGCGTTCTTTTGTCTTATTTATGTAGGTATTCCTTTAATAAACCTCAAACATGTGTTGTTATAATAAATAATGAATGCAAGTATTACATATGCATATTTGCGCATAAGTAGGAATAGATAAATAACAGCGCTCTGAGCTACAAATATAAAAAAAAGCCGGCCAAGTGCGAGTCGTACTCGCGCACTAAGGGTTCCGTACAATTATCGCAAAAAAACGGCACAAAAATCACGTTTGTTGTATGGGAGCCCCACCTAAATATTTATTTTACTAAGTTTTTAGTATTTGTTGTTATAGCGGCAACAGAAATACATAATCTGTGAAAATTTCAACGGTCTAGCTATCACGGTTCATGAGATACAGCCTGGTGACAGAAAGACAGAGAGACAGACAGACGGACCGCGGACCGCGGAGTCTTAGTAATAGGGTCCCGTTTTTACCCTTTTGGTACGGAACCCTAAAAACAAGGATTTTGAATAAACATTTATTTTGTTATGTTCTTACTTTATAGATTATCATTCATCTGTTTAAAAAATATAAATTTAAACTTGATAAAGTCGTGTAGTGTGACCATAAGTATATTATCGACTGAACGAAAAACAAAAAATACAATAATGGTAATCAGAAAACACGCTTATTTTCTTACTTTTTTTTCAGTGTTTCTTTCTGAAAATTGATAGCAAAAGGCGTTTTTTACATGATCGTCGTGGCTCTGTAAATATTTTGCAGTTTATTATGTAGTCGATTAGCTAGCCAGTTATAAAAGTTTATTGAAACACCCCAGGGTAAGGGTCACTGAAGTCCAGATAAAATCCCAGAATAATTAAATAAACTAGAACGAATTTGGCTTTTTAGTTTTTTGTCAAAGGAATTTTATAAAAAAGTCTAGCAAAAACTGGACCGAGGGCATAAAGCCGCACTTGTGCAGGCAAGGGTAAAAATTTAGTATCGTTTGGCAGGAGGAGGGGGGAGAGGGGGTATGGGGAGGGTAGGGGGAGTTACCCCGCCCCCCTGGCACCAGTCCCATCACAAGGTAACGCACCGTTCCTAAGAAAAACACATTATTGTAACCTAACCTCAAAACACTTTAAAGTTGCTTCTGCATCGTCTCTGGCGCTGCGGGAAGTGCAACCCCTTCGCCCTTACGTAACAAAGGATAGGCACCCATGCTTTGTTACAGCGGGCGGGGATTGCTCTCCCTTCGCGCCTCTGGTTTTTATTAACACTCTAGGGGTAGCAGCCAAAAGACTACGTGAAGTCGGGGTGCCCCGGTTCGGTTTTGAAAAAGATTCGACCTATTTTAACCATGAAGTGGGGGTACACTAATTCACTTTCTGAGCAGGATTTCTAGGTTATTATATAAATGAATAAAAAAGTCGTCGAAGAAAACCATAAAAACACCTAGAAACACAAAAAGCACATTCATGCGACTCGCGGAGAAACGGAATGAACGAAAACAAATGACACTGACATGTAACCCATGATGCAAAATCCAATTAGTTTTATTTTATTTTTATGTTCCGTTTCAACAATTTTGCGCCACAGACAATATACTGCTACTGTTTTGGTCGTCAATCGCCCATTTTGACGTTCGTTTTCACTGTTTATCTGATTGAGGTTAAAAACATTTTTTGTTATTTTCTTGAAAAATATGCATAACCTTGTAATAAGAGTGGTACTGTTTTAATCAGGGACCCATCCCCTACCAGCTTTAACCACTTTTAACCCTCTACTCCTGCCAAACGATACTAAACCCAAGCCCAGGCAAGTCCAATCGCATGGTCACCCTACTCTGCGTGAGCCCAACTGGCTGAACTAACGTCACAGTAAGTAAAGAGGAGCAATGTAGATAAGTCTTAGCGACGAAAAAAACAAAGCTTCGTAAGTTGATGAATAGATAGGTAGGTAGGTAAATACTTATTTATACAAAACTAGTTGTCCCCCGCGGCTTCGCTCCCGTCATCTGGCTACCTAACCTAATCTACCCACCTACCTACCCTACCCTATCTAGCTACCTACTCTACACTACATACATGATTGTACGTAACGCACGCAACGGAAGCTCTCAAAAAGGAATATTTTGGCCGTTTTTGCAAAAAACAACATTTATGCTCCGCTCCTACTGGTCGTAGCGTGATGTCCCTTTAGCTTAAAGCGTTCCTCAATAAATGGGCACAAAAATAATTTTTCAATTCCAGTTCCTGAGATTAGCGCGTTCAAACAAACAAACTCTTCAGCTTTATAATATTAACTTAACTTATTGTATTATGTCATTGGGAAATAGGTACTTCCTGTGAGAAACATCCCAACGTTCGGAGACCATGTCGGCAACCGAACCGTATAGTAAATAATAACAAAGTCCGTAAACAACGCAAAGTTCGTAAGAAAGTAGATTACTCAATACCAAAGTTCAAATCACAAGGCAAATCTAAATCCAAGTTCATAGCATAAGTCAATAGTGTCAGAAATATTAAAATAAGTACAATTTAGAAAATAAATAAACACGCTCGTAAAACATAGTAAAGTAATATACTAATACTGACAACAAACTATCGACAGAACAATAGTACAACAAGCAGTGAAACACACCCGAATCACACCCGAAGTGCCCCGAACAAACCCCGTACGAACGATACACAAACACAACCGTGAGCAGTGCGACCACGCACACATTGACATTTGCTTGACGCGACAGCAATACTAGCTATTGAAAATGTGTGATTAATTTGATGTGTTCCGTAATACCAAAAATTATGAATGAAAACGTAACGTTTTTAAAAAAAATTGTTCGGTTATTTGTAATTTGATAATATGAGCTATGTTCCTACTACGACATTATTATAGATATTGTTTTTTATAATACAGAAATATCTAAAAGAAAACATGTCATTTACGCTGTAAAAATATACAAAATAGAATTCGCTAAAACATCATTTTAGGTAAGAATTTAGAAAAAAAGAAGACGTAGGAACCTAAATAAATACTGTCTCAATCCGAATATCATCATAATATGGTGGATATATGCTAAAATTACAAATAATTTTGGTATTACATTTGTATGGACAATTCATGCTTCGCCGCGCTCTTAAGACGACGACTAACGCCAACGACCTTGAGAGAACAAAACGCGCACTCGTTTCACACCCGCGCGACCCAAAATTTAATTGTTTTTAGTACTTTCCTTATTATTCTATGACTTTAAAAAAAGCTTCAGATCAAAGTCTAGATAATTAAATTGACTTTGAGATGGTGTCGATTTCATTAAAATACGCCCAGCGGTTTTGGTGCGATTGTCGTGTTTTTGTCCGTTTTAGACATAACTTTACATATTAATTACACTATGTTATACGAATAAAACTTAAAATTTTCTTAGATCAAATTATTAAGAAAATGGTCTTAAGTAACATATATTTTTCAATATAAATACGACTAGCCGTTTAGACGTGATTCTCATTATAAAATCAGCTACTCAAGAGAGTACTTTCGGACGGGGCCCGTAACTTCGTTGACGGAGATAGGGAATAGACCCCCTGAACTTGGTAATTGTATGTAGCTATGTATAGAGTGCCAAAGATGTCAAATTTCAATGTATTCTGTTGAGGTTAACTACCTTAAACGTAGTAGTAAGAAGTATAAGGTTGAGGTATATTGACAGAATGTACAGAGGTCAAAATGACACATCAAATAAAATAGAAACATAAGGCTGTACTATAGAGTTTGGAGTTTGCTAAAACCTTTCCTAACTTCCTCCTTTTTTGGAAAACTCTATAACGTTAACCCAATCAGCTCACAAATAAATGCCAATCTAGGTTTGAAAACAGGCTTAGTCAGAATATCAGCACATTGGTATTCAGTAGGAACATATTTGACTAGTAATTATTTATCAGTAACTAATACTAAACGGGAAATTATATGTGCGGCAACAAAAGTTTTCTTTAGCACCTGCAACCTAGCGTCTTTTTTTATATGTGGGCGACGAGTTAATAGAACAGCTTCAATTATATTAATTCATCATCTTTACTACTCCAACAGAATATCAAAAAACCAGCGTCAATTTACGAGCGTAAATTAATATGACTCCGAGCTACCGATAAATATATTTACTTCTGATTTGATAACTCAGCGACTAATGTTGTAAGTGAGCTACTTTATATATTTTAGAGATTCAACATCTGTCTGCTAATAAAATCAAATTCCAGCCTCAAAATTAGCAATCAAAGTTTTTCATTCAACAACTAAATTAATAAATCATATTCTTTTTTCGTGAAAGTTTGCAACACAAGCGCGGGAGTGTAGGTACCTGACGCTCGTTGGGAATCAGAGGGGCGCGACCGGCCATTTGCACCAATGAGCGAGCTCTATTCGGTGCGTGCAGCAACGAGTTCACGTGTATTTGTTTACATTAATGACACGATTAAGGAGTGCTCGTATTCAATTAAATATAAAATAAATGTGAATTAGTCCAAGAGCGAGCGAAGCGAGCTCGGGAGCTTAGGGCACCCCGACACGGATAGGTTAGGTTCGAAGGAGATGACGGGAGCTGAAGTGAGCGAGCAAAGCGAGCGAACTCAGCTCCCGTCATCTCCTTCATGTTAGGTTACTTTAGACCCTGCAGACAGAAATAGGAGCCCTGCGCAGCGGGGCTCCGTCGACTTTGTTTCGTTTCCCCCCCTCCCTTAAAACTTAAATATTACAGTTAAAGTATTAAATACCACCCATATTTTTTGTATGTTCATTTGGGTAGGTATAATAGTCAATTACTTATGGTAACATTATAAATAGATAGGCGAATACATGAAATTATAGCTTTTATTGACCATTATTTGATGACAATAATAAGGAAATTTTATGTTCAAATATAGTAGATTCACTCATCAATTACTTATGCTAAAGTATAAAAATAAAGGTGACTCTATGAAATTAGAGTACGTTGATATTATTTTATAGATGAAGTTGATACACTTATTAGAAGCTAGCAATGAGTAGACATATCACAAATTTAGTTGCTTAAGAATTATCACCATGTTGCGTCATATTAACAGTAGCTTGTTTTACAATATATGGTCGCTTATAAACCATTTATTAGACGCTAAAAGTTTGTCGCTGACCTATTAATTAATTAGACAACTAAATATATTTGCAGACGAGAATGACATTTTAAAGAAGCTGCCTTAATTAGCACCCATACTAAACTAGTCTCTGATATAGAAATGTCTAATCGCAATGTGCTTCGTCCTTCTGTGCAATTCTGGGTTTTGCGCAAGCTTTATAACTGCATCATTATCAATTTGTAAAATTGATAATGATGCATATGTTCATAGATTTCAAAATATTCGCGAGTATTTAATCCGCGCCGCGGTGCGGTGGATTCTGTGGCAAAACACGGAATTCTATTTCTTACGGAATTAATTCTACGCGTTTTTTTTTTGCTCAATGCGTGTAGCTTGTGGTCATACGTCACAGAAAGACCAGAAAAAAAATCGCGCGAATAAAATTCGCAGTGGGTGCTAAGGCATAGCACGCACAGCGATTTTCATTCGCGCGAATTTTTTTCCGCGCGGATTTTTTAGTACTATTTGGGCGCGATTTTTTTTCCGCAGTGCGTGCAGCTTCATACATTTCCATAGGACACAGAATGCGCGGAAAAAAATTCGCGCGAATAAAAATCGCAGTGCGTGCCATGCCTAAGCCTTAGCCAAGCCCTTTACGAGTTGGCAGCACTGAGTCAGATTCAGTCCCAGCTTTACCAACTCTCCGTCTTTTTACGTAGATCTACGTATTTTAAGCCTTGCCTGCAAACCTACGTAATACAGTACCAGAATCTACGTATTTTCTATCAAAACTGTACAAAGCAAAATAACATAATAATAGTACATTATGGTACAAGTGTGTAAAGTTGGTGATTACCGCTGAAGCGCCATTGAGACCCGAGCCGTTAGGTGAGGGTCTTAAGAGAGCCGAGGATGGTAATCATCAATACACACGTGTATCATACGACGTTTTTCAACACTCTTGTGAAGAAAATAATACTAAAAAATCATTTCCAACAGTGAATACGAGTTGTGTTTTTCTTTTCGCGATGGCGGGCAAACTTAATCAGTTTTCCTATGCGCGCGCATCTAACAATGGCGATCGGCCATAGACTAAAAATAATGAGTTATCTTTTTTTTGGCTTTTCGCGGATAGCGTTTTAGCCACGTATAAAATGGGGAATTTCAAGTTTTCTTTATTACAGCCAAAAACAAAAGTTATATTTAAGTGAAAGTATTATTTATTAAACACGTACAAGTTGAAATTATCTATTTAAATACGAAGTTGCATGAAATGTGTTGCATTTGTACTATTTAGCACGATCTTTTTTGTATCGAAACTTTTTTAAGAACAAAGCAACTCAACCAATAAATTCAAAAAAACTCTTTATCTCACTTGTGAATAAAAAGTCACAGTTTGATAACAGGTGTCATTATGTGCCTAATTGCGGTGAAATTAGAGCCACTTTATGAGCAAGTGTGTTGAAAATTATATTTAAATCGCGAAAAAGTTATAAACGTTCCGTTTCATACACTCTCTTTGCCGCCACACAACACGTGATGTCATTAAAAATTCTAACAACAAAGTGTCCATTCCATAGAACTATGACTCATGTGATTGTGAAAAACGAAACGTGTTGTTACCGAGAAAGAGAAACCTGTTCTGTGAAACTACCCTAAAATTATTTCACAATATGATTTAGAATTCTTATTTTAAATTTTTTGGAAGCTCCTAACTAATTCTAAAATGAATTTATCATAATAAAAAAAAATTGTTTTCTATGAATGAACACATGTGTAAAATCTAACATTTATCCGTATCGTACGTATCCGTAGATTGGTTTCTATGAATGACCACATGTGTAAAATCCAACATTTATCCGTATCGTACGTATCCGTAGATATATTCGCGGTTATATCTCTAATCAAAGTTTTGTCTGCTACATTTAGTACCTACATTTAAATTGTGGTTTTATTTGCAAACTGAATAAAACCACAATTTAAATGTAGGTACCTACATTTAAATTGTGGTTTTATTCAGTTTTCCCTAACTTACCCTCTTCATTTCACTCAGAAAAAAAGTATGTAGATCTACATATTTTTCATATTCAAATTTTACTATTTCTACGTAATTTTCGGCTCTTGCCTACGACTTTCTCAAAATCCGAGTTGGCAACACTGATCAGTCCGTTCACCCGTCATCGCCGTTCCGTTTCGTTCAGTCCAGCGTTGCCAGAACGTAACTTTTGTTACATTTTACGTAACTTTTGACCGTCTCACGTAACCTCCATGTAACACGACTCAAAATGTAACTTTTACGTAACTTTTAGGTCTTACTAAAAATATTTAAATTAAAATGCATCTAATAAAGCTTTTGTTCGTCATGTTGTCGCACCTAACTCCCTCACTTACTTGTATTTATAAATCATCCATCCCGCTTACTCCGGCGAGCGAGTAAACATCGTGTTTTGTTTGCTGAAGTTTTAATATCTCTAAAGAAGAGTAAATAAATTCGAAAGTTAATATCTGTGGATGTAATTTTATTTATTAAATTTATTTCGTCAATAATGTAATGATTGGTTTGTTTTCGACTTGTTTGTGCTAACAATACTTGGTTAGTAAATTTTATATTTATTGTAGTTTTAATTTAATAAATAATTATTTAGGGAATCAGTAAATCAACAACAAAGTCGTATTTGTAACTGAAGTAAATTTATTTTTGAATCAATCGTCAACTAAATATCAAGATTATCAAGTCAAACAGCATAATATATGTGTGCCATGCACTGCACATAGCTTCAAGAAGTTCGTGTTGCTATTTATTACTCATTGTTAAGTAACTTTGGTTTCGTTTACAAGAACTACAGTGGGCTGAGTACCTACCGGCCGGCGTAACCTGGATTTGATTTTGTTTATTGATCGTTTCGCTAATGCAACCAAGTAGGTACCTACCCATATAGTTGTTTCTCGTTGTAATTTAAATTTTCTAAACTAAATGCAATAGATTTACCCGTGGTAGTCGCGGGGGAGGGCACTACCGCGCGAAAATTCGAATAATGGGCGCGTTCGGCTACCTACTTAACAGAAAAAAAATACAAATTGTAGTTTTTTATTATTTTAGTGTCGTTTTCCATATAAAATAAGGTAATGTAACTTTTCTCATGAAAATGTAACTTTTTGGGATGTCTCATGTAACATTTGACTGTCTGCCACTGGCAACACTGGTTCAGTCAGTCAGTTCAGTTCAGTTCAGTTTGACCCACAGAGTACTTTTGGTTTGACCATTGGCTTGTAAGACTTATCTGTGCGTGTAGTAATTTAAAATAAAATAATACAGTTTTAAGTGAGTGATACCGTGAATCGGGTGGTTTTTCTATTGAAAATAAAGAAAATAGTCCGACATAATGGCGTGGACCTACCTCATCTTGACCGTTTTGATAAGTAAGGATGTACCATTATTTTCGTTATTTAATGCGGCCACATCTTAGACCACAAGTAGTAATTGCTAAATTAAATCATCGTTTTTTTCTTCATGCATTTAAGCTAATAAGTCACTGTATATTAATAGACACTGTTGTTGGTATTCCGGTAATTTAACCGGACGGCGATCTTTAAAAGTTAACTTTAGAGGGTAACATATCAATGAAAAAAAAATGAACATTGACCTAATCGTATCCAAGATTTTAACTGACGACTTTGTTGTTTTGTTAAAACTAAATTGATTTGAATCAACTTAGGAGAAAAATAATGAGTTTGTATTATTTATTCTTACCAACCCTTTTGTTTATTAATTCCTGGATTATTTATTTAAATTGATTCTATTCCCGCGTTCGTATACTTAATTATCTTTGCCGCTAGCTCGAGTGTTTGAATTAAAATTTATAAGTAAATCTACTTTGATGTTGTCTAACCACAATTGCTGCTATTATTAATTTTGCTAAGTAGGTACATCATAAGTCACTGATATCACTAAAGTCTTGTGTTTCTGTTACAATGTTATCTATGTACTTATAAATATAATAATAGCTTAAATACAGCATTTAATTTTATTGTTTAATTTTCACACTTGAGTATTGTAAATGTAAACTGGAGGAGTGGCAGTACCTAATATAAGTAATTCTTTGCTTTAAAAGTAGTTCCTATCATTATATCGTTATTTATATAAGTTTCAAAAACAAAAGTTATTTTAGTATTCATTTCATTCATCCAACTTTGATTAAAAGTAAAAAAAAATACAACAGAAGATAGAGTCAATGTTACCTTATAATGTCATAAGATTATTTTTAAATTAAAGAGTTTTCATACTTCTTTGGACCTCATAGTTCTATGTAACCTGGCCAACTAAAGAAAATAATGCGTTTTTCATTCAAAATACATTGGTACAACAGTAACAACAACAATTAAAATCTTGATGAAGATACAAAAAAAATCAATTGATTCTGGCGTTCAAAGACATTTTCATAATCTGTCATTACTCATTAGCTGATGGATGCTACTGGATGGTGTAGGATAGATGACCCGTTTTCCGCACTTAGACTCTTATTTGGTCCACTGTGCATGCAGGCCTCTTCTCTGTGATAGGGAATCCACGCAGGCCCAGTGTAGGTTGGTCGATGTCACTGGTATGTTTCTGTAAATAATTTACACAAATTAAAGCACCTGCCCGAGTTTGAATCCACGACCTACAACTAGTAAGTTGCGACCGTTACCACTGGGCTACCACTGCTCCTCTACGTGCTGTTGCTTTTTTTTAATCAGCTTAGATACAGTCAGCAACAAAATAAAACCGCACCATCAAAATTGATTAAACTAATAAATACTTCTCTGGATTATATTACTGACTAGAGGACGCCTCGCGGTTTCACCCGCGTAGTTCCCGTTCCCGTGTGAATACAGGGATAAAAAAAAAAGCCTATGTCACCCGGGGATAGAGTAGCTTCCCAACGGTGAAAGAATTTTTGAAATCGGTCCAGTAATTTTGGAGCCTATTCAGTACAAACAATCAAACAAACAAAAAAATCTTTCCTCTTTATAATATTGGTATAGATGAAGTGGAAGTACATAGTAATTAGATGATGTTTAATAGTAGGTAGTATTAGACTTTGATAAGGATAACTCTATACACCAAATTAGTTACACAATTCTTTTACAAAAAATAACTATTGGTATAATGGCAGTACTGTTTCCTTGTGATATAGAACAAGTAAAAGTATAAAAAAAAATTGAGTTTTTGTGCTGCTGTTGACTGCAGAAAGTAAGAAAATGTTTTATAAAATACTAGCGGATGCCTTGCAGTTTCACCCACGTAGTTCCTGTTCCTATGGGAATACAGGGATAAAAGTAGCCTATTTCACCCGGCGATTAAGCTTCCCAAAGGTGAAAGAATTTTTTAAATTGGTCCAGTAGTTTTTAGGGTTCCATACCCAAAGGGTAAAAACAGTACACTATTACTAAGACTCCGCGGTCCGTCTATCTGTCTGTCTGTCACCAGGCTGTATCTCATGAACCATGATAGCTAGACAGTTCAAATTTTCACAGATGATGTATTTCTGTTGCCGCTATAACAACAAATACTTAAAACAGATTAAAATAAATATTTAAGTGGAGCTCCCATACAACAAACGTGTTTCTTTTGCCGTTTTTTGCGATAATGGTAACGGAACTCTTCGTGCGCGAGTCCGACTCGCACTTGGCTGGTTTTTTTTTTTTTTAGCTTTGCCCCACACTTGGAATTTCTGCCTGTATCGTGGGTGCGTTTACAAACATATAAACTCACATGCACAAACACCCAGAGCCGGAACAACTATCTGTAGGTCATACAAATATTTGTTCCGTGCGGGAGTCGAACCCGCGACACGCAGCGCAGCAGTCAATCGCTCAACCACTGCGCCAACCGTGCACTCAAAGGGTAACGTAAGGTGGTAGGTAGGTAGGTAGCCCGTTGACGGGAGCGAAGCCGCGGGTGTCAACTAGTATTTCATAAAATAGCTGTTTCCTGATTGGTATATTTATTTTATTTGATACTATTATTTGTTACAAATAAGGTTTGCAGACACATCCGTAGGCTTAATTACGAGGTGCATTCAATAAGTACCTAGCCTCATCGCCAGAGAGCGCTGTAGTTTCAAAATAGTTTTACCACAGTGTAGCACATTCTTTTTTAATAATTTTTTCAAATTTTCATTCCAATCCCTTCATTTGTTTTAATATGACAACTTATGGAAGCGAACGGGTCGATCGGTTTTACAAAAATGGAAAAAGAGCAATATCGTTCGGTGATTCGATTCCTATTTTTGGAAGGGAAAACGCGCATCGAAATCAAAGAGCGCTTGGATGCTGTGTACGGTGACTCTTCTCCATCGATGGCCACCGTCAAGAATTGGTTCAACGAGTTTGCACTTGGCCGTACGTCGGTTTTTGATGAACCACGTCCAGGTGCACCGAAAACAGCTGCTACGGAGGAAAACATTAAAAAAATCCATGATTTCGTATTGGCAGATCGCCGATTGAAGGTTCGGGAGCTAGCTGAGACTGTAGGCATTTCAGAAGGAACAGTGCATCATATTCTTCACGACGAACTCGGCATGAGAAAGCTGTCGGCGCGATGGGTGCCGCGTTTACTCACACCAGAAAACAAGCGCAACCGTGAGACCACATCGGAGACGTGTTTGGCGCTGTTTAAGCGGAATCCAGCGGAGTTTTTGCGTCGTTTTGTGACCGTCGATGAAACCTGGATCCACTGGTACACACCAGAGACCAAGGAGCAATCAAAACAATGGATCCAGACCGGGGAACGTGCTCCAAAGAAGGCGAAAACTGTAAAATCGGCCGGAAAAGTTATGGCCACCGTTTTCTGGGATTCACAAGGTGTGATCTACATCGATTACCTCGAGAAGGGTAAAACAATTACAGGGCTTTACTATGCCGATTTATTGGGCCGATTCGACGCCGAATTAAAGAAAAAACGACCTCACCTGGCTAAGAAAAAAGTGCTGTTTCACCACGACAACGCACCGGTTCACACGTCTGCCGCTGCCATGGCCAAATTGGTCGAATTACGGTACGAATTGCTGCCCCATCCACCGTATTCTCCAGATTTGGCCCCTTGTGACTTCTTTCTGTTTCCTAATCTGAAAAAATCACTCGCCGGGAATAGATATGGATCGAATGAGGAGGTCATCGCCGCCACGGAGGCCAATTTTGTAGAGTTTGACAAAAATTATTTTTCCGACGGGTTAAAAAAGTTGGAGCATCGCTGGGCTAAGTGTATCGAACTAAAAGAAGACTATGTTGAAAAATAAATTGCCGCTTTTCCAAAATTTTCGTTTACTTTTTGTAGGCTAAGTATTTATTGAATGACCCTCGTATATAGGGCCCACGTTCCATAGTAGAGTCTCAGGCACACTCTGAAATTTTAATCCAGAAAGTGAGGCAAATCCTTCTTTAACACCCTGTAAGATTTTCTCTGAAGATTAATACATAACATAACACCAGCCTTATTGCGTAAGAAATTCGGCAATACAAAGGGTATGAAAAAACGGAAACGGAAATCCACATCGCATTTTTCTTCTCGCATTTGATTGATCGATTTATCGTTCACGTAACTTACCGCTGCCTTTCCAGCTTTATGTGTAGAAGTCGAGGTGTGGTCAATCCCAAATAATTAAAGACTTTTGGCAATCATAATCACTGATAGAATAGCCTTTAACTAGGGCCTCAGGTTTGTACACCCACCTGTCGCCAGATTTTCTCATAATTAAACATCATTTCAGGTACTGCGGCAGCCGAGTTCGATGAGTCCTCACTGCCAAACCACGTATCATTGCCACCGGAACTCCAGCAGAAATTCAATGAATCTGAAGTAGAAAAGTACAAGACCCAGTACATGGAACAGTTCAAGAAGAAATGTGAGGAGAATGGACATCCTGAACTATTTGAGAGTGCACAGGTAAGTTATTTCTGACACTTTTAAGCCGGTGGACCTTACAAAAAAATTTATTACGAATTACTCATAATGACGAACACAACAGTCAAAACGGTCACGCGCGTTCTCAATTTATTCAAATATGTAACTAGCTTCTGCCAGCGGCTTCGCCTGTGTGAATGCCGAAAATAAGCCCAAGGAAACATATTCCCGGGATAAAAAGTATCCTATGTGCTATTCCGGACTATAATCTATCTTTGTACTAAATTTCATCCAGATCCGTCCAGCCGTTTGAACGTGAAGAAGTAACAAACACACACTCACAAACTCTAGCGTTTTATAATATTAGTGTGATGACTAACGACTCGCACCGGCCTTGGGCAATTTAAGTTCCGGTGGAATTTACAAAAAAAATAATACGAATTACCCATAATTACGAACGTAACAGTGAAAACGGTCACGCGTATTCTTATTTTTTTTAAATAATATGATAATTATTTGGAATTAGTACTTAAATTCCTCGAAACAACTTCATAACAATAGCCAAATGTCTACCTGGTTAAGATATCTTAGGGTTAATAAGATCGTATTTTATTTATTACGATTATACCCAATATCGGTAGCTGTCAGTTAGTCACCATGAGTTAGACTACTTTACTCCCTACTTTCCACCCTTGTATCACAATGTACTATATTATCAGTACCTAACAAGTCTGAATATACTCAGAGTAGGTGACATGGCAACTTCTTGACGTGGGCCATATTAGGTAGAATGTAGAAGGTACGGTCTCCACTCCCATTTTTAAATAATTTCGTGCGCACGAAAATCATCAACATTATGTAGACTATATTTTATAATCTCCATCATAGATTAATTGGATAAGTCAATGTATAACCGTTTCCGGTTATGTTTCAATCGAGGAAAGAAAATAATTAAATCATTTAAAATATAATCTGAATATTTTATAAGGTAAACCACAATGGCACTCATAACATAACACAAGTACCTACTACGCAGAAATTGCGAGAGGAAAAGTGTAAATACTGATAATTTTCCTACATATAAAAATATTATTAGTGCTATTTACCCGACTGCCGAAGGAGGGTAATGTATTTATCAGTCTATGTATGTATGTTTGTTCCTATGTGGCGTTCTAGAGACCAAACTCGTTGACCGATTTTGATGATTCTTACGTCAATCGATTCGTCTTAACCCTGCGAGTGTCACTGGCTACATACAAATTAGAAATGAAAAAAATGGCGGATTTTGGGCGCCATTTTGTGGGAGAAAATTCATTTTTTGTCGTCCACACCCATCTTGTGGGGCATAAAAATAAAGAGTTTAAGGAGGTGATTTCAAAAATATATAACACTTATATGTTTAAATGTAACTAAAAAGTTCTAAATTTAAAAAATAATAATTTATAAAATCAAAATACCCGACTGCTTAGGAAACGAACATCTGGTTTTGGTCAGCCTGCTCGCGAATATGTATCCTCCGACTGCACAGCATGATTTTCTTTTTGTTTACGTCTTTTTAGTTCGCTTTTTAAGCAGTCGGGTATTTTGATTTTGTTAATTTTTTTTTATTTATTTAAGAATATAAAAACCTTTTAACACAAAAATTTTACCGACTTCCAAAACAAAACACTACAAAGCGAAAAATACTTTTTTTTGGGAAGTCTGTGTCTTTGGTACCTATTTTTTTTTCCTTTTTACACCGACATCCGAAAAGATAGTTATTTTTCGCTTTGTAGTATTTTGTTTTGGAAGTCGGTTGAATTTTTTGGTTTTATAGTTTTTTATTTTTCTCTTCTTAGTTTTGGTACCTTATTTATTACCATGAAAATACACATTATTAAGGATAACTCAAAAACTACTCGTCAAATCTTGATCCAATTTAAATGGGACTACATGAGAAACGTCAGATAACAAATTAAAAAAAAATTGAGGGAACACACATTAAAAAATACAGTCGAATTGGGACCCGCCTCCTTTATGAAGTCGGTTAAAAAATGCGGGATATTAGGTATCTAGGTTAATTAAATACACAGTATAATACGGAGCGGAAATTACGCTGATATGTCAATTTCTGTTTATAATAAAAGTAAACCACAACAATACAATACAATTTTAAAATGATTGCTTGTAAAATAATAATGATGTGGTTCGGACATTCGACAGCATGTTGAGTTTGAGCTGGTAGCGTATTACGGAGTTTCAAAAAATAAAAAAGTTAATTAAACAATAAAAAACTCGACTGCTTCAGAAGCGAACTAAAAAGACGTAAACAAGAAGAAAATTATACTCTGCAGTCGGAGGATACCATATTCGCGAGCTGACTGACCAAAACCAGATATTTTTATTTATAACTTTTTAGTTAACTTTTTTATTAGAATTAGGTTCATTTAAACATATAAGTGTTGTATGTTGTATTTTTGAAATACCCTATTAAAAATCTTTAATTTGATACCCCCGCATGGTTTGGAAGAAAATATAATTTGGGCCCCCACAATATGGCGCCCAAAATCCGCCACTTTTTCTATTTTTCAATTTTAATATAGCCAGTGACACTCGCAGGGTTAAGACGAATCGATTGACGTAAGAATCATCAAAATCGGCCAACGCGTTTGGTCTCTAGAACGCAACATAGGAACAAATACACTCTATACATAGACTGACAAACACATTACTCTCCTTCGGCAGTCGGGTATAAATGAGGCCAGGATAAATTTTATCAACACTAAATACTTCTATACTTGATCCTAGGGCCAGCTTATTACTAGTTTGTTACCACTAACGTACGGCGTAATTGTAAGACGTATTCGTACTATAATAGTAGATTATTAACCAAGGGCTGTATGACATCAATTGCATACGAGGTTTTTGGCGCCTGAGCGAAGCGAAGGCGCTAATTAACCCGAGTATGCAATTGATGCTTACGCCCGAGATAAATACTCTGCTTTACATATCGATTGTGAGGTAAGTAAACAACAAGACAGCAGGTTTCAATGAACATTAATTAACCCGAGTATGCAATTGATGCTTACGCCCGAGATAAATACTCTGCTTTACATATCGATTGTGAGGTAAGTAAACAACAAGACAGCAGGTTTCAATGAACATTTATTAAGAAGAAAAAAATGTGTATTTAATTAAAATTAATAGTAAAATTATTACAATTTGTAAGAGATATGGTCACGTTCTTTTTAGGAATATTTATAGTTTAAATATGAGTTTGTGATGATAAGACTTGAGTTTGAGTGACTTGAGGTTCTTGCATCGTAAATGGCGGCAGTTGACTGGTACTATTTTCTTCATTAAAAAATGGCTCAGATGATGTGCTTTGACGTGGTGATTTCAAGTTTATATTTTCTGTTATTTTAGAAGTAATTTTGCTTTTGTTTGCCATCGAATCTTCGATATAACCTTCGGCCACTTTGCTGGACTTCCAGCCGCCGTGCCTTTTTAACAGAGTGAGGTTGGCTCCCGAATCAGCCAATAGAGTCGCTGATGTTCTGCGAAAGCAATGCCCGGTGTATAACTCTACGTTACTCAGTTTTAAATATGTGGCTATTTGCTTTGGCATGCCTGTAAATTTGTTTTTTCCTATTACTTGTCTGTGGCATTTTCCTTTACTGTAATTAAGAAAAAAACGATTTGTATCCACGTTTTCAGGCCGAAGAGCTTGATATTTTTCAACATAATTTGCAATTTTCTTCATGCACAACAAATGACCGGTCAATTTTAGTTTTCGTGTTAGGCAGTTTTATGAGTAGTAATTTGTTATGTTTTTCTACATTTTCTATTGTCAAGTTTGTCAATTCCACGGTTCTGCAGGCTCCCGATATCCCAAAAATTAGAACAACCTGTAAAAAAGACATAAGTTGTATTAAAGGCACCAAATTCGCATAGTATTTTTGTGAAATATTTTGGTAACTTATTAAAAAGGGCAAGTAAATACGTAGGTACCTTTATTGCTAAATAAATTTCATCCGGAGCTTCATTTAAGAATTTCTGTACTTCTTCTGCAGTAAATACCTTCGATTTCTTGCTTTTAAAGCCGTCAGACTGCCTTTTCAAGAAAGCAGTAAGTTTAGAAAAATCTTTCAAATTCACGTCATGTTTTGTCATCATTGTAGATTTTAGCATGGAATAAAAGCACCATAAACTGGAAGGTTGTAGCCTCTTAGATAATTCATCAAAATATGATATAAAAACACTTTCAGAAAGAGATTTCACTTTTTTTTCTGACCGCCATTTCATAAATTCGTCGTATGCCTTTACATATCTTTCTTTCGAGTTCGTCGGTAATATATTTTCGACAACTGTTTTTGCCCTTTCTTTAATAAAATCGGGCGTTAGATCTATGTCTTCGTCACTAGACATGTTTAAAACTTTTGAAAAAGAACTCAAACAAGAAAATTAATTATTTTCGCGATGCTTTCGCGCCTACTAGTAGACTGCCTTTTTTTTTTTTCACGCACGCAAGCGCGTCAAATCTTGCTGGCCAGTTTGATTTTTAAATCGATTCCATCTAACATACGATGTGGAAACAAATAGTTCCATATTTAAAATAAAATCTTTATAAAATAAATTGTCTAGATTCCGATTCGAGTAATTAATGGATACCGAGAAAAAAAATATTAACTTTTTAAAAATATTCTTCGTGCAGTATGAGTATGACAGTTCTTTTTTCAAATTCCAAAACCTATGCTGTAATGATAGTCATACACCCCGGCATTCAGGGGTGTAAGGGTGTACTTACAGAGCAAGAGATATGTAATAGTACATTGTGATACAAGGGTGGAAAGTAGGTTATTAACCTACACACCCGTGTATCACACGACGTTTTTCAATACAGTTGTGGGAAATAGTAAAAACAAGTCAAAGAATTAAATTTTATTTTTCCATAAAATAAAATTAACGTAAATCGCCATATATCTTTCTCGAGATTTTGGGGGCAAAATTTCATCTTGCGCAGTGTAAGGCCTCAGATAAAATATCGGGTGGAGTTAATTCCATTTCATCACTTGTACTTGAACTCATATTAAAAAAAAGAAATAATTTATCACACAAAAAAATAAATATATACCATTCCTCCTCTAAAAAGCTTTTTTTTTTTTTTTTTAAATGGTTGAATAAAAAGCACTTTTAATCACTGTTTTGGTGTTTGAATTTAGAACACCAATATAATATTCAAACTCCATCTCAATGCTATACAACCTCCTTGCGCATAAAATATTCGATACAAACTTAGATAGAGATAGAGTTATACAAACTTAGATAGAGATAGAGATAGAGTTAGAGTTAGAGATCGAGATAGAGATAGAGTTAGAGTTAGAGATCGAGATAGAGATAGAGATAGAGATAGAGTTAGAGATAGAGTTAGAGATAGAGTTAGAGATAGAGACAGAGTTAGATATAGAGTTAGAAATAGAGATAGAGCTAGAGATAGAGTTAGAGAAAGAGTTATACAAACTTAGATAGAGATAGAGTTAGAGATAGAGAACGAGATAGAGTTAGAGATAGAGATAGAGTTAGAGATAGAGACAGAGTTAGAGATAGAGTTAGAGGTAGAGATAGAGTTAGAGATAGAGTTAGAAATAGAGTCAGAGATAGAGTTAGAGATAGAGTTAGAGATAGAGTTAGATTTAGAGATAGAGACAGAGTTAGAGATAGAGTTAGAGATAGAGTTAGATTTAGAGTTAGAGATAGAGTTAGTGATAGAGTTAGAGTTAGAGATAGAGATAGAGATAGAGTTAGAGATAGAGTTAGAGATCGAGATAGAGTTAGAGATACCAATATTTTTTTTTACAACGAAAACAGCCTATACAGCCTATTCGATTTTTGACAAATGTTTATGTGAAAATAATGAAATTAAAACTGTTAATTCAATATATTAAACAACCATATAATAAACTTTTGAGAATTCTATGCTAAGACGTACGGACTCATTCATTTTGGCTTCGAATAAAATCCCATTTTATTTTAAGTATGAAAACTCCTTGCTACTAAACTTTTTTAAATTGACTAAAACATTTAAAACTTAACTGCAAAACTAATGATCGAGCTCGTAAACAAAAGTCACGACCGCGTAATAGAAAGATGCCTATGCGAAAGATTTAATTTTCGAATCATAATTATAGCCTCTGAAAGTACGCCATGTTTAACAACTGTATTGAAAATTAATTTATGTTGCTCCATATTGCCGAGGGAATTATAATAGCATTAGCAAACAACAAGGGGATAAGATTAAACTCATTAATATCGTATTTATATACTTAGTACCTATATTATTTATCTTGGTGGCCGAGTTAGTTATCACTATCATATCGTAGAATAATGAGCATTTTGTAAATTATTTTAACACCGAATGTAATGAGAGCAAATAAAGGAGTCTTTATTTCGAGAACAAAGAACTCCTTTATTTGCTCTTATATAACAATTTATGTATTTTTGTGAAATAAAATTAACACAGGATGTTAAGATATAATGAGACAGATCTGGAGATAATACCTAAACCAGAGTCACAGAATAATATCCAGGGCCAACTATGGGGGAATCGTTCTAAGTCGAAAATTTTTGTGCTTCAGCCGTCTGCGAAAATGAACGTTATTCGTTCCATTGTGAACCGCAAAAATATCTCCATAGCTGTGTCGCTAGATCGAAAACTCGTTAGGTCGAATTTCTTAAAAAAATATCTTAAATTCGATCTAACGTATAACTATAAAAGATTTTCGCACCAGCGAGCGTCTTAAAAACGTGTTCCGAAACTACATAGTAGACCCTTTATTATATAGTTCTCGTCTCGCCAAACTTCTGGACCGCCCTGAAGTTGGCTTTCCGATGCTCAAGGCACGGAGCGGTGCTGTTTTTGTGTGAGATTTAATACTGCTCAGCCATTGCAGCGAACTTCAGGGCGGCCAAGAAGTATGGTGAGAGGAAACATGCCTAACCGTTTCCACATTAAGGGGTAAACCGGTTTGAGATATTCTGAAACTCGCTGCAATGTGTAGTGATTTTAATATCTATACCAATATTATAAAGAGGAAAGATTTTTGTTTGTTTGTTTGTTTGTACCGAATAGGCTCTAAAACTACTGGACCGATTTCAAAAATTCTTTCACCGTTGGGAAGCTACTCTATCCCCGGGTGACATATAGGCTACTTTTTATCCCTGTATTCCCACGGGAACGGGAACTGCGCGGGTGAAACCGCGAGGCGTCCTCTAGTCTTAAATAATATCAGCCTATAACGGTCCCACTCCAGGACAAAGGTCTCTTCTCACACAGAGAAGTCACGAGTATTGATCACCACGCTTGCTCAATGTGGATTGGCGATTGCAGTTTTTAGTTATTAATTAAACGGGTTTGCTAAAGATGTTTTATCTACTCTCATATCGTAATATTCGAATTATAAAATTCAAAACGAGTTTATATTGGCATACTTTATAAACACAATACCGAAATTTAAAAATAGAATCTTATTATAACACTATTTCTCTAACAAAATAATGCTATAAAACAATTTTTTTTCTATTACGATACAGGACAAATCTAAGAAGTTAATCACTAAGGAGTTTCCATCAATATTTTTTTTGTAATGCCATTTTATAGTACCTATTATAAAAAGATTTGATTCCAATTTTAAATTGTCTATGACAATGCCCGCTTTAGACATAGCACGCACTGTGATTTTTATTCGCGCGAATTTTGTTTCCTTCTACCTGTTCATAGAGCTCAAAATATTCGGGCGAATAAAATTCGCGCCGTGGTGCGGTGGATTCTGTGGCAAAACAC
The DNA here is from genome assembly GCA_964057195.1 of Orthosia cruda. Taxonomy (NCBI): domain Eukaryota; kingdom Metazoa; phylum Arthropoda; class Insecta; order Lepidoptera; family Noctuidae; genus Orthosia; species Orthosia cruda. The sequence goes on along the minus strand of OZ059831.1, from coordinate 37,226,467 downwards.
GGATTTCTTGCGGAATTATTTCCGCACGATTTCGTTACCGATGCGAACAACTTCATACAATTACATAGGTCGCAGAATGGGCGGAAAAAAATCGCGCGAATAAAGATCGCAGTGCGTGCTAAGCCTTAGCGCATGCGCGGTTAATGCGGTGATGTGCTGGGTTTTGGCGCCATTCATACGTTTTGCAAGTTTTGCTGTACTGAATTTCATGAGTTATTTAAATGATTGTGTGTGAAATGTCTGATATCAGTGAATGTGAAGAAAATTTGACTCCGCCCGATATTTTAGATGCGGCGAAGGAAATTACTCTTAATTTATTAGCAAAGTCGAGAAAAGTATATGACAAATGCTATCCCGATTTTATGGCATGGAAAATGCAAAAAGAGGTATTTAGTAGGTTCAAACCCAATTTATGAGTGTAGATAAAGTAGTGTATGAAACTGCACATAACTAGGTATTAAAACATTCGTGTGAAAGCTATTAAAAACCTCGCCTACGGCTCGGTTTTTAAACACACACTCATGTTTTAATACCCCTCATTATGCAACAGTTTCATAAACTACTATTATAAGATAAACTTAAAAAGAACAAATATGAATTTGAAAAAGTCATATTGGTACTTGCTGGAGTTTCTTGTCCGTTCTTCTCCATAACAAGCTACTTTTCCGAACGGACGGTAGAATCAATTATTATCTATACTTCTCTATCTATACTATATCTATACTAATATTATAAAGCTGAAGAGTTTGTTGGTTTGTTTGAACGCGCTATTCTCAGGAACTACCGGTTGGAATTGAAAAAATATTTTTGTGTTGGATAGTCCATTTATCGAGGTAGTTTATAGGCTATATAACATCACGCTACGACCAATAGGAGCGGAGTAACAATGAAAAAAAAATCTTAATATGAGGCAAATTTAGTCTTTTTGAGAGCTTCCGTTGCGTGCGCTGCGTAAACGGTTAAAATTACGCAACAACCATGTATGTAGGGTAGATGGGTAGATAGCCAGTTGACGGGAGCGAAGCCGCGTGGGACAGCTAGTCTATACCAATATTATAAAGAGGAAAGATTTTTTTGTTTGTTTGTTTGTACCGAATAGGCTCCAAAACTACTGGACCGATTTCAAAAATTCTTTCACCGTTGGGAAGCTACTCTATCCCCGGGTGACATAGGCTACTTTTTATCCCTGTATTCCCACGGGAACGGGAACTACACGGGTGAAACCGCGAGGCGTCCTCTAGTAATATTATAAAGAGGAAAGATTTGTATGTAACGAATAAACTTAAGACCAATTGGACCGATTTCAAAAATTCTTTCACCGTTGGGAAGCTACACTATCCCCAGGTGACATAGGCTACTTTTTATCCCACGGGAACGGGAACTACGCGGGTGAAACGGCGAGGCGTCCGCTAGTTACTAATAAATTTAAAATTTTGACGTTCGAAAGTGCCGCTTAGTTGCCTAATTGAAATAAAGAAATTTGACTTTGAACCACTGACCTCTATCATACATTGTACACTGGACTTCATATTAACGATGACAAAATGAAGACATTTGATTATCGCCATTTTGGCGCTGATAGCAACGTGAATTAACGTGAGAGTCGCATGGAACTAATATTAGAGATGGGACACAGCTTTCGGTGAAATACTTTTATGGGTTTTATCGATCGAGAGAATAATTTAATACGTAAGAGAAAAAAAAACAGTTATTTTTATTATGATTAATTTTTAAGTAATAGAATAATTGCTGTAAAGGTTACTAAAAATATTTTCAGTCAGATTGCAAGCTATAAACTAGTGGATAGCGTGCTAGTAAAGTTATAGCGCATTACTGTCAGATCAGTTAGATTTAAATATGAGGTTAGGCTAACAACTTATCCTAAAAACTATCACATTTGAGCAAGTATCTCCTCGCTCAAGTACACTAGTTGTACGCCCATCGGATTCGTGAAGGGAACATCATTTATATAATAATAATAATAAATGAGATGGATAATCATTTACAACGGACGTATTTCTCACTCTCATCGCTGAGATCTTGTCTCTGTAGTGTTAAGGTGCAAATAAGAGTGACATCGCATTCCAGCAAGGTGAAGACTTGTATTTATTTATTTAAACTTCATTCACAAAGGTACAATGGCGGACTTAATGCCTTAGGCATTCTCTACCAGTCAACCAAGGGTGGTGAAGAGATAACATGGCAGGTGCATTGTTTAAATCTGATCTAAATATTATATGATACATACCTAAATAAATATATATATATTTAATAAAGTAATGAAATTATTTATCAATTTTCAGCTCTGTTTCAGATGCAGATAATAAATTGTTTGACTTCAAAACATTTGTTAATAAAATTATAATTATCATGATATTGTTCCAGAATTAATTCTAGTTTCAGGAACGTAGTGATTGGTACAAGAGAGAGGCCTGTGCTCAGCAGTGGGCGAAGTCGGGCCGTGGATGATCATGATAATGATTCCAGAATTTAGTATTACACATTGCTATTGAACATATTATAACTGATTATTAGGCATTCATATAATATTTATCACGAATACAAATATGAGATATTTAGTTCCAACATACTACGAGAAGTCAATACAGTAGATGAGTGATACGCCTTGCCAAGTCTACTATTTTGATATTAGTGTAATTTAAAAATATCACTAATACTGATATATTAGTTACAATATTATAATATTTCCAGTCAAATATATTAATATTACCTAATTTTTATAAATATTGGTAGTATCCTATCTCTAAATGTGTCAATTTTAGTTCCTGATACGCTCGAGCGGGGCGCTTTGAATCAGCACAAAAATCAACTGTCATTTCATATAGTATGTTTAGTCCAGCGTACTTGTATAATAGAGGTCAGTGCTTTGAACCCACGACCTGAAGCACGAGAGGCGAGGTCTCCATTTAATACATAAAGATTTTTGTTTAGTCTATCAAGCAGGCAGTTGCATTATTATGGACGGATGTTTACGTGTGAACGAGAATTTAATTATATTATAAGCGACCGGTTCTCTAATGAGTGACCTTCGTTAGTTGACGAGGTTGAGGTTCCAAAGATCAAGTTAGATTTTCTTTGAATCTATGGTTTTTGTTGAATAAATTCTTATGGATTTTATGGTTTTATTAAAATTGCTTAATTAGTAGGCATTTGTGACTTATCTAGGTAGATAATCCTCGAGTTGATAACCCAGTATCAAACCAAAAGAAAAAAAAAATGCATTGACGTCAATGGATTAGTACGGCCAGCAACATAAGTCGGTTGTATTTTTTTTGTCTATAAAATTATTCTTAACTACTCAAATAATAGTAGGTTTCATTGTAGTAGTAATAACATTATACTTAACAACAAGTATTCGTTTTTCGTACTTAATAACGAATTCACTGTAAACTTTGTTTGAACAATTGGAGCCTAGTTACCTATATTTTTATACACTTGTTATTTAACATTATTAACTGAATGTTTTCCGGTGCCTTATCAAATATATTACCTACAGCAAAACAGTATTTCCAAAATAAAATATAGCTTACAAAACAATATTTCCGAGTTTCCGCAAATGTTTTCATATTATCTCTCTTACATAATATCCTAACTTTCCTATTAAACTAGCAATATTTGTATATAGGTAGCAATATCTATATATAATCACGTTCTCGAAAACGGCTCTAACGGTTTCGATAAAATTTGCAATATATTCGGGGGCATACAATCGATCTAGCTAGGTCTCATGTATGTGAAAAATGGTTTTCGGCGTATTTTCACGCAAAAAGTAATAGCCCGCGCAGTGTTGTTCGTAATTTCGCCGTCGGCGTATAGCCTAATGATAAACGAGGTGGCCCAATACGCCCAGGGTTGCGTGTTCGAATCCCAGCTATGGATGGTGTTTTCTTGTTTTCGTTTCCTTGGTGTTTTTGATTCGGAAATATTTTTTGTTTTTTTTTTTACTTTTTGTTAAGAGGAGCTCGTGGCTAAATAATAACAGCCGCACGGGTCGATCTTCAAGGTTAAGCAACGCTTGACGAGGTCGGTTCGTGTATGGGTGACCATTTCAACATACCGAGATTCCTCCGTGCCTCGGAAAGCACGTTAAGCCTTTGGCCCCGGCTGTCATTTGAAGATCTTTGACAGTCGTTACGGGTAGTCAGAAGCCAGAGATCTGACACCAGTCTTGACAAGGGGTACCGTGTTACCCATTTATTGGGTTGTGGAGGTCAAAAAGGCAGTTGCTCCATGTAAAACACTGGTACTCAGCTGAATCCTGTTAGATTGGAAGCCGACCCCAACATACGGAAAAGGCTTATATAGGCAAAATAGTCTAAAAACGCCTGTATTTTGTAGGAAAAACAGTTAACTTTATCAAATTGCCATCATGCTGCGAAGGCTAAAACATTTTACGTCTCTGTTCCTTTATTGAAGAAAATGAAAACGACAGTTACTAAGCCCAGTGGCCTATTATCATTAGTGTCGTTGTCAACACAAAATTACCAAACTATTAGATTGATTATACCTAAGTGCCTTGCCTATATCATAAGAAATCGATTATTAAGTCTCTTGTAGAAGAAGGTCGAACGAAATGTTTTTTCCTCCCGCCCACGCAGGAGACAGACACTCCTACGTATCAAAATAACCGGAAAATTGGGCTGTCTACGCAATTTCGGACGTTTGACGATAACTGCCTTGTCCCTTTGCTAATAAACTTGAAGTACATCTACATATCTATAATAATATTACAAAGAGGTAAAGTTTGTTCTAGGGGGTAATCTCTGGATCTACTGAACCTATTTAGATGAAATTTGACATGGAGATAGTTTGAGATTGAGACCCTGGGATGGACATAGGATAGTTTGTATTCCCTTGCGATGATATAACACTTGTTACACGTGCGAAGCCGCGGGCAGAAGCTACCTAGTTATTATATAAAAATTCCCTTGGCCACGCCATAACTTGAGAACGGCTTTACCAATGTCAATCATCTTTTTTTTTTAATTTTGCTATTTCTTTGTAGAAGGTTCTTACGGAAAGAAAAATTAAGAAAATTGCGCAGTAAAAAAAACATGTTAGGTATAGTAGGTAATTACTAGGTAGGCAAATTGGTAGGGCAGGTAGGGACGGTAGGGTGGGTAAGGTAGGTAGGGTGTTTAAGAGAGCAAAGCCGCGGGCACAGCTAGTCAGTTAATATAAACAAGTATGTACCATTATATATTTTAGGGTTCCGTACCCAAAGGGTAGAAACGGGACCCTATTACTAAGACTCAACGATCCGTCTGTCTCGAGTGGTGTTTCAAATCCTGCTTCCTACTAATACTATAAATGCGAAAGTTTGGATGCATGAATGTTTGTTTCTCAATCACGCCAGAATGGCTGAATGAATCTGGATGAAATTTGACATAGTTTTCATCACGGTATAATGTTCCCTTGGGATAAAAAAAAACTTTACACGCGAGCTGGCAGATGCTAGTAAACTATAAGGCTTAGCACGCACTGCGATTTTTATTCGCGCGATTTTTTTTCCGCGCGTTCTGTGGCCTATGGAGTTGTATGAAGCTGCACGCACTGCGGAAAAAAAATGAGTTCGCGCGGAAAATAATTCGCGCGAATCAAAATCGCAGTGCGTGCTAAGCCTAAATCAACCAACACAGCCTTCGTAGTCTACTGCTGATAATAGACCTCTCCCAAGTTGCTCATCAACTGTTCTTACGCCTTCCGCAACCAGACTGTCCCAGATTTCTTTGGCTACCTAGCTGGGGAGCGCTCCAGGCTACGTTGTGTCAACTCTGAGGGTCGTCTGCCCCACTGGATATCGAACCTTCGAAAAATATGCCCAGTCCAATGCCAGTTCACTCAGTTTTTTCCGAAATGACGGAAAGCTAGGTCACGCTAGTTAATTTATATATTATTTTATTAATAAAACAATTAAACTATTTTATAAATTCTACCCTGAGAATAAAGTTCTATAGGTTGTTAACTATTTTTAGATATGTGTTTTATTTAGTGAATCTTTCATAATCTTCTAGAATAATAATAAGAAAATTATCAAAAAAATATTGTTTTAGGCTCCTGTTCAGATTTTTCAGCGTAGTTTTCGATATCATGTTTTGAATCGCCGAAAAGAAAAGTACATTTAGTAAACTACAATATTTTATATTTTTTGCTTTTAAACAATCACTATTTGTTTGTTTATTATTGAATCAAAGTGATGTTAAAGTCAGGGTACCTGGCCCTTAAATGTATCGTACCGCATGGTGGATTAAGGCCCCTTTCCTCTCAGAGAGGACGCCTGTGTCCCAGCAGTGGGAACATTAAAAGGCTGATAGTGATGATCGTCCTTTTTACTGTAGGAAGAAGATCTGCAGCAAATATTTATTGACACTTAGGTATTGTTTAATGATGTAATATAGATTTAAACAATGGAAATCTATGTCCTTTGTTCCAACGTCTTCGGCTTCCGGGAAAACCTAATGAAAACCTTCAGACCTCGAGGTCGAGGCAGTTACGTGACAAGCGTAGCAGTTTCAGCATCATGATAGCTTCCTTGAGTCATAAGATAATGCCCTGTGTCTTATTCCTCCGCTGTTTTTCTGTTTCGTTGTGTAATCCAAGATGGTTGAATCGTTTCTTTGGGAATTGTCGAGCTTCATTGCCTCTGCGCTTTTGCTGGTGGTCGCCACTTTTGATTCAGGCTTTAAGAAGTGGCAGGGTCTTATAAAAAAGTCATAACATAATGCTATCATAACGCTTAGGCTCATTTTCTCTGTATAGTGCCCGGCACGTAAGTTGACAAGGTTTTGCCGTAGGTAAGTTGACCAACCACCATATAGAGCGAACGGAACGTGGACGCGATCCTTGTGTCAACTGACCAACCAATCGCGCGCTCGGAACGGTCCTAAACGTTCCCCGCGCCCCGCTTCTCTACCAAATATACATAAAAACGAATTCTGCGCATCTAACGACTCTTGCCAACTTATGTGCCGGGGATTATATATAGGTCCTGTTTTGTAAAGTTGTTTCTGTAACTTTACCTAAAACAATGAATGGATCAGATCAACAGAGGAATGAATGCCATGCCACCTGCCATTTTGTCTCTTCACCACTCTTGTTTGACTAGTAGAGAATGCCTAAGGCATTAAGTCAACAGACGATTGTTTTTGTAGAGCTTTTTCAGAACTAGTTTCGCTGTTACGCGACGTCTGTCCGTCATTTTCCTATGTCGTGGTGGCCCAATGGCTAAGACCTCGCCTCTCGTGCTTGAGATAATGAGTTGAAATCCGGGCCAGTACCAATGTGACTTTTTCAATTCATATGTACTTTCTAAGTTTATGTTGGACATCGCTGACAACGGTAAAAGTAAACATCGTGAGGAAACCTGGAGTAATATAGAATGTTTATCATAAGAATGTGCTCGATTGTTGTAATTGTTGCAAGGCGATTCAATGCGAGCGTAAACAAATAAAATGAAATCTGTCCCCCAACCTAAAGTGCATCACACAAAGCTAACCTGTGATGGTGGAATGCAAACCACGCTCTGCTACCAAATGTTGAATACAGGCCTGCGGATCACAAAGTTAAGAGGCAACATTGGGGTACATGAGCAATGCTGCGACTCTTGGATTCTACAAGGTCTATACCTGCGAACGTTTTAATTCCTATCTTAATTCAACAAACGTTAGCAAGCTGCACTGCTGCATTACTCATTTAAGTTCAAATATTAGTTTGTAGCACATTCACACGGCAACATACAAGTATTTGTGTAATCCTCGATTAGTGGAACAACTTTAATCAGTAATAACCTTGATTTATCAGTCAGTGCTAAGATATGGCTAGCTAATAATTGCATTTGTCAATAGGATGTAGATATCGGATTGATAAGTGTTGGCTCTCGTTCTACATGTGATAGTCGAGTGATAAAAACTGTTTAATTAACATAGGTTACTGAGGCATAGTATAAATATCTACCTACAAACGCTCGAAACGGCACACTCACACAAACATGCGCATCGACGAGGCCCCTAAGCGGCTCGCACTACTGACAGCACTGCGGACACTGCTTAGGGGTCTATTTACGCTGTGACTGAGTCAAGCACGGTCAGCAAAGAAAGACTAAACTTATTACAACTAACATTATAATTGTTTCTTGTCTAGAAATTATATAATTTACAAACATTTCAGCTGATATTTTTATTTATTTTATTTTTGACAGGCTCGCGTTTGACCACTATCTCATCTGATGGTAAGCGACGGTGGGGCACGCTTGTCTGGAAGTAACCTATTCACTCTTTACTTAAATACTAACAGGAAATACAGACATCGGCAGGGAATTCCACTTCTTAACTGCACAATTGAAATTCCCAAAACGCTTTGTGCGTATGGGTCGGAAGGCCATCATATTATACCGATGACGGATCGCCGTTCGTCTTGTATTCCAAAGATGGAACGCGCTAGGCGGAATCAAATTGTGCAGTCCCATCGCACACTCCCCGAAATGTAACCGATAAAAACCGACAGGCTGGCAACTCGGCGACGATGGAGTCTTGACTCGACCAGTGTCTCATTGCCGATGAGCCTCTTGGCCCGTTTTTTCTATATTGTTTATATGTTCAAAAATAACATTTCAGCTGTAATTTTTCGTTCTATATAAGTATAGGTACTTACGAACTAGACGTAAAGGACATGGCCAGAATTTGTATAGAGCTGTGCCCTAACAAAAAATATTCATGTACATTGACATGTTAAAGCTTAGAAGTATGGCTTTACAATAGTTTACGTTTTATGATCAGAGAAGAAGCGAGGGACACTAACTATAATTGGGATAAGATCAACGCAAGACTCCCCACAGACTATACTGCACCAGTGCAGTGCGCGCGCGTAGAAACGTCATAATTACGAGGACGTTCGGATACACAATCTGGAATATATTGTCGATGCATTCAGCATTATGACATGACGCTTGGCAGCTCGAAAATGGTGTCTGCGATAATCGTAAAACCATAACTTGTATTTTAGAGGTATTTACCTTAGCAATACGTTCTTGCAGTTGTAGTTGATTTATATTTTAATCTGACCTTCAGGCGTACTTCAGAAACAGTGTTTGTAATATGCGTGTATCCAAACGCAAATGCATTGCATAGAAACCGCACAAAAACAATCAACACACATATTTTTTTTTTTTCTTTTCGCCTTTTCTAGACAAATGTAATCGTTGCGATTATTTTTTATTTATTTTACAAGTAATTTTCACATTTTAATAATTACTGTATTTATATGTATTCTGATTGATTCGGAGGGCAGAATCTGGCCATGTCCTTTAAGCAATTTATTCCTTGAAAATCCTGAAAAGTAATGTAAAGCCTCAAGACGTGTGCGAAGGCTTTCAAAATAGAGCGTTGCCCTACCTCTATCGATCATAAGATTGGGACCATGTCTAGATTTCAACGCGTTTTGGGTCCCACAAATCTAATTGAATAGGATGGATGCTTCAAACTTACTCCAAGCATACTTATCTAGTGGCCTATTTTCGCTCCAGGACTCCTAGATTTTCGGAGTTATGTTGCCGGCTTACCTACATACAGATTACATAATTATAGAGTGTTAGTACTTAATGCAACAAGGCATCCTTTACCAGTCAACCTTTGAATTAAAAATTCTGCACTGTCTATGCCAAGTCGTAGTATTTAGAGCTGTTTTGGCTCCTATTTTCATAAAGAGAGAAATGGAAAGTATGCCAAAGTAAATACCTACCACGAGAAAATGTGAGTCTATTTGTTGTTCTGTTCTTTCCAATAACTGTCATTCACTTTCTTCGTACCTATATATATCTATACTTCTATACTTACTTAATCTATACTAATAATATTATAAAGAGGAAAGATTTGTATTTTTGTATGTAACGAATAAACTTAAAAACTACTGGACCGATTTCAAAAATTCTCCCCGGGTGATATAGGATATTTTTTATCCCTATATTCCCAAGGGAACGAGAACAACGCGGGTATAACCGCGAAGCGTCCGCTAGTATCTATATAATTTTGTTGCACAAATATCGCATTATTTTCTCCACTTTTCGATTTTATGTATTTAAGACAATAGAAAGACAGAAACTTTTACACAACATATTACGTAAGTGTTAACTTACGTGAATTGTTAATATTTTGATATATAAAAATGACTCATACTCATAATATAAAAATTGTTGTATAAAATCTTTTATCTAAATGTGTCATATTCGTCAGTAGCATTGACCGACATTTGAGTCACTACGCCCTAATTTGAGACATGACATGCTTTTATTGCAAAACAAAAAAGTCATAGTCCGGATTGGGAGAACTGGGTGATTCCCGTCCATCCCTTTAGTTAGATGAATCATCTGCAAAACCATAAAATGGGGTATCTCTTATGACTTATCGTTAAGTAGAATTCGCCTGTGATTCAGTTCCGCCAACCCAGACGCAGCGTCCAGATATAGAGGCGGCGTATGAAGTGCTAATTACCTATTGCAAACAAAAGTGAGCATCAATCATTCGAACGCAAGCACTTTGGAGAAAAAGTGAGAAAGATAATAACGTGCGAACACAAAGACCCCATCTTTAATAGATTGGTTTTCTTTATAAGAAGGGAACAATAAACCCTTGAGTGGCTTTCTCTTTTCATTATATTTTGGTTGGTAGCTGGACAAAGACCTCTCCCAAGCAATCCACAGCCCCGTGGCTTAGTGGTCGCTGTTCCAATTGATGCTAGGGATTGAAAGCTCACTTCAAGAGCTGAAGCTTCCTTCTCCTAAGTTATTATGGTCATATTGTTACAGAATAGCGATTTCAAGCTTGTTGTCTTTTCTCATAGACATCATCAGGTCATCACGAATAATCGATACTTGGATTAATAAGAATCGACTTTAACGTTCAGAGTGGTTTAATTTTGATGTGATCATTTGTATTAAGAGTAAATGCGGGCAGAGAGCTCTAGTGCTTCTAAAGATAATGTGTCATCAAAAAGGAAAACAGGGACACAGTATATATATTTATTTTTCAGTTTATGGAATATCTTTTAATTTTGTTCTATATTGGAGGAGAAAATAGGCGAGAGCCAAACCTCGAATTATGACTTTTTACTTAGGATGTTCAGTCGGATGTCTGCGACCGTATTCCCGCTTAAAAGGCCTAAAAAGTGGTTTACAGCTTGTTCTTCCAAAATTGTAAGAATATCTTTTGAGTTTTTTTTCCTGAATTCAAATATAGAAACTAGGCAAATGCCAAAAATCAGATATTTGATGATTCTGTTAAATTATTTGTAAGTCCAATGTCTTGCCAGTTGACGTAAAATGTGCGTCAATATTTTAATTTTAATCCAGTACGCAAGAACAAAGAACATAGCTACAGACATAGATCAGACTAAATGTATTACAAAAATAACAACATCATGAAGGAATAAAAGATTAGTATTTAGATACCTATTTCGTTATAACAATTTAAGTTTAATATTGTGGCTTTATGGTGTCATAGTCCGATTTCTATACAGGCACATAATATGAGTATGTCTTTAGCAATTTGTTTCTAACATGGGTACATATTACATACCTACGCTGGTTACAAAACCAGTATAAGCTTTCCCTTTATTATTTTGAAACTCCTTACTACGCTGGGCCAGCTTAAGATTACAACTGGCATGCAGCCTACTGTACCTAAAATATTTTACCTACAATAAAACCACCAGCACCGTGGTGTACCGCACTTTAACCGCAGAATGATAAATATACTAAGTATTGTTGCTGTGGTTATAATATCTACTAAATATGTAGGTAAATATTACAATGTTGTTGTAATACTTCTCTGCGCATATTTTTACTGCAAAATAAAATGGATCTTTTTAATTAGATCATGAATTTTTCGATTGATTTGTCCTCTGAGATATACAATGTTTCTGTTATTCTAGAATTCGTTAAATACACTTATTTTCATCGATAAAAACACCCCCATTTTAGGATAATGCTCTATATTAGTATTTACACCGTATAAATAAAAATTGGTATAAGGAAAAATTACGGCAGTTATAATACCTACTTATAATAGATTAAGTTTTATTTTAAACTACCTATCTTTTATATTTTTCGTCGTAGTTGGCATCGAATGATTTCTTATGCAAAATATTTTTTTGTTTTGGAAATGAAAAAATAAAAATTGTTGGTAGGTAAAGAAAAAAAACGGTCCGTATATAAAAAAAAACCGGCCAAGTGCGAGTCGGACTCGCGCACGAAGGGTTCCGTACCATTAAGGAAAAAACGGCAAAAAATCACGTTTGTTGTATGGGAGTTCCACTTGAATATTTATTTTATTCTGTTTTTAGTATTTGTTGTTGTGGCAACAGAAATACATCATCTGTAAAAATTACAACTGTCTGGCTATCACGGTTCATGACATACAGCCTGATGACAGAGGGACCGCGAAGTCTTAGTAATAGGGTCCCGTTTTTACCCTTTAGGTACGGAACCCTAAAAAACTGTCAAATAAATAAAACTTAACATAAGTAGGTAAAACGTAGAGTACGTTTTGGTAATGAATTAAGGAAAGGTCGTCGACCAGTTGACCGACTTGGTTAACGAAGAACGAACTCTTCTGACCGCTGAAGCATTTCTGATATGGACCTATCCTATCTATTGAGTTTATCGACAAACGGTGAAATTAAATTGACCTAAATACGGGTTTGGAATGGTTCCACTATAGTTCGCCCTTATTTAGCTGACTACTCGTATATCGAATTATCGTGTAGCTCGATATCGTTGTATCGATGACGGTTACGGGACAAGGGATGATTTACCAAAAATGGGAAGAATTTATTAGATTTCAACATAAGTATAATGCTCACAACGGATCTTTGTGTCTCTGAATTAGCTGCAAGACCCTGCGCAGTAGCTATTTTTGTGTCAATGTTGAAGATAGCATTGTATAACTGCCTCTGTCACTCGCTTACGTTTGTCGCATAGTCTATGCAGTATTCTCGATGACAAACTGTTTCTTGCGCAACCAACTTCAGAGACACAAAGATCCGCTGTGACTACAATAATGGTCGCATAGCAAATTAGGTACTGTCATTCAGTTACTTACTAGCTGTCTCCCGCGGCTTCGCTCTCATAAACTGGCTAGTACCTAACCTACCTACCTACTTACCCAACCCTACCTACCCTACCTGCCTGCACAAAGGAATCCATGGTAACGAAATGGCAGATGAACTGGCAAGAGAGTGCTCAGCAAATGATTTTGTGGGTCCAGAACCATGTATAGGCATCTCGACGTGCCTCGTAAAAGCCGCATTTAGGGAGTTTGCAGATCACAGACAGCGAACTCATTGGCTATCTAGCACCGGTCTACAACACTCCAAAAAATTCTTAGGCTCCACGTTCAAAGCCCTGGAATGCATTTGGAACATGAGCAGGGGGCAAATCCGCTACCTGCTTGGGGCCTTTACTGGACACTTTGGAACCAACGACATGCTCATGAAGATGGGTCTAACCGCGACAACCATGTGCAGGTTGTGTGGGGAACATACGGAACGCATGGAGCACCTTCTTTGCACATGCGATGCACTGGCTGGCAAGCGAATGAGTCTCTTAGGGATTGGATATCCAACACTAGAAGACTATAGGCTCATATCTCCCAGTCTCGTTGTAAAACTCATGAAAAGAGTTTTCAACGAGATTGGGGAGGAGTAAGTTATCTAGGGGACCACAATAGATCCCAATGGGTCGAAGTGTCCGAGTTGTTTCTCGGCCCCTCCACAAGATAAGATAAGATACCCTACCTGCCTACCTACCCTACCCTATAGCTCTCGCCAAACTTCTGGGCCTGCCGCTTTCCGCATGCGCGAGGCACGAAACGGTGCTGTTTTTGTATGAGATTTACTACTGCGCAGCCATTGTAGCCAACTTCAGGGCGGCCTAGAAGTTTGGCGAGAACTATACCTACCCTCCCTACCATACCTAGCCTACCCACCCTACCTACCCTATCTTACCTGGGTCACTGCCTGGTCTTGGTCCTGACCCACCTACCAATATTTTTTTAAACAAAATGTGACAAATCTTGCCGAATTTCATTGAAATCTGTTTAGTGGTTTAGGCGTGAAAAGGTAACATAGACAGAGTGCCTTTCGAATTTATAATATTAGTATGGATTGTTTTTCAATTAGAACCTTTTTATACACTCACTAAAAATGTCAACATAATGATTCTATTATGAAAAAACTATAAATACAAATAAATAACAAAAACATATAAATAAATAAAAAAGTTGTCATAAATACAATATTACAAATTGTAATCGACTTCTGTCGTTGACCGTACAATACAAAGAACTTTGTAAGTATCATATTCAATGTGACACTACTTAAGGAACCGGCACAATAAATTTACATCTATTTTATTCATCGAATGAAGGTCGAGGAAGACACTTAGACACAAACAAATGATTTGCACAAAGAAAAACGCACAGGGCATGTTGTCTTTGTTCAAATCTGTTTTGTGTATTACAAATAAATTACAAAAAATAACACAACTATAGTATAATGCATAAGACTGTGGTTTTCTTTCTCTGTTGTAAGAAAACATTTTTTTTTACAATACATATTGATTTATAATTTAAATTAGACGCTCTCCATACTCAGACAAAACGAAAAAAAAATGCGTGTCGTTTTAATGTGGTCTATCTGGCTAGATATACAACCGATGCCATGAGAGAAAAAAAGGAATAAAAAATGTCTCCTAATTTGAAGGTAGAAGAACAAAGGCCTATGGAGCCATCATTGTTTCGGATTAGGTCAGCCCTTTTGGTCATTGTACAATTTGTACGTAGTGTATTAAATGATGATTAATTTTTAGAGTCAAAGTTCATTCCCATTGCGAGCATAGTTGTTATCTAATCAGAGTCGGAAGTGGTTATTCATAGGGCATTATAATAATTACGATAGGTATTGATGTTTCGCAGACTGTGTACTTTAGTACTGCTAGGATGATGCAAACACGAGTGTGAACACCTACTTAGTAAGATCACTTTATTTTCAAATGCTTTTCAAAGTCACATCGGGTACTGGGTGAATGATTTTGCTTTGTTTGATTTATTTTAAGTCCCTTGTATGGCTATATATTTTTAAACCTCTTTTAAAGACTTTATGATGGGTGTATTTCAATTTAGATTTATGGTTGATGGCAATAGGAGATCTATACTAATCATAGATATAGTATGTACAAGATATACAGACTCAGATGAAAAGCGAAACCAAAAAAATAAAATCTATGTGTGAGGGAATTGTCCATGTGTTAGTAAAAAAAGTGTTGTTAAGAAGTCCATGTTCAGTATCGATTTCGATACTTGGTGAACACAATAAGAAACACGATTAGAGGGTTGTTGGATATATTGAACTGTAATCAGAGCTGGGCAAAATACACAAATTACAAAATACTATCTCGCATGTATTTAAAATACAAAATATTCGTAAGTCGTGTATTTGAAATACAAAATACAGTATTTTAACTCTTTTATATTAAATATAAATTACAAAAGAGCAGTCGATCATCCATCGTGACATTCGTATTAATAAACTTAAATAATACACAGAAGTTTCGTGAAAATAACCGTTTTGAATCAAAATGACAATTGACAAGGCACTTGAAAATTTGACGTACGCGGTCGCCGTTTTGCTTACGAAAGCTATCGAGCGCAAATTTCTGCAAAACGCACCTATTAATAAGATCCCTAAATGTATTTTGAAGCCAAAATTATTTGAAATACTAATTACAAAATACCGCAGGGACAGGTATTTGAAATTGACGACATGGTTGGCGTTGTTGGGTTTGATAATAAACTATGTACATAATCCTCACATTTAACACTTTATATAACTTTTTGCGTAGCAAAAAAATATCTAAATCTATGATACTAATATTATAAAGCTGAAGAGTTTGTTTGTTTGAACGCGCTAATCTCAGGGACTACTTACTGGTTGGAATTAAAAAGAATTGTGTTGGATAGTCCATTTATCGAGGAAGGTTATATGCTATATAACATTACGCTACGACCAATAGGAGCGGAGCATTAATGAAAAATGTTGCAAAAACGGACTAAATTATTCCTTTTTGAGACCTTCCGTTGCGTGCGCTGCGTAAGCGGTTAAAGTTACGCAATATTCATGTATGGGTAGGTAGGGTAGGGTAAGTAGATAGACAGTTACGGGAGCGAAGCCGCGTGGGACAGCTAGTACTGGTGAAATGTGACTGAATTTTGAAAATACAAGAGTGATGTTATTTGTTTTATCCGCCGGATTATTGCAAACACCGTAAGTTTATAATAAATCGCGTAATATAGTAAACTCTTTCTTCTCCATAAAGCAGGGGTAAATTATTAACCGACTTCCCAAAAAGGAGGAGGTTCTCAATTCGGGTGTATATTATTATTTGTTATGTAGTTTATGTTAGGGCATAATTCCGTCATCATCAATTCAGCCGAAAGACGTCCGCCGCTGGACATAGGCCTCCACCAGGCGTCGCCACACTGACCGATCCTTCGATCCGATTGCCTTCCAACGCATCGACTTACGGTTCGGTTGCCATTCCAGCACTTATCGCCCCATCGGCCATCTGTTCTGCGAGCTATGTACCCTGCCCACTGCCACTTAAGTTTCGCAACTCTTCGGGCTATGTCGGTAACATTGGTTATCCTGCGGATATCCTCATTTCTGATTCGATCACTCAGTCATAAAAAACAACGTCAACTATTTTTGTTCGAAAGAAATGTAATCCGAAATGGTCCCATTTAAATTTGGTAAATATCTGATGAAGAACTTCGGAGATATACAACAGATCTCTTCAATAAATGACGGCAAATCTCTCTGGATTGCCGCAATCGCATGTCTTTTTATTGTTTACACCATTTCATAACATACCATCGCGCCAGTATGCACTAACCGGTTACGCAGATGTGTACAGTTCACCCTGGTACACGGTACACTCTCATTCCACCGGTTATCAAGTTACATGTTATTCGGGTAATCTATTCTGGGTTCACTATGGGCATTATAGATACCTTACTATAGAACTTGTCCATTACGTACCACTAAAAATATAAAACTTTTCACAAAAAAAAACGGTGTGTCGGTGTTCCTGTTTTCGTTTTTTGAACTATCGAATTTGCGTGTATTTATTGTATTGGAAATTATCTGTTCTCAATATACCGAAAATTTATAATCTCGCAGATTAATTACAAATTGACGGTGTTTGCAATAATACGTTGACAACATATATCCATAGATGATACCGTAACGCCTTTACGCCAGTTTTTTGTTATTGTTTTTGATGCAATTATGCATGATAGGAAGACATGCATCACTTCGATTGACGATATTTTAATGTGTGCCTCGTGAGTCGTGATTAGAACTACGGGTCAAAAGTCAGAACTGGTTCATAAGTCTATCGTTACTGAGCTGACGATATATTGTTAGGTAATTTATCATGGAAACTTACTTAGGTACCTTCAGGGAAACTAGTTTGAGATTTGTAATAAAGATAAATTTAAATAAATTTAGTATCGGGTTTACTTATCTGTTTACGTAGAATCTAACTACTGTTATAAATGCGAAAGTTTAGATGGATGGATGTTTGTTACTCAATCACGCCAGAACCGCTGAACGGATCTGGATGAAATTTGGCACAGAGATAGTTGATAGTCTGAAATAGCACTCTCAGTATAATGATCTCTTAGACCCTTGGGGTAATAAAACGCATTTCATGCGGGCTTAAACCTCAAATCATATCTAATAGTTTATTATTAATTGAAGCTAGATAATAATGTACTTAAAAAATATTACTTGTGTATAAGACCGCATTGTTTCCTTTTTTTTTAATCTTGCATGTTTCCTGGTTTTTGTTTTGTGATAAACTTGTCTATAAACTAGGAAACAAAATTGATTTATCTTTAGTACATTATTTATTTCTTAATCATACAGAGAAAGAGAGATAAGTAGAAGAATGTGAAACTCTTTAATTTTGATAACCTTTTAAATAAACATAGAATAGCTGATACAACTTTTGATGAATTACCATCAAAAGTTGTTAACACTGTTCATTTTAGTCCAACGACCTTTGAATAGAATACAAAAAGTAAGCCAAAAAGCAACTCTTCAAGAAATACCTGCTAGTTAGGTAACCTTTACTTACGTAGTAATGTTTACAACATTACCTACTTTACTTTTAACCTACTGCGTGTGTGCACGGTATACTTAGTCATGTTACCGAATAATTGCAGACACCGTAATATTGTATAATTTTACAAGATTATAAATTCTCAATATATTGTGAACAGATCACTTTAAATACAATAAATCAAATCCAAATACAATAGTTTCAAATATTCTCGCGCCTTAGTGAGATTTATTATAAACTTACGCAGTCTTATTACAAAAAGCGGTTTAACTAAAAACCCAGATTTAAATCTCTATAAACTGTGGTTTACACAGAAATGATATTACAAATAATGGTTTAGCGATAAACCATAGACCAATCATGGTCTAACGCTAAACCTCGGCGGCCCCTAGTTTAACGATGGTCTAAGTCGTATCTGTCAAAGTTTCTCTTTTAGGTTATAGCATCTTTTTTATTGTGTTGTGTTGTTTTTACCCGAAAATGGATATTAACATGGTTGATTAAATTAATATTGAGGTTATTACTTTTTCCTGAGTACTCCAATTCTCAGATCGTTTCTTTTTGGTCCATCACAATACCTATATTATTATATATATTATTAACAAAGAGGCAATTGTTCTATTAGAGACTACGATAACTTAAAAAATCCAAAGCTTAATGAACTTTGTTCAGCTTGCGATGGTTTTGTTGAATGTTATGGTTTCATATAACGCGCGAGAATGTTATGTTTCGTTACACGTCCGTAGATGTATTATTAGTAATTAATACGAATTTAATTAATTTGCTTAAATCTAAACAAAACTTCAATCGATAAATAACGAATGTTTATATCCATGCAAAATAACAAAGTCTCAATATTTTTAACACTCCTAAACATCATTTAATCCTTATCATACAATCAAAACGTTTTCTTTTCTGGGCATATGGAACGTTGCAATAGAATGATATTATGGTGAACAAATGATATTTGTATTAATCTGCGGTTGATGTATAGACAATGGTTCAAATGACGGTACTAAGAAGACCACGGTTTTTTGAGTTTTGTAATACGAACAAATTTAGACCATGGTTTTGCAGATAAGCCTGGACTTGATAGTACAGGTTTAAACCATGGTTTATCTCGTTTTTTGTAATAAGACTGACGGTGTTTGCAATAAACCGGTGACAGTCACAAACAATACATGTTCACACTTTGGTTTAAAGACCATAGGTCAAAGCAATTTTCTCCAATTTGAGGGTATCTATATATCTCTCACACGCTAGGTACCGTATTTATAATATAATCGATGTTCACTAAGAAAATCGGTATTGAATTTTATCGGTATTTAAGTGGGTAAATATTTTATACTTATGTATTTGTTGTAATAGGTATTACAACAATAAGTGTCACATTTATCTTTATGACAGGTATACACCTAAACATAAAATCACGACTGTATTCCTCAAAAGGTTAGTTAGCGATCCACCCGATAGTACAGTAGTATTAGTAGTATGCATTCTAGTATTTCGCTAGTTACATTCAAGGGCCTACAACCGCTTTAGTGCCGTAAAACGGGAACTTTCTGAAGCATACTCCTTAGTAACGGCTAGATTAAAAGGTATGAAATAAAAATTAAAAATATTATTGTTTCATGTTCATTACTTGTGAAACATGTTTTTTTTTTCGTATAACAAATAGCTTTGCGTAAAATAAAAATTAACAAAACGATATTTTTTCGCTACTCCAATACAAATTGAATGTTTAAAAATATTTTTATCAGAAAAATGGCAGGCTAGAATTTCTTCATAACATAAACAGCATAAGTAAATCAAATAATATTTTTCAAATAAAACTGCCCAAAAGGAGGTTCGGTTTTTAGCCGCTCGTTTTTTGCCGCTGATTTTGCTATGGAATGGTAACTTGCGGAAAAAAAATCCGCAACAAATCTGTGTCTAGCCATCTAGCCACAGAATCCACCGCACCACGGCGCTTGGATAAATTCGGGCGAATATTTTGTGCTCAGGAGAAGGTAGAAACAGTCAAAAAACCGCAATACGTGCTAAGTCAATACTCCAACACAATACACATTTGTACAATAAATAAAATAATTTAAATACCAGTCTGTTACACAACCTACTGCAGGGCAAAGGCCTCTCTTCCCATAGAGAGAAGGGTGTACAGTACAACTATTTTCTTAATGTCCCTCAGGAAACTTCGTATTTTGTCAGTCGTCGGATTTCTGCTGTCATTTGCTCTTTGCACTTGGTGCAGACCAGACGCTCTAAATCAACTTGGAAGTCTGATAGAAATCCGACGACTGACAAAACACGAAGTTTGCCGAGGGACATTATGAAAATAGTTGTACTGTACAGTAAAATAAAAAGTTACACTGACTACATGTATTTATTTCTGCCATATTAATGTGTATAAAACTTTGTACCCAAAGCGTTATTCAAGGTGTAATTTGACTTATTTTTTTCTTTAATTTCAGACAGCGGCCACTAACCTCATGACATGCTTCAACGAACTGGTGAACATGGAAGTCTTGCAGCAGGAAATCGAAGATGCTAAGCCTACTGGACAGGTCGACGAGGTTTTTAAGAAGTTAGTATAAAGCAGGCAAATTTTGATTTAAATGAACATAGTTGTGAATGGATGGAGAGGGAATGAGGGAGGCGATGCAATAAAATGAAAGAAAAAAGTTAATTCATAAAACAAAAAACCCGACTGCTTAAGAATTGTCAAATGTATTTATCAAAATCATAATTATGTATCCTCCGACTGCACAGCATGATTTTCTCCTTGTTTACGTCTTTTTAGTTTGCTTCTTAAGCAGTCGGGTTTTTTTTTATTTTTTATTTATAACTTTTTAGTTATCTTTTATTTTTCGAATAAGTTACATTTAAACATATAAGTGTCATATATTTTTGAAATCAACTCTTAAAACCCTTTATGTTGATACCCCACATATAGATAAGATTGGAAAAAGATAAAAATTTGCCCCACAATATAGCGCCCAAAATCCGCCATTTTTCCAATACCGTGAGCGTTTTAAATGTGCGGGACAGAGTTCATAAGTACTATCAAAGTATCAACAATACGTCTAGCACAGATAATGATAACTTCCCTTTACGATGTTCGTTGCAGTAAATAGGCCAAACAGGACGACTCCACTGAATAGATACGATATGACTAAACAATACACGTCCATACTTAATATTACAAATGCGAAAGTAAGTCTGTCTGTTATCTCTTCACGTCTTAACGGCTGTACGGTTTTGGATGGAACTTGGCATATGGATAGATCAGGTCCTTGGATTAGGACAAACGATACTTTTCTTCCCGGTATAATATTGCCTTGGGATAATAATATGTTCACGCAGGTTATGCGGCGGGCAGTAACTAGTACATAATATAAAGTCAATATAGTCAAAGGTCTTCCCATAAAACCTACGATCTTACACCTACATTTTGCCACTAGACCAATGGTACCTATACAGGCTGAGTTTTTTAAGTGGGCGTGGAGAGCCAAATCCGAAACTATGACGATTAGCGAAAAACACTCAAAGGAGTCACGAGGCCGATTTAAATGAAAACTAAAACTGCATCATTAGATTTTTGAAAAATAAATATTTGTAGCCAGGAATCGAATTCGCTGATTTTGAAAAAAAAACACATGCTCACCGCCATGCACACCATTCGATAGTGTCGCTAATAAGGATCAAATTCTGGGAAGTAATGTTATACGGTAAACTTGAGGAAAAATCTATTTTATAACAAAATGCTTCTTTTTGTAGGCAATCTACAAATACTCGTATCACGTAATAATTGATGACATGAATAAATCTTTAGTGAGTATTCTAAACGTAATCAAAATTATTGTAATGCTGAATGAAGCACAATGCTTGAGTTATCGAATTCGGCAATTTGTTGAAAATAATGGCCATCATTTAATCACTTAAGTTGTAATAGGGAGGTACTTAATATAGAAAAATAAGTATTTTGTTAAAATGAGTCCTTTCCTAAAGTTTTCCGTATGTAATTACTTACCAAATTGTGATCCTTATTAGCGACACTTTCGAATGGTGTAATAATGGTGCGATTATTTTTCAATATCAGCGGGTTCGATTCCTGGCTAGGAATATTAATGTATCAAAAATGTAATTATGCAGTTTTAGTTTTCATCAAAATCGGCCTCGTGAATCCTTTGAGTATTTTTCGCTATTACACATAGTTTCGGATTTGGCCATCCACGCCCACTCAAAAAAACTCACCCTGTATACATCGATAAATATTGCATTATTATAGACCATAAGAGTGATAGGTACCTAGAGAGTGCATAGTATATTTTTAGCATGAAAATCCTCTTGATCGGACCCACAGGAAATTCCCCAGCGAGCTAGTTCCGCTGTAGACCTCTTCCGTCGCTTTTCATCAGGCGAGTTCACAGTCAAGAGCGGAACCATTAAATAATAAAAGATATATGCGATCCTCTTACATAACGAAGCTGCCACATGACTTTTGAACCTTATCGTCAAGAAGACACGGTTTCATTTTATTTACAGATAGTGCGATAGTCATCTGATTTCAAAAGGTGTTTTCATCACCCAGTCCTCATACGATTATGTACTTTAACCTTTAAGCTAACAGAGTCCATTTTCATTTCCAGATACTGCGTCAAGACACCTGATTTCAAAGGTTGTTTCCGCAATATGACAGAGACTGTGAAGCCTTGTTTCTCGCCCCCGGAACAGAAGAATTTCAAGACTTTGTACAACGTTACTGAGCAGTTGGCCGACTTTATCTGCTTTAAAGATGGCGACCGGATCGCATGTAAGTCTATTTAGAAATGATAACATATTAGCACATACATACACAGTGATGTTCTTCAGATAGGCCAAGCGAGCAATACCCAAAACCACAAATATAAATTTAACTAGATGACGCGATTGTATGTACTTCGCGTGCCAAAAAACGGAGTAAAGTTACGATCAATGATCGTAATTTGAGCTTTTCATTTAGCATTATCGGCACCGGAAATCCATCGAAATCTAGGAACATGCCTTTTTATGCCATATTGAGCTGTAAAGAATGTATAGAAAAAAATGGCCGAGGCATTGGAAGTGTTTTTTTTCATTGTTGAGTAAATTCGTTTTTAAATTGTTTGTGATAAAGTGGCATGCTTAGTTTTCATACAGATGGAGGGACTTGCGTTATCTAGTTAGATTTATATCTGTGCTCACAACGCACACTGGTTTTGTGTATATGACAAGATGCGAAACGAAGCGTAAACGAAGTCAAAGGTAATAGAATTCTGTAATTTCTGCATATCCCCATGGCAAAAAGGCTTGAGTTTTCTTATGTATGTAAAAATACAAGTTGGGCCAACAATAAAATATTCCCGTCTCAAAAGCCCACAAAATGGAACAAAACTATACACAAGTATGCCTTAATATTGTTACGACGCGAGATGTTGCGTCGGTCACGTTTTGTCGCATAGCGCTCTGTTGAAAGTTTAAAGAGTGTCTTGTCTCATTTGCTGTAAGTAAGGAAGTTCTTGGAGGCTTTATTCTGGGAGGTACTTAAATGACGTACGGAAACCGTCGCCTTAAGAAAATTATATTTTGTGACAGATGGGCGATTTCACGAAAATGGCCGCGGCAGTTGACTGGATATGTACAGTGTACAAGGCACTCTGCCAGCACGAGCGCCGCAGGCACAACCGTTTTTAACCCCCGCCGGAAAAAGAGGGGTGTTATAAGTTTGACGTGTGTTGCTGTGTATCTGTGCGTCTGTCTGTGGCATCATAGTTCTTAAAAATGTTTTGTTTAGTTTTTGATACAAATATATATTTGTCTTTGAATGTTTTTGTATATTTTATTAAAAGCTGATGGGTAGAAGTGCACCTCCTCGGAGCCCAAACTGAAAAAACCGAGATACTGTTTGTTAAATTATTTTAAATACACAGACAGAATTGGTTAATTGGTTATTCTCAACTTCCAGTGTTCATCGCAGAAGGTGGCAAGGAGTGTTTCCAGGACAAAACGGAACTCATCCAGGGATGCTTCAACTCTACGTTCGACTCGGAGACCACAGATAATCTTAAGAACATCAGCGAGTCGGGAATGTTACAGCTTGAGTTTAAGGTTAGAAATTTTATTATATACTATCACATCCGTATTTTCCAATAACATGGCTTCGAACCCAGACTACATTGTTCAGGAGACACTTACTATTTGTGATCAACGAAGCAGTGAATTCAAGCGTGATTAATCGATCGTTATCCGCATTATTATTCGAAAGAAATTGTAGATTATTGCATCGAGCACAAAGTAATTTATTATTGCACCGAGTGCCTGATTTTAGCGAGGGCTCTAATCTAACAGGCACGAGGGCAATATAAATTACTTAAGGCGAGGTGCATAATCTGCTTTTCTTTCAACTATTACCTATAGGAATAGTAGATAAAAAAAACTCATATCAAACAGTTAAAATAGAAGTTTAATTATTGAAATTAAAAATTATACTTGAGCAATTATTAAACGTAAGGTTAAGAGTTTTGTTGGGCAAATTTATATTTGTTTGTTTAACTTGGGACTGAATAATATTATCAGACGAGGTAGATGGGCCTGGCTGATTTGTTACAATGAAGTCGTTATCACGGGAAGTAGATGGGCGCGGCGATGTCGATAGATTTATATTAATTGCTTCCGTAATACATGAAGTAATTTTACTTTTGTTTTCAACCGACTCTTCAATATAGCCCTCTGCTACTTAGTCGGATTTCCAGTCGCCGTGGCGCTTGAGTGTAGTTAAATTTGCGCCGGAATCTGCGAGAAGCGTTGCTGAGGTTCGACGGAAGCAATGGCCTGTGTAGAGTTCTGGGTTCGGTCGCTTTAGAAATGTAGCAATCTCTTTAGGAAAATTTCTAAATTTGTTTCTGCCTATAAATTGTTTCGTACATTTACCATTTCTGTAATTCAAGAAGAACCGCGGTGTGCTTGTTTCTGTTGGACGAAGTAGTCGATATTTATCCACGACTTTCACGAACTCATCGCGAATTACGAACATTCGATCTTTTTTCGTTTTGGTGTTAACAAGTTTTATAAGCAACATGTTGTCGTGAGTTTCTATATCGTCAACCGTAATATTCAATAACTCAGAGGTTCTACAAGCACCACTAACGCCAAAAATTAGAGCAACCTGGAAAGATAGATAATTTTGTTTGTATATTCGTACATTCAAATAAAAAATAATATTAATATAGTAAAATAAAAATATTTGTTTTTTTCGCTAAACATACCTTTGTAGCCAAATATATGTCATCAGGGGATTTATTTAAAAACATCTCTACGTTTTGAGCTGTAAAAACTTTAGATTTTTTGCTTTTGAACCCATCCGATGATCGTTTCAAAAACGCAGTTTGAATATTCTTTGATATGCACATTGTGTCTTGTGCTAACAGTGGATTATAGCATTGAGTATATGGACCACAACGAAGATGGCTTAATTTTTTTCGATGGTTCACTAAAATAAGCCAAAAATACACTCTCTGAGAACGACTTTGCTCCATTTCTATCTTTCCAATCAATAAGTTTCTCATAAGATTTTACGTATTGTACTCGAGATTTTAAGGGTAAAAGATTTTCTATAACACTATCGGCTTCATTTAGAATGTTTTCCGGAGTTAATGTGTCGCTAGATGATTCCATTTTAATTCGAAGCCGAAGCACTCAAAATCAGATAGTATCATACTACATATCGTTTCCTAAAATATTGTCAAGCAAAATTAACAAAGTTCCCGCCAAATCACTTTTTTAAATTTCTTTCATTTTTAAATCAGAGTTAGCAGCAATCATTTTTTAAATTTGGAACAAGTAGGATAGAAACGAATAATACGTACGTAAAAAAAAAAGTATTGATATCGGCTGGCTGAATAGAGCTAATCCATTGAGATTGGCACCTTTTGGAGCGATTAAAAAATAAACTGTGCAGTAATGAAATTTCATACATTTTTATTGCTCTAGAGCATTAAAGACTCGCTTTGTACTCAGTTTTTAGTGTGATTGTGATGAAATTAAAGCATAGTTGGAAGAAAATGTATTTATTGTTTGGCTTTTATTTATTAGCTTCTCGACTTACCTAATAATAAAACAATAATTCAATCTACTGACTTAAAACACAGAAGCATGACATATTGCACAAAATTTTCAAATGCTATGAATAAAACTAAAGAACCATAAATTGCAGGGATTTTGGTATTTTTTGCCAATACCTGCAGGACACATGGCATGTTATAAATACATTGGTTCATCAGTCATCCACTTCCCTTTCCATTTAGCAACCTCACAAAAAAATAAAATTGACTATCCCCAGGAGAAGCAGTGCGCCCAGATGACGTCGCTACAGGAGTGTGTCGTGAGTGTGCTAGGGGAGTGTCCCAAGCCCACCTCGGCCAACATCGTGGACTCACTGTTCAACTTCATCAAGAAGGCTACACCTTGCAAGGAGTTCATCAAAGTAAGTTACTTTGTTTACACTTGGACTTGAAGAGATAGGCGTTATTTATAAAAATGTTGACGAATGGGAATGTCAGTGTTTAGCAACTGATTTATATGGCCTACAGATAGTTGTTTCGGGTCTGACTGTTTCAGTATGCCAGTTAAAATTTCACCCAAGATACAGGAGAAATTCCTAGTGTGATGAAATCACTTTCTCTACGTTATTTCAAAAGAAAACAAAAAAAAAATGCAGCGTATATACCCGGCGCGGCCGTCGGCGTCAATAAGACAACTTCTATACTGGACACACGATAGTGCAAAGTCACTATTCAGTGGATGCTTATCTTTGTTGAAATAAAAAACTAAAAGACTATTGTTTAAACAGTGTGAGTTAATCAAGTGGGGCGTGGATAGCCAAATCCAAAACTATGAGGAATAGTCGCAAAAACTCAAACAAGTCACAAGTCATTTTGATAAAATTAGAAACTAAAACTACGTCATTGCATTTTAGTAAAAATCTATATTTCTAGCCAGGGATTTATTACACTGTATTATTAAACCACCTGGTAGTGTCGCTTATAAGGATGGAATTCTGGACAGTAACGAAAAACTTAAGGAAAGACCAATTTTTTAATGTTTCGGATATGGCCATTCACGCCCACTTGAAAAACTGACTATAATATACAGTAGTATCAAATTAAATCTTTTTATAATCTATTAACCTGGCTCATAAAAAGTTTTTATTTATCTTTGATTTTTTAACTAATTAATATCTCAAAATAATTATTTTTTCCTTCTTTC
The DNA here is from genome assembly GCA_964057195.1 of Orthosia cruda. Taxonomy (NCBI): domain Eukaryota; kingdom Metazoa; phylum Arthropoda; class Insecta; order Lepidoptera; family Noctuidae; genus Orthosia; species Orthosia cruda. The sequence continues at coordinate 37,198,992 of OZ059831.1, read as the reverse complement.
TTTAATTTTCTATCTTTCTATTAATTTAACACCTATTTCAGTTAGCACTATAAGCACTGCCACACTTGCTCACAAAAGCAATATTATACTATCTAACTTATGTATTGCACTAATATTATAAATTTATAATGATGCATGTTTTAATAGGCGACTGAAGGCAGAGGTAATAAATCTGGAAGTACGAACACTGTAAGTTGTATCATCATCATTTATTTTACCATAATGTGAACGTGTTCCAAATCATCATGTTATTTATTGGCAGAGAATTTCGATATTGCACATATGTATATGTAGTTAAGTATGGTGAAGGAATGTATTGTTCTCGCCAAACTTTTTGGCCGCCCTGAAGTTGGCTACAATGGCTGCGTAGTAGTAAATCTCATACAAAAACAGCACCGTTTCGTGCCTCGCGCATCCGGAAAGTCAACTTCAGGGCGGCCCAGAAGTATATCTACAGAGTGTTATGGAGAGGGCTCGGCTGGATCAGCTGATCAAAATATTATGGAAGGCACAATACATTTTTTTGAGAATTTCTTATGGCTTCCTGGAAGAAGTGGTGCATTTCGAGAATTTAAAAGGTAGCTTATGGCACTATAGTCTAGCTTAAGCTTTTTTGTGTTTTACAGATTTTCTTTTCATAGTCATTTGTTGTTTTAAAATCTTTTTTACTCCTTCCTTCACTATCACATATTAATAAACTTCTCATATGTGCTGTCCTTTGTATTTTTCATCTTATTTCAGAAAACAGGTGACGCTAAGTCATAGAAAAAAAGGGGTTCCATAAACCATTATTTATGTGAAGGGTTCATAATAAAATTCTGTTTTAACATTTTTATTTCGTTTTTCAGGTGGAAAAGAACACTCCCGGTTCCGCCAGCGGCCTAGCTGTTACGACAGCAACTGTTATCACGGGTCTAGCAGTTTTGCTACTCGCTTAAGCGATACATATTACTTCAAGCTTAGCATTCATACAGTTAAACACTTTAATTACTACAACGCTATGCGAAAACAATCATAAACACACCTAAAAAGGTACAAAAATACAGGTCGTATGCGATCTCCAACGCTGGTGCTGCCATCTATAATAAATAAAAACATAATATGTTGCAAGCATAAATAAATCAAAATGACATGTTACAATTTTGAATAATCTATAGACATTTTTTGATACATTTTTTAGACGAGGTCGCGTTTTTTTTTTTAATTTTAATTTGTGTATTTTGGGGAGGCATGGGATAGAACAAAGTACGTAATTTTAAGGTCTATATGATTGTTGTGAGACAACACTATGAAGGTAATAGTCCAAGGCTCGAAGTAGTAAGGATGGAGGGATAGCATATCAAACAAGAATTCTTACCGAAATTTGGCGCCTTGCTATGCGAGTGTGTGATTGGAGAATTACTGGCATCGCGTCATAAACGTCACTTCTTATTGGTCAATTTATTTGGTCGCGACGTTAGCTTCTGTGTTTTTCTCTATTGTTACTACTTCAGAACCAATCAGATTTAAGTGATACAGTAAAGATGTTGTAAATGTGCTCGAGTTTTGTCACTGTTACAATTTATTATAAGTCTCGACGATGAGTATTAGGAAAATTCGGCCAAATTTTATCAAAAAAATACTATTTATTTTTTTATTAAATTATTATGTACATTCCATTATTTTGAAAAGTCTTATAATGAACAACATTGCATAAAATCGAATTAAGACAATCATGCAATTCTGATATTTTTATATAATTATATTTAGCACTTAATTTTCAGGTGATTTGCGTTCCTCTAAGTATCTCTATTATATTTATATAAAGCATAATATTGCTAATGCTTAAAGACTGTGAATTCAACATTTTTATAAAGATTTTATTTGAATTCTAATCATCAATAATAATTTAACAAATCAAAGTGAGACATTAATCGCAAAGTTACATATCGTTACATATTTTCATAATATATTTGCCAAAAGAAATGTGGCCAACGAAATCATAATGCTTAGCTTTGTAGCATAAGTCAGATATATAGAAAATAGTTCTTTATGATACATATAAAAAAAAAACTAAAAGATTTAGTCAGAAATAAAAAATCAAGATGCACTTTTGCTTCTTAGTTCTTTAACAAAAGCCGTCCGAAAGATGATTCCATTATCCAATATCAGAAAATCCTGAAGCGAAAGAAACCGGCTACACTGTAATATGTACTTTAGTGTGTAAGTTATAAAGTCGATAATAGTAAGAAGTTAAAATGACAATTCTCCCTTTGTAATCGATTACTGCTTTTGTCCATTTCATTGTTTTAGGATTATTGAAGTTTGGTGTTAGGGTCGGTGTTTTAGTGAATAGTTTTAGCTATGTATGTAGATCGTCAGAACAAAAAATAAGGGAAATTATTATTATTTTTATTAATACAATCGGGCCGTATCATACCCGCAAGGATAATAGCGCAAGTTTCGCTTCTTTCCCATATATGTATTATCTGATTTTCTATGTTTTAAATATTTTAATGTCTGGACATTTTTTGTAAATTTTATATATGTTATCATTAATGGGACTGTATAGTCATTTAGTTAAGTTATTTAGAAGGAATAATACAACTGTTTGGCTATTGGCGAGCGTTTTGTATGTATGTATTTATTTTGTGTATTGATTGCCATTGAAAAAAACATTGCTAGACCAATGTTACGTTTAAATATTTTAAAACAGTCTGTGTATCAATTTTTATGTATTTTTTTTGAATTTGCTATTTTTATTTTGTATTATATTTTAGGTTTGGTTTTTATACATCGTGCCAGGCGCTTCACAGATCTAAGCATTTTTGCATCATAAAAAAAAACCGTTAATTTATAATCAAAGCTAATAAAGCAGTAATAAGGTACTCACAAAAATGTCAGTTTTGGTCTATGATGCGCCTTAACTAGGTTTTAGTTTAAAATATACAAACAGAAAATATCGATCAAACAACTACCTAATTCCCGATTAAAACTGTTTTGCCTGTTTTCATTAATATTAAAAAAACACAAATTATATAATTATGTTTCTGCACTGATGATTCAATTCTCAGCGCTGAGCTGTACATTGAAAATCAAACAGTACTCTTTTTGGTTAGTGTTAGTGTAAATTGGCATTAGATACATTTTTATTTCATCATTGGGGGGAGTTGGGTTTGATAACATTATATCAATAGTTTAGAATTCTAGAAGATTAACGTGCTAAGCACAAGGTTATGATTTATGACATCTACAAAAAATAACTAACGGCTCTAATCTATAGGAATTTTCTAAAAGAAACATCCCTAATTATTTAGTAATTAGCACATTAATCTTGTTTCAAAATTTAAGATCCAAACACAAACCATTGCTTTGTTGACTGTTTAAATTAGAAGCCATTTTATGTACATTGTCTATGTTAAAGGTAAGTAGATTCAATGTCCGGTAGAAGACTAGGTATTTGTATATGTTGCTACGTGGTTTCCAACCATTTTACAATATTTGCAAATAAATGATGAAAGTATAAATGAAATTGTTTTATTTGAATTTATTTACCCGTTTTCCCTACTTAACACAAAATAAAGTCGGTAAGGTTTCATGCCAAGAGCTAAAGTGCTTATTACACTTCACGGTATTCAGGGTCCTAAACCGTAATTTAGGGTGATGTAATAACTGTTAGGCAGTTAGGGTCACCAAAATAGCGACCGTAGCATTAAGGGACACGGCATTCGGGGCCCTGAATACCGTACCGTGTAGTGTATTAGTTTGCCTTATTCACGGGGTCTCAGCGCTAACAAAGAAAACTTGGTTCAAATAAATGTCACTAGATGGCGCGATATGCATCAGATTGTAATAATTGAATTGTGTGAAAAACTAACATTTTCTAGAATTGATCTTAAAAATTGTATGTTCTTGTTTATTCAATTCTCCTAAGCACAAAATTATGGAACATTAGGCTCTTAATTCACATTTCAAAGATTATTTCATCAGATCATTTAAAAACGATTCCAATAGATGGCGCGTTTTTTTAATTTCTGAGGCATGCCACTCCATTTTTAACCGACTTCCCAAAAAGGAGGAGGTTCTATGTTCGACTTCAAGTTTTTTTTTTTTTTTTTTTTTTTGTGTATTTTCCCTGATATCTCCGTCAATTGTGGACCGATTTTAAAAATTCTTTTTTTGTTTGAAAAAGTATGTTCCGAAATTGGTCCTATTTTAATTTGGTGAAGATCTGATGAAGAGCTTTGGAGATATACAACAGAACTCTTCAATAAATAACGGCAAATCTCTCGGGATTGCTGCAATCGCATGTCTGTTTGTTGTTTATAACATTTCATAACATAACATCACGCCAGTTCGCTCTTAAGGGGTAAGCAGACCTCTCATTTCACCGGTTATGTTCAAGTTTCATGAAATCTATTCTGGCGAAATAGTTCCCTTACTAACTTGCCTATTAGGTACGCACAACTAAAAAGTGAAAAATAAAAAAAACTTTTTGCAAAAAAATATTACCGACTTCCAAATACAAAACTACAAAGTAAAAAATAACTTAATTTTTTGAAGTCGGTGTCCATAACGCAAAAAAAAATGGTACCTACGAAAGACACCGACTTCAAAAAATTAAGTTATTTTTTACTTTGTAGTTTTGTATTTGGAAGTCGGTAATATTTTTTTGCAAAAAGTTTTTTTTATTAAATTTGTATTGTAAACATTTTTGTACAATGAAACTGAAAACGTGCAAAAAAATACTATATTACAAATCGTCATTATATTTAAAGAAAAAATAGGCACGAACCGAGAAAACCTTTTTATTTGCAAGTCGCTGCTAACACAATCTATAGCCATGGAACGGAACCGACCGCGATCGAATTGCTTTATTCATCTTAATCCGACGAAAAACGCTAGTTACAGTATATAATATTAATCTTTGCTAGTTACGTCGGCACGGATCTTTGTATGGGATGAGGCATCTGTATGCTAGTATTATATTAATTATCTGTGCCTAAGCTTCCCATATCTGAGGTTTCCATGCTTTTGTGCAGACTGCAAACAATCTTAGTTTGCGATCGAAGTTCATAACAAATCGTGTGATATTGTAAACTCTTTCTTCTCAATTTAGAACGGGTAGGATAGATGCGTTGTGCTTGCAGGCCTCCTCTCTGTGAGACGGAATGGGCCGTAATTCACCGCGCGGTCTCAGCACGGGTTGGTAGATGTCACATGTCTTAGAATGTTTGGTTCTAAGACATGTCGGTTTCCTCACGATGTTTTCCTTCACCGTTTTGAGAGCAGTGCTGATGAAATAATTTACACAAAGTAAAAGCGCCTGCCTAGGTTCGAACCCATGACCTACAACTTATTGGTAAGTCCGATGCGCAAGGCGGGATCGGTGCTGTTTTTGTAGGAGATTTACTTTTGCGCAGCCATTGTAGCCAACTTCAGGGCGGCCAAGAAGTTTGGCGAGAATTATTCACTGGGACACCACTGTTCTTGCACGGAATATATTTTAATTTAAAACAAGATTTTCGATGGGATTAATAATTAGTTCGTACTTATTTGAAATGATCTCAAAGTCAAATGTATTTATTTCAAATAGGCCATTACGCGGCACTTTTGGACGTTATCAATTAAAATTTAAATGTAATAAAAATTGATTCTACTGTGCATTCGGAAAAGTAGCTTGTTATGGAGAAGAACGCACACGAAACGCCATACTTACTCTTTAAAAAAAATGTTTTATAATATTTACTTAAGTACCTACATACATTAATAAATTCATATAAGTACGTGAGGACGATGCACCCCTATACTACATATAGGTGTAAAGTATTACAAGCACTAACAGATAAATTCCTTCACTTGATCAATAGGAACAAGGTTCTCACATACTTACAAATATTGCTAACAGGTAAATTACACAATTTAACAACAACGAGTCAATTTTTTTAAACAAAAAGAGAAGAAAAATAAAAATAAAGCGTTACTATGATTATGAATATAATACAAATTAACCAGTTTGATTTTGTCTACACTAAATAATGCCCTATGGAGCAGGACCAGCATGTTTCCAAGCATTCATATCTTGAATATAATCATCTAATTTGTATTATGCTTGTTTACAAAGTATGCTTTTAACTATTGTTTTTTTTTTCATTTAGTTAGGTATTTTGTTATAGAATTTAACACAGTATGAAAGATGTGTGTACTTTAGCTAATCTATAAGATGGTTGACCTAACGTATTTTTATTTCTAGTATTAAAATTGTGTCCTAACACTAACTTTATTAAAGAGATTTATATTTTTCCTTACATACATAATATTTTCATAAATTAATTGGCAAGAAACTGTCGTAATTATTAATCTTTTTAAATACCTCCCTAAGAGATTCTCGATAACTTAACATATGACTCTGACAGCTGTCTTTTGAAATATAAATATTGATTCAATGTCAGCCGCCAACCCCACAGTAAAATACTGTTTACAGTTACATAATGCTGCGAAAGTAACTAAAATAGATCAAACGCGCGGTTTCTAAATCCGTCTTATCTTAATAACAGCATAAGTGGTTGAACTCAGCCGACCCGCAAGAGATGTTATGTGAGGCCTCCATTGTAATTTGTCGTCTGGAGTGATTCCTAGGAAAACTGTTTGATTTACATAGTCCAGCTTTTCTCCATTCGATATGATGTCGCATTCGCTACTTCTGACATTCGGTAATCTGAATCAAATACATTTGTTGATTTTGATTTTCACATCATCAATATTTTGTGACCGCCGACATATTTTCAATATCAAAGATGTGTCATCAGCAGATAACACGGTCTTCGATTTTGTAATAATTGGGGCAAATCTTTAATGTAAACTAAAAAGGGGAATGGACCCAATATAGAGCCTTGAGGAACGCCCATTGTCATTTCAGACCCTAGTAAGTTTACGCCGTTTACCCGAACTTTAAGTTGTCTGGCTTTTAAATATGATATATGTAACTCAAGGGCCGTATGTCTAATCCCATAGTTCTCGAGTTTCAGCAATAGTGTCTCATGGTTCACGCAATCGAAAGCTTTCGAGAGATCGCAAAAGATCGCAATGGCGTCTTGTGCTTTCTCCCAGGCGTTAAAGATGTTCTTTTTAGGGGTGACGCCACCGTCAGTTGTCCAACGCCCTTTGATGAAACCGTACTGTTGATCATAAAATATTGAATGTTTAAAATTGGTTGAGCATTAACTTTTAGATGTTTACTGAGAATCGGCAGAATTGACACTGGCCCATAATTATTGGCTTTTTTGCTATCCCCGGACTTAAACAATGAAACTACTTTTGCTGAGTTTCATGAGGTCCGGAAAAACTCCTTGATCGACACTAGTGTTAAATATGAAAGCTAAATAGGGCGCAATAGTTTCACTGATTGATTTCATACTTTTACAGATAGTCCCCAAAGATCTTCTGTTGATTTAATTTTAAGATCTTTAAAAGCTTTTAAAATAGCCAGGGGGTTTGTATGTTGAAACTTAAACTCCGAAGGGCACGTATTTACATTGTTTCTAAGTAAGGCAGCAGAGAGCGCGGGTGAGGAGTTTAAAGCTGCTGTAGTTTTAAGAGGAATATTAACAAAAAGTTTTCAAATGCCTGAGATAACTCTACATCTAATTGTATGAGACCATGTGCAGTCACTAAATTAATTTTAGTATTACGCTGTTTTTTTCTACCTGTTTCATTATTTATTATGATCTGTTCACAATATTATTATGTCGAGAATTTATAATCTGGAAAGATTAATTATACTTATCTTACGGTGTCAGCCATGATCCGCATCCTATTTGCGTAAGTGAATTCGGCAAGGCAAAGGTTTTGACCCCATGAAAGAGTATGGACAGGGATCTTATATTTATGTATTGAAAGACAAATTAATTTAAAATTGTATTTATTATTGGCACATATTGATCACACCTAAATCTTGGACTACCTATCTATCAGCGACGAATCAGTTCTTCTGTAACAATAAAAAACAACAATTAATGTTTGAAGGGTTAAAAAGTTTTGGTTACACGGTGAAAGTTAAAAAAAAATAGTGAAGGTCACGGGAATCCGCTCTATGCCAGAAGCGCAAGACTGGTCGATGTGAGGGCGCTTGGAGGAGGCGTATTTCCAGCATTGGACGCCCTATGTCTGTTTATTTTCAAGCCTTTCTCGCACTGGACAACATGGATGACTCACATTCCTATGTAACCTCAGTATAGTCCTCGCCATACTTTTTGGTGGTCCTGAAATTGGCTACAATGGCTGCGCAATAGTAAATCTTATACAACAACAGCACCGTTTCGTGCTTTGCGCATCGGAAAGCCAACTTCAGGGCGGCCTAGAAGTTTGGCGAGTACTTTACCTACGAGTTGGTGGAAGTCTGATGTCTTGGAATTTTTGGTTCTCTCAATGTTTTCTATTGCAATATAGTACGATGTGTTTGTCGATGCTTACCAGAAATCATTCCTTGTTGTCTTTGTTGCACGGCGAACCTTTGCGTACGAATTTGAAGAGCGATTCGGCCATGTTGCTTGGGGTGGGTGTCTCACAGCCTTCTAATTTTGTGACGATACAGGACGACAGCTCGTCAAACGTGGCACACTTTTGCTGTGGATGAAAATGAAATTGAATATTAGTCTTATTTCAAGAAGTTAAATCATTAGTAGTTTTTGGCTTTAATACTTTCACTGCTTCCCCAATTTTCACGATGTTCCATAAAACATAGCAACACATATGATGCCACCATAGAAATCTTTTCAGAAATTGTTTCAAATAGCCCCGTGCGTCATGGCTCCTGGCGAACATTTTGATCAACGCCCGTGGCACTTTGGCGGCAGGGTAATATTCAGTTTGTGGTTTGTGGATGGTATGCGGCTTTCCAGAAGTAAATTATTAGTTAATAAATAGGTTCTTACGTCAAGGCTCATGGCCTTAGCGGCTTCGATGCTTGAGAAGCTCTCCTTGATCTTGTTGGCGCACTCCCTGACTTCATTGGCCTTGCTCTGGAAGCACTGTGGGCCAGCTTCAGCGATGAACACTGTCAAAAAATAACAAGATTAGAAGATATTCTACACTTTAATAAAATAATACATTTTCGAGATTTTCGTAAGTACTTTGATTTTATTACCTATTTTCTGTACCTATTCGTGCTTGTATGAATGAAACTAAAGCAGAAGTTATAAGTAGTTAAGTTGATATACTTACGGGCAATCCTGTCACCATCCTTATAGCAGATGAAGTCGATGAACTGGTTGGTGCCGTTCTTGAAGGAGGACATCTGGTCTCGCGCGTTGGCGTCGATGCAAGGAGACACGCCGTCCAACAGGTTGTAGATGCAGGTCTTCAGTTCGGGAGTCTTGGCACAGTACCTAGGATAGAGCGACCGATTAGTTTAACATCAAGTCTAAATGCGACGAATTCACACCAGACTACCGAGGTGCCGCAACTTTGCTTGGTGACAGAAATATGGTAGGTATGGCAGAATTGCCTCGGAGGAGCTACTTCTTAAATAGGAGCTCATGGTATAAGGAAGCTGTCTCCACAGCAGGCTACGGCTAAGCTACGACTTTGTGGTCTTAGTTTCTCCTAAGGAAGGGCAGGATCTCCACTGCGAGACTACACAACACTCGAAGGCCGATAAACAAATAAATCGCGCTAACATGGCAAAATTCTCGATGCTTATCCTGCTTAGCAGTATATGATCGACTTTAAAGATCTGCTACATATAAAAAACCGTTAGGTACTCACTTCTTGAAGACCTCATCAAGAGCACCGTTGGGCTTGGCCTCCTCAATCTCTTTTTGCAGTGTTTGTACATCGATGAGTCCCTTTACGCAGTCCACGAAAGTTTTGCCGACATTCTAAAAAAATAATATGAATTTGTTATTATTGTTATTTATGTGAAACGAATTGTGAATGGAGTAGGTAAAGGTAGTTTGGAGGTATGCGGAACAGAGTGGAAAGTCCCACAAACCTCCATTTGTGTGGGTGTTCTATCTTGTCCGGGCAAATGCCCAACGGTTGATGTAACGTATACAACATTCAAATCGCGCCGAGAACTGCTTACGCGATTCCGGACTTGTGTGACGTCAGGTCATAAGTACGTAGGTGGCGGTCTAAGTTCAGCTACAGTAGGAAAGACGTAGCTCTGAATATAGATAATGTTTTCACTGACAGTTTTAATAATTTTGGAAGTGAAATAAATAGGAAGGTAGGTTTGCGGGCAGAGGAACTGCCATTTTTGTACCTTTTTATGCGAACAACAGCCTAATTTCTTAAGTGAATTCGGCAAAGCAAAGGTTTTGACCGCTTCAATCGACCAATCACAGGCGAGAAGAAAGACCCGACGTGGAATTTCCGTCTGTACCTACCTCTTAAACATCTTCTAACTGGCTTACCGTATCAAACACCAGTACCGTTTGCCGGCACAAAACATCAGACACTGAAATGAAGTCGTTCCGCGTTTTCTACGATGGTCCGAATATGGGCTAACAACCTCCTTAGCATTCCAATTGCCAATATTTGATGTAAATTAATACAGATATCGGCAAAAATTCTATGGACAGATGTTTCTTCATATTGTCATGTTAATGGACAGTAGGTAAGTATGCCAATTTTTGGATTTTTAACGTTATTTGCACTTTGATTCAGTAGTTAATGCCAGGACATAAGTTATATAATTTTGTATACAAATGATAACATAGTTGGTGGATAACGTATGTAAAAAATAGGCACCAAGCTATTTTTACCCGACTGCCGAAGGAAAAAGAATCATAAAACCCGACTTTTTAAGCACTTTTTAAGCAGTCGAGGTTTTTGATTTTTTGAATATTTTTTTTAGATTCTGCTTCCATCAATTATCCAGTAGATATATGTATCTATGTAAATCTAACCAGAAATGTACTAGGTAAGTAAGTGCCTATTACACGCATCATAGAAACATATTGGTATCGAATCATTAGTCTGTTGACAGAGGTCAACTGGTTAATAAGGTAACTGGTTAGTAGGTAAGGCAGCCAAGTATCATCATGATGACATACTGGATGGGAATTAGATATGATAGCCTACCACAAAGTATTTCCCGCAACCCACAGACACTTACTAGGTAGGTAGGTATACCTACATTCTAAAGCATCTGAACTTCAAATGAATACCAGAATTCGAAATTCAAAAATAAAATGGTGACTGAATGCGCAGGACCGTCGATGTTTTTTTTATTTTTTTGTTATAGATAGTCTCGCGCTTGACCACTAACTCACGTGGTGGTAAGCGACGATGTGTTCGACGGTGAAGCACGCTTGCCTATCAAGCTTAGAATAATAACGCAAGGTTGTAGCTATCGGGAAACACAGACACAGACTCCGCCAGGAATAATAGAAATAAAATAAAATTATGACTTATGAAGTCCTTACCTCAACTTGTTCCAGTTTGTCTTCAGCGTTGTTCTTCTGGCATTGTGCTCTGAGCATCTCACGTAGTTGAGCGCGCTTGTCGTCGGGAATCGTGAGGTCATCAGCCAACACGGCTGTAATCAACAGATTAATTAATTAATACAAATTCTAGGCAAACTTCTACTTAGGTATAATAATACTAGATACCAGTACCATAATCATCAAAATCTAATCAGTATTTTTTGCGTGAAAGAGTAATAAACATCCATTCATCGGATGCATCCATCCATCCATCAATGGACGTATCCATCCAGCATTTGCTTAGGGGTGGGCCAAAAGTAAGTAACTAAACTCGAAAAATAGTAGAAAGTTCAGAGTAAACAGGGCGCCTCGAACCGGTACGCAGAAAATCGACAATGGCAAATAAAGGGCGATTCGCTCGCGTGATTGGAAATTTCTGTACCTATCTAGTATTTTTTTCTCTTGAACATACCCCTATTTGTCTACTGAGTTTTCCTATAGTGGCCTCCTTCACCAACTTTACGTTATAAAAGGCGGCACACTATACCAGGCAACCCCTTACGAGGTGTCTGGGACCATCTTCGGTAGGTCACGCCTCCGAGAGCACTCGCCCCTGGTACTCAAGAGAAAATGTGAGTCGCATCGTGATTACTCACTACCATTTGTCCAGAATGGTACCGGAGCAATAAAGCCGCTCACCACACGCACCCCAGCACGCCAGCACTAGTGCAAGCACCGGCACCAGCGCAGTTGGTGCTAGCGGATTCAATCCCCGTTAAGGACGCCAGAGAAGCTGGCTCCCATTTCTCCAGAATGGTCCCGGAGCTGTAAGCACGCTCACCTCTCGAATACAAATCATCGCATCTACCCAATGCCTACAGCTGGGTTGCCGGAAAACTAATCCAACGGGTAGTCCTCTTCTTTCTATCCAGGAAAGTGCCGGAGATGCAGCTCGCTCACAGGAGCTCACTTGCTTGAGGGTTACTCACGAACCCCGCGTCTGACCACCAGGTGGCCCTTTGCCTTGGGCCGGTAACTTCAGACACTTGTTGCGCGCGAGGAATGACGCTCGGCCCACACATAGCCGAGCAGACAACATGCCACTCCTCTGCAACCACCACATAGACCACCGCGAGTCCAACCTCAATGTCAGGTACCACCTATGCGCTTGCAATGGTGGAGGGCCTACCTGACCCCGCGTACCCAGATCCAAACAGCTCACAAACTTTCACATTTGTAAGTGTAGTTGGCTATAAGGTGTCTTAACTATGTTCTTCTCCAGGTGTTTTAATGCATTGTGCCAAAGGCCTATATTCTAAGCAGGGGCGTAGCTACTGCCGTATCTGCCGTATCAATTATACGGGGCCCCCGGGCCACAGGGCCCCCCGACGTGCGTAAGCAAAAATTAATAAAAACTTCCCAATTTTTTTTTGCCTGTCATACCTGTCGCTATTGTCCATAGAGGCAGAAACTTTAGAAAAACTAAAGTCATCATCAGCTATAAATGGTTTAATAAATCAGTTTGCCGGAAAAAAAGGCAAAGAGAGTGTATAATTAATTTGATTTGTTGTTAAAATTTTTGGAAAAAGTGACAGATAGATAATTATATGAATAAATATTTCTTTTAATTTTATGCAAACATATTTTTTCTTTTGTGGGAAATCTTTACCTTTCATAAGGGCCCCCAAACAAATTTTTATACGGGGCCCCGCCAAGGCACGCTACGCCACTGATTCTAAGTCAGTTTGAAGGACCTTCAGTCCTCCACTCCATCACACGACTCAGGTGCCATGACAACGGAAAAAAAGACGACTTGATGATGAGTTATCAAAAATGACAACTTGTGGTTAAAGGAGAATGCCCATGGACAGTACTTTCAAAAAAAGAATTGTGTCACAATCATTTCTGGACAATAAATTAAACAAAAATATTTCAAGTATTTTGACTTCTTTTCTAAAAGATGAAAGAAGTGGGGTTAATTTCCTTGAATTAATAAGTATTTAACTTCCGTTTCTCAGCTCAAACATATTCCGCCATTTATATTAGGGTTGAGGCATGTTGACATGATCTGACATCGATTAATTGAAGCAACGTTTTTTTATAATCTACCTGAAACACTGAATCGATCCAAGGATCTCCTGTATCGAACCGATTCACTTCTTTAATGTTAAGAACTAATTGATTTTGAAATTGGTTTGATTTACTAGTTTAATGCAAACCAAGATAACAAATGAATCACGTTTTTAGAAATCGATTATATTACCGGTTTGGTAACATGCCTATAACTGTCGAGACATTTCATTTGACAGTGACAGTTATGTGACAGTAGTCGTCTTTTCATTTGATTTGTTTGTATGTTTTTTTTGCGCCGAGTTGGGTTACTTAACACTTATCTTATCAATACAACACCGCCGTGTGTTTATGAAAATAGTGCTTAATAGGACAGGACTTTATTTTTGTGATTTCCGACATGGCTACGGCTCGAAGTTGGTGTCTCAAATGTTCTTTGATGTTGGCACCATATATATATGCGAAGACATAATATAATGCTGCATTTTTGCATTTAAATTCCTGATAATATATTGACCATATTACGGGCTTAGATCTACACCGGTAAGTAAGAATAACATTGTATGTCTTACCAGCACTTGAACAAATGTCTAACGAATGCAAATCTTAAATATGCTGGCATAGAGTCCATATTGCTGTGAATCTATTATGACCTGAAAAGGAACATATTTTGTTCAATATCTCTTAACTCCCGCGATGAAAATTGACTAAAGTTGGTACGTGTAATTAATTAAGGTAATATAATCAAATAAAGGTGTTTTTATCAGGACACGCAAATGTTTCGGTCAGTACATTTCTCCATACAAAATGGGCATTCTCCTTTCCTTTTCTGGCTAGCTTGTTAGCTGTTGTAGCTAACAGAATTGTTTTATAAACACTTTATTCTGTTTTAGTATTTGTTGTTACAGCGGAAACAGAAATACATCATATGTGAAAATTTCAACTGTCTAGCTATCACGGTTCATGAGATACAGCCTGGTGACAGACGGATCGTCGACGTCGACGAGTCTTAGTAATAGGGCCCCGTTTTTACCCTTTGGGAACGGAACCCTAAAAATGATAAAAGCTTAATATGCATGTACATATTAAAGTAACTTAGATACCTATTTTTTACATTAATATATAAGATAATTAGGAAACAATTCAATCAAACCATAACTACAACAACACGTCTTATAACTAGACAAATAACCCGCCCCTAACTGTTCCCGGCGCAAAGGTGCTCATAACGCTTGCTGCATATTGCCACGTTGAATGGCAATGGCTAACCTTTGCACCAAGAATGAGCCGGAGCGGGAGTCACCCATTTTGTCACGGAGCCTGTGACCTATCTCACTAATGTTGCTTCTTGGCCTCAGTGCCCCAACCGTCAATGCAACTGCCTATCATAATCTTTATTTCGCCACACAAAAACATGACTTATGGCACAATTTATAAATTCAATTTAAGGTAAATATATTTTGCAGTCAGGTGAGTGTGCGGAGCTGGTGTCTGTTATAGGTGTTAACCTGTATTACAGATCACCATCAGGTCCTCACCCCATGCACAATAAGGATAACATAACAAATATTAAAATAAGAAAGGCGTCTGACGGAATTTATAAATTATTAATGGAGACAGATTCAGCAATGAAAAAATAAATATGCAAATTTCATAAAGCACAAAGTGAGTGTGAGTGTGGTGGGATGAATGTGGTATCAGATGAGAGAGACTACTTTAGACTACTACTGTAGGTACTATAGTACCGTGATAGCCCAAAGAATTACCTACCACTTGATACACATGGTTCCGGGACAAAGAGCGAAAATGATAATATAATTTAATAATGCTAATGAATAATATTTATTAAAAGATAATAATACCCAACTAACAATAACTGTTACTTAGAATACTCTTTATCAGGTGACACTGATATAAAGAGGTTAAATCATCTTTACAATAATATCAAAATTAATAGGTATGTTTACACAAATGAGGAAAATTGGATATGTTGTCATAGCAGCGCATAATGTGGTGCATATTTTGATGCTTTTGTGACTGTCTCGCACCGTCGTACATAGACCCAGATACTTATTAAATAGGTACCTAAAAGTTAACCAGAATTTCCTCTTTCACAAGAATGAATCAGAATGTCACATTACCTGTAGCTACGCCTAGCAAAGACATCCTTACACCTAAAACTGCATAAAAATTTGCCTACCTAGTAGTTTTGGAGAAATATTATAACATCGATTTGCAAAAACATCCTCTCACCCCAAACGCATATACCTAGATACCATCTCCGTTCCGTCGTGGGTGGTTGACAAAAAAAAAACTATTTAGTCCGTCCGATAACCTAACAATATTGGACATATTTTTCTTTTGCCACGTAAACTAAAAATAACGACGATACAATGCGTCGAAATATTGTGTGACATCATGGTGTGCTAGACTTTATACTGACAAAGCGACGTCACACGCCCCCACTCTTGAACTTTGATGCGCTTTATCTTCGTAATTTTTAGGGTTCCGTACCCAAAGGATGAAATCTGGACACTATTACTAAGACTCCGCGGTCCGTCAGTCTGTCTGTCACTAGGCTGTATCTCATGAACGGTGATAGCTAGATAGTTGAAATTTTCACAGATAATGTATTACTGTTGCCGCTATAACAACAAATACTAAAAACAGAATAAAATAAATATTTAAGTGGGGCTCCCATACAACAAACGTGATTGTTTGCCGTTTTTTGCGATAATGGTACGGAACCTTCGTGCGCGAGTCCGACTCGCACTTGGCCGGTTTTTTATTTATTTGAATGTCTCACTGACGGACTAAATAAAATTATCATATTTCTACCGAGGAAACGTCCCTATTGAGACATGTTAAGACATAAGTCAATAGGTCACCCACTTCTAGGCAAGCATGTTCCACATCCTCCGAGTTAGCGGTCTCGAATCTAACCATAAAAAGAATCCCAAGTGGTTATTGTTCGCCTGAACCTTGCCCAGTGCACCGCTGCAACGTGTCTCACAAAACGACACACAGCGGTGACACGGCGAACAGGGTTCAAAGGATAGTCTTGATCGAGTAAATTGGTAAATGGCCTGATGTAGCTCGCAGGAAGTAGGGGACGAGTTGAGCGGCCAACTGTGGCACATAGATATACACGGATCTCGGTACACGCGACCTTAAATCTTACTCGTGTATGAAGAAAGTACGGGTCCTTTATTGCAAGTTTGCGACTGGCCACTGGCTGACCGTATGGTCTGTGAGTTCTCCTTTATATTTATATATCCTTTGTATTATATGCGTTTGATGCTGCACAGACTTGGTAACTGGTTTATTCATAGGTATCATAAAACTGGTTTTGTTAAAGTGGACTGAAGTTTGAAAGACGGCTAAGTTCGGTTTTATTTTCATTGGTTCCTGAAACTACTGAACAATTTTTTAACAAAAATAATAAACAGACTTCTAAAGGCAATCCCTATACAGAAAAAAAAAACTTTATTTTCCGAAATCGATGTCTTTGATACCTTTTGTTTTTCATTTTCCGACACCCAACCCAACCACCTCAACCTCCTCCTTTTTTGGAAGTCGGTTAAAAATGTTAAAATGAATATATTAAAAATTAATAAATTTATATAATTTTTTAGGTCATATTTACAATTATTAGGTACCCGAAAGACAAATTGAAATCTTTTCACCGTCAAAATAAAACACGGCATTTTTATTAAGCCGATAAGTAGATATTCTAAGATATTCTAACTACAATATATATATTGTTATTCAATTTAACTTCTCAATTTTTATGCACCTACCATGTTATCTCTCCACATCCCTTGGTTGACTGGTAGAGAATGGTCCGCCTATGTATCTTAATGTTGCATGAAGTTTTAAATAAATAAATAAATAATCTCGAGGGTTACAGCCAGAATTAGGTGGGTAGGTACTAGACTATCAACATAATTTACAAATGAGGGCAATTAACTAAGTGCATATTTGCATTTGTTTGTTTAGAAATTTAAAAATCACCATCCGTTACCTAAGCATGTGTACGAATACCGTAATTGTCGCAAAAACATGTTGTTGTTTTTCTAACCCAAACTAAATAGCTATTTGACATAACATCAATTGTTAACTCATTCTAACCGTGAACAATTTATTTGTTGTTCTTCAATTTGACAACTTCATTTTCACTGTCATGGGGTACCTACCTATATTACACTATCATAAAACAAGAAAATTTGATTCATATGAAATCATATTGTTATGACAAATGATTACCGATCACAGATCTAGGATTAATCTGTAATCCTATGATAGGGTAATACCTCCCATGGACCAAACGACAAAACTTATGATCTAATCAATCAACAAACAAATGAACTCGATTCGTAATTGCTTATCAAAACTGCACAGACTATCAATATTATTATTTAATGAAATATTGTTTCTATAGATACTAAACACATTTACTAATGTTATATAATTAATTGTAAGTTTATTGACAGGGTTCAAAGGCCTTTTGACAGATAAGATGGCGGAAGGGACCGAAGCTAATCAAGCAGTGAAAGACAATATGGCGTAATTTATTGTTTCCCGGGAATCGCACATGACGACACTTGAGTGGGTTAATTTTTTAACGACCGACGTTTATTGCCTGTCTAGTTAGATACATAGGCAAGTACCTATGTAGCTTTGTCTTGTTCAGGAAAATGCCTCCTATTTGATAGTCAATTAGATAATTTTAACGATCTGACATAAAATAGTTGGTAAAACCAATAGTAGGTACCTACCTATTGAATAAGGAAAAGAAGAAATAATAAAATTTGGTTTGTCATGGTTGGTGTCTGTAGAGAGTAGGAAACTGAAAGCTTTGGTTTTCTAAAAGCCAATAAGGTAACATTATTTTGTTAATATTATAACATAACATAGGTAAAATTATCAGAATCTAAGAAGCCCGTTGAAGTTTCTCATTTTATATGCCGCGATAACTTTCTACGTAAGAAATTTAAACATCAAATTCATAATCCTAATGTATTAAACAACGAGTATCATTCGCAAGCTTCAAGTTTAATTACTATTAAACGGCGAACGGCGAAGCCGCTGGCAGAAGCTATAGACTATAATACACCTGCATTTCGCAATTTAGAAATAGGGACCGAGCCTACTACCAGGCATTACCGGGCAGAAATCCAGATATAATTCTCGCCAAACTTCTTGACCGCCCTGAAGTTGGCTATTATGTCTGTGCAGAAGTAAATCTCATACATAAACAGCACTGATCCGCGCCTAACGCATCGGCAAGCTAACTGGGCAGCCCAGAATTTGGCGAGAACCTGGCCTGCCAGTTGCCACTGACAAATTTCAGATGGAGAAATCACACAACATATATATATATATAGCCAATATTTTAATAGCCCCTCAACTGTGGCGGCCATTTCTCGCGAAAATGCGCATCTGTGTCACTACTTTTTGGTGGCCTCGGCGCGTGTTATTAAAATGACGATATCTATGAAGTTTGAGTCAGATTAAGAACGCAAGTAGTTGCAACAGGAAAATGTGATCATCTTTAACAATTTCTCACTCTGGGAAGTCATAAACTACGTAACTACTGCAGGGAAACTTATTACCTTTATCGTTCCTAGGTTCCTTAACACGCAAGTATACTCATCTAAGGAAAACTAGCTCACTAAATATAGTCTATCTATCACCCTGTTGCAATCTTTCAATTGTCTTCAGCCGTATATCTTGTATAGGCACCGGGAAGCACAAATTGTTTCCTAGTATGATGGATACTCGCTGCAAGAGGTGTTATGAATTGCAGTGACGTTTTTGTTGGGCATTTTTGCTGTTTAACTGATCAAATGTAGTAAAAATATTACTAGGATTTTCTCGCGGCTCCGCTCTCGTGGCTCATAGGAAACGTGCATTTTATGGGTTGATGGGGTTTTTTATTAAATAAGCTTTTTTCGTTTTCTACTCAGCAAACCCTTTCATTTAATACCCATATCATGGCAGTGCACAAAAAATAACTAGTCCACCATCTTGGGCCGTCCACCATATTGGATTTAGAATGACGTCACTTAGCTAATATGCATTGTCATCAAAACTAAATGTGTATGCAAAATTGCATCTTAATCGGTTGAGGATAACTGCTTTAAAATTCAGTTGCTAGATTTGACCCGAACACACTTACATAGCTTGCAAGTTAAATAAAAGCTTGTAAAAAAAATATACTCAGCGTTATTGTAAGTAGCTTACTATCAAAATTTTCATTAGATATCTGATTATAAAGTTCTGCCAGAGAACACCTTCTACAAACAAACAGTGCTTATACAAAAAAAAACAACCGGGCACAAATGCAGGCTCCAACGTTCCTACTAAGAAATTCCAGATGAAAATCCAACAACACTTTCCCTGACTTCGGGAATCGAACCTTGGAACTTATGCTCAACAGTAGCTAGACAAAAGAGGAAACAATGATGTATCAAACAAAACAAAACACTATTTTTGTAAACTAATATCATAACCTATGTGATCATTGTACTATTGTTAAATTGTAATGTGTTTATCAGTCTATGTATATTTGTTCCTATGTGGCTTTCTAGTGACCAAATGCGTAGGCCGATTTTGATAATTCTTATCTCAATCGATTTGTCTTAACCTTGCAAATGTCACTGGCTACATTAAAATTTGAAAATAGAAAATTGGCGGCTTTTGGGCGCCATATTGTGGAGCCCAATTTTTTTTCTTCCAATCTCATGGTGATCTCAAAAATATATAACACTTATATGTTTAAAATTAACTAATTCGAAATAAAAAAAAATACTATAAATTTATGAATAAAAACATTTAAACAATCCGACTGCTTATGAAGCGTGCAAAAAAACGTAAACGAAGAAAATTATACTGTGCAGTCGAAGGAAAAATCAGGTTTTGGCCAACTCGCGAATATTATGTATCCTACGAACTTTTTTTCCGAAGTTTGTTGATTGGTTATTCTATGCATCTTGTGACTAAATATCAGGATAGTACGAATATGTTTTTATGATTCCGCACCAAAATAATATAAAAGGAACCCTTTTGAAACGACTTTCACTCTTTCACTTTTTGTATCACAGCTGCTTTTTACTCTAAGGTAGGGATCATCTTTCAGCAGGTAATTTGTAGGAGACTGAATATGAGCAACATTGGGTTAATTATCTTATCTCGGAAATAAGATACCTACGTATGCAAGCTGCTTTTGGGCTTCTGATAATCTATATATAATGACTACCAAGAACTGACGCTGATAAGCTTTGCAAAACAGTTCTGCTTGAAATTTCCTGTTACCTATCTACAAAATTTTACCAACGGTTTCAAGTTCTATAATGTTACGAAAAATAGATTATTTTAGACATTAACAAGGTAGAAAATAAAAAAAAAAACATTTGTTTGGTCTGACATGATGCATTGGAATTGGAAAAGTGCATAGAGATTCACCTTGAACATGCCAGTGCTTACCGTCCTAATATCAATAGATTGGACTCTATAATACCCTCAAAATAAAAGCCTAAATCACTGAGGTCCTCTGCTCTACTCGAAATAAATCTTATCTAAAATAACGTAAAACCGAAGTGAATTGGTTCTAATGACCGCTAGGCATCTATCCATACCTGGTGTGAATAGATTAAAGTTGACTTGCATCTAATTTGAAAATATTCAACAGTAAAAAGGATTAGGTTCGATTATGAAATTAGATACAAGTAAGGCTTATTAAGATATCAAATTAAACTAGCCCAGCATCTAGAATTCAGTGCACCATAAGGCTGGGTTAGGTTCGAAGAGGATTCCCCTTTGTTCTGGTTTCAAATTATTTAAATAACATACAGTATCTTTATTGTCCTTATCAAATCAGAAGCTCTTTATCCCGACAATTACAAGCAAAAACTTTTTGTAGCTCCATGTAAGAATATTACAATTATCCATAAAAGCAAAAAATATGAGATTCTAATTATAACCGATTAGGTATTAAACGATTTAATTTATATACCACCAAAAATACATAACAACTGCTCTACATAAAACTTGGTTGAACCCATATTTTTTTCAATTATCTACACTTCTTTCTTTATCATTATTTTATAACAATTAAGAACTTACTTCAATTATTAAACGCGCAAAAAAAAATGTTTAAAAAACAATGTAAAATTAAAAAATAATCCTTGATAGAGACTTACCCACAGCCAGAATGGCGAAAACAATAGTTTTCAGCATCATTTTGAAGCACTGTTTAATACTTGGTCGTTACAGAACCAATGCCGGGAGAACACTGAAGCTCCGTCAGTTTTACATCGCGTTATATACGCATGTGGTTAGGATGACCACTCACTGATGCGATGAGGAGTGTCGAAAACGTCGCCGAATATATTATTGATGTTATTAAAATCCTAATATAATTTTTTGCCGGTATTTGGTTTAGGGGTTATTATTTCTGACATCTTGAGGTGTGTTAAAATAGTCTTTTAACGAAAGGCGATTCGGCGCACCATGCTCCCCATTGTGCGCTCCCCTCAGGATTTTTTTATGGGACGAGCCCGCCCCACAATTCCATACCACTGTTACTTCTGCAGGCCAGAATCAACAACAGCAACGCCACTACCACAAAACGCCGCGCCTCAGATTTTTTTGTGTTCTGCAGTCTTCTATGTTTCATATGTTCTATGTTAAGGGGTTTGGATTCCGCACTTAGTCCTTCAGGTGGACCATTGTGCGTGGGCCATGGCGGCCGTTTGGTGGTTATTCAAACCAGCCCACCTACAAAAGCCGGCGCCGGCACCGGCAAAGGGCAAAGTGTATGAAAAATCGACCAATCACATGCGAGATGAGAGCCACGATGTAGATTGCCTTCTATGTGATTGGTTGATTTTTCATACTTTTTGCCCTTTGCCTAGCCGAATTCATTACGCAATAAGGCTGTTTGGGGAAATGAGTCTTGAATCCCGCAACGATATTAATCGAAAAAGTAAAGTTACCGGATTACGAAGAAGCAAAACTAAAGCATTTTAATTTTGTAAGTTCCTCAAACTTTAGTTATTTTATTTCCTCATATCAAACAGTACATCAATTGGGAATCCTATCCTACTTCCTACTACATCTTACTAATATTGTGATTTACTTATTAATATTATAAATGTAAAAGTTTGGATGGATGTATGTTTGTTACCCAATCACGCCAAGATAGATTATCTTGTCTCTTATTTCTTAAATAGCACATAGGTTACTTTCATCCCAGTATAATGTTCCCTTGGGATAAGAAAACACTTTTCACGCGGGCGAAGCCGCTGGCAGAAGCCAGTATTTAATACTTTACTGAACGTAAAGTCGTCTTCAGTATTCACAATTAGAATCGTTGCTAATTTTATGGTGAATTCATGACTTTCCACAAATTTGTAGATTTTACTTAGCTTAGTGCATACCTAACGCACTACACCTAGTACTTGTCTTTTTAAAACTAAACACTAATCTAATCACACAAAATAATATTTTATTTATTTATTTAATACTTCATGCACACGGACTTTTGCCTCAGGCATCTGTTGTTATATAATATTTATGTAAAACAGACATAATAAATCTGAATGTATCGCCCGCATTCGTTACGCCATAGTCAGCAGCTGTCTTTATCGTAACAATAGTCGTCTTCATATTAACTGAGACGATATCTTTCGACGACAACTGGTGGACAAAATGTGGACATGCGCATGTTTTTCATTATTTTTAAGTTATTTTCTGGTGGAATTAACATTTATTTCGGCAATTGGTGTAAAGGTACTTTTCATATGTTTAATTATTTTGTTAGTAGTAGTAGTAGTTGAATTATCTATTTCCCTACTCAATTCGCGTTGGCAACCTGCCTGACTGGATACACTTTCAGAGCGATAAAAAAGGAGAGAACGTAGGATCTGTCACCCTGAATGTTGTAAGACTAAAATGATGGCTATCTACCTACGTTTTTTGGTCACAAGCGCTACTGCTGTTGTCCTGGGTTCGATTCGCAGGCTGGGTAAAGTATTTGTATGTATCTATTTCCATATAAAATTTTCATTAGGAACCCGCAGCCAAAAAACTGTCCTGCAGTTTGGCAGAAGATTTATATAATACCCAGTCATGTAATTTTGATGAAAAAAAACCCTGCTTGAGCCATTGAGGTAATAATAATGTAGTACGTGGTACATATTAACTCAATGGATTGCGCAAGTGAATTCGGCAAGGCAATAAAGGGTATAAATAGACGAAAATCCACACCGTCGCATGTGATTGGTCGATTGATGGCGGTCGAACCCTTTGCCTAGCCGAATTTATTGCGTAATTAGTCTGCTGGATTCTGGCTTTGTGCCCGGTCAATAACAATAGGCTTGCCTGTTTTTACATATGACTTAAAACATTACGGCCAAAATGTAGGCGTTCACCTGTGCCAAACCCAACCCTGGGAATATCTTTAGTCGTGATTACGTGTGTGAATGGGCCTGAAACTGGGCAAACCAAAAGACAAAAAAAATATAAGAAAATTATTTTTCTGCTTTGCAAATATTTGTCATCACTAACTAGGTAATTATCTTGAGTAATAGTTATGTGGAGTAAGATTATGCAACATCAAACGACCACAATGTCCTTTGTGCTGTGGCATATATAGATGCATTTTTTTCCTTATCAAGATTTGCCATAAGCAACACTCATTGCAACACCTGTCGGATTGATTGTCTGTTTAGTTTGGTTTGATTGGAAAATTCTTTAGTCGTGTTGAGCAATTTTTGGTTGGGGCAAAACTTATGGGTTAGCTTCACCGGCATGCTATAGTGTGACGTGTGGCGCCAGTGAAAACTATTTTTTTTTTGGAATAACTGGCCGCTAATGGCGCAGTGGCCTGTTTTTTTATTATTAGCGGCCAGTTATTCCAAAGTTTTAAGTTTTCACTTCTGTCGGCCGTCCCTTTGACTGCCTATTTTTTTAACCCTTCAGTTATAATCAGCTTTTGAGGGGAGAAAACTGTGGAAATATAAAAGTTGAAAGGTGCAACGTTTGGGGAAAATATTGAGTCTACGAAATAGTGGAAGGCTTTTAAGTCAAATAGTCAAATAACATAGCTACCTACCTATCTTAAACATATAGGAATAGCGAGCAAAGCGACTCCGTTTCAGCTTGGGCAAAATTTCCTTCGTATATCCGGATGTTCTCTCCTCTACATGTCGCATTTCTCAACAGATTCTCGTGAAATTTTGTGTCGATCGACAAAAAAAACAAAAACACAGTCTCGCGAAGTCACAGAGCCACTAGTTTTCGCGCAAGCCGTCTCCGTTTCAGCATGGGAAAAAAATCTTTTGTATGTCCGGATGTCCTGATATCCGGCTGTTCTCCCCTAAAGGCCAACCGATTCTTGTGAAATTTTGTGAACAGGTTCGATACTTATATGTTTTTTTTTCCTATCTGACACGGAGACGCTTCGCTCGCGCTCGGTCAACAAACGACAAATATGTTTTCGTGTAAGTTGGGGTCAAGATAACATTCTATGAAACATTAACGAAATGCCTATATTGTCAATCAAAAATATTCCTTTAAGTAAACAACAGACAAACGCCCCCTTATTTCTATCGAAAGACGCCAACTATTGGACATAGGCGTCTGTCCTGTGCTTCTTGCACCCTGAGGACTCCTACAGCCGTCACCACCTTGTAAGTGGCCTTTCGACGCTTTGTCTTCGGGTACGTGGTCGCCAGAACCTTTCTGCCTCATCGGCGTACGACCATTGCAAGCAATGTGTCCTGTTCATTGATTGCCTCTTGTATTTTTGGCATGGATTCTTCGCGCCATCCATGTCGATTTTCTCAGTTCTCCTGCGAATCACGACATTTTTCCTTTGATCATACTGGGAAGCTCATACAAATACTTTAAGTGCGTTTTTAATTATATTCTAAGATGTAAATAATTTATTATTAAAACCAGTCCTACTTAAATGGTGTTCGTCCTTATCGGTAGAAATAGTTATAAAATAACTTTTATTGAGGAATTACTTAAGGAACAATCTAAGAATATCATTACTACACCTTAATGATTACGTTAATACGTATGTACTTAACTACGAGTAGGTACATTGGTAGGTTTATCGTAAAGTTTTTTGGAAAAAGCCAGCCCCAACAAAATACGGTGTGAGATAAAATAGTCGCTAAAGTTTTTGAGTATAAAGCATACTTGTTTATAAATTCTTATCAAAAACTATATTTCGAATTTGCTGTTTCGTCATGTAAACAAAAAATTAGGGGATGCCTCTCAAGTTTCGAACTGACCTCGCCTTTGACCGAGGTTTTCTCGCCTCGTCCAAAGGTGTACTCGAGGCAAGGTCAGAAGCCTTGTGAGCCAGCCATACGCGAATTATGTCATGAGCATTAGTTTTTAAATATACAAAAATCTTTGTTTGTCGGTTGTAATTTTTTGTAAAAATGTTTTACTTTTCACTTTTTTGTGGTACATAATGGACAAGTTCAATAGAAAGGTATCTATAATGCCCACAGTGATGCCAGAATAGATTACCCGAATAACGATTCCCTTTTTGGGAAGTCGGTTAAAAAAGTAAACACTTAAAATATAGCATATCATCACCCCTGTATTCCCGGAAGGGTTATGCAGAGGTGCATCTTAGGTGCATCCATATTCCGCCAATCCGATTTCACCAATTAAACTAATCGCGATTAATTCAACTAAACTCAGTTTATGCAAATACAGCGTTCTGATTGTTTGAGACAGCTGAGAAACTACCAATCAGAACGCTGTATTTGATTAAACTAAGTTTAGATGAACTCATCGCGATTAGTTTCATTGGTGAAATCGGCCCTAAGTCCCTTAAGTAGTGGGGGGCGTATTAACCTACAAATTGCCAGGGGACTCTCCTTCTAGGAATCAGCACTGGAGATGTCATGTGCTCTAAATAATCCACTACCAAGAAAGTATTAATTACTATATCGCGTGAGGAGGCATCCCGGAAGACATATGATTATGATAGTTACTCCATATGAGTAGAGTATCATACGCAATAAATTGAACTGCGCCAGTTTTATTTAGTTGCTATTAAGAAACTGTAACGAAAATCATTAAGATTCCATACTAAATTATGTTCACTTAAAATCTAATCTAATAGCTTTAAACGAGCAATTCTTGTATATATATAATCTGAATCTCGGAAACGGGTCCAACGATTTTCATGAAATTTTGTATGCATAGGGTTTCGGGGGCGATAAATCGATTTAGCCAGGTTTAATTTTTAGAAAACGTCATTTTCTCTATTTTAAACCGAGCAGAGCTCGGTCGCCCAGGTACTTATATACCAACTACTATACCAGGTACTTGTATAGAGAATGTAGTTTTGAAACGACTTAAAAAAAAGGAGGAGGTTCTCAATTCAGTTGATTTTTTTTACCTTAGAACTCCGTTTATATGAACCATTTTGGAAAATGCTTTTTTTATTTGAAACGACATATACTTTGACGACATATATTTTAAACGACATATAGATTGGTCCCAATTATTTTTCAAAATCTAGTTTTGATGATGAAATCCATGAGGAATTGAGGGAACTCCTCAAATATTATAGGCATACTACATTGCGATTTCGATATTTTCATCAACAAGTCACAAGCAAGGTATTTACATTCAAAGAGTAACATTTGGTGATGTGGAAGCGATGAATAAGACCACATATGGCCACCAGAACTAATTTGTGAAATACACAACACAACAATAAAGTGAATTTCACAAGTGGCGATACGAGATCTCGAATAGTTAAGCGAGTTTAAATATATGGTTTTGATGAAAATCGTATTATCAAATTGATTTGATGATGAAGCCGAAAAGTTGCCACCGGAACTCCGTAATAAATCAATGTATTTTAGCCATGTTTGGGCTTATTGGAATTTTCTTGAAATAAGCAACTAAAAAGTGAAAAAAAAGATGAATGGTGCAATAGTTCTTGGTGATGTGCTGGAGTGCAACAACTATAGAGGAATAAAGCTAATGTCACATAGTATAAAAGCTTGGGAGAAAGTTATTGAAAGGCGGCTGAGAGAAGAGAGTGAGATATCGCAGATTTACAGTCGATGCAGTACCCAAGTTAGGTCTACAGAGAGCAATACTGGTAGCAGAAAAGTTGAAGGGAAACCTTTTGTCCTAGTATGGTCATGTGATGAGGAGGGATGAAACGCATGTTACTAAAAGAGTTATGAATATAAATGTAGATAGATGGAGAGGAAGAGGAAGGCCAAAGAAAAGATGGATGGACTGTATGAGGAGTGATATGAATGAAAAGGGAGTCAGTGCTAGCGTGGCAGGGGACAGGACGGTATGGAAGAAACGTGTTGCGCTGACCCCAATTAACATGGGATAAAGGCAGGAAGATGATGAGTATTATATTGCATAATCAAATAAAAAAATATGTTAAAACCTTCTGGATTATACAGAAGAAGACCTTATGCTCGCCACTGACGCCACCATGCCATCAGCGTACAGAGTACAATCGCTATGCGTTGAGCTCCAAGTTCTGTGTTGGGCTGCATGATAATTAACTTTTAATAATTGTACTGTCAATACAGGTCCACTCAAATCTGTGCATCTCATCAATCGTTTCCTCAAAATGGAGTGTGTGGACTTTAAAAGAGACTAATGTCTGAGTATGTTTCGTGGTTTTCTCTCAAAGTAGACTGCTGCGAAACACCATCCTCATCTACTTTAATCGGCGAAAAAGAATGACTTGTAAAAGTGTTATTTTTAACATTTTTTTATATTTTTTAACCTATGTCATAATTGAATAAGAGTCTGTTATAATTCCTTTTGACTTGCAGCTGGTAACCCTGAACTCTTTATCTTCTATAAAGTAAATACGATGATGTATTGTTTGTATGAACACAAGATTCACTGACTTCTAGTAATCGGTAGATGCTGATTTGTCGTTTGTTGTTTTGATCTTCCAATATAATAAAGTAGGTAGGTAGTTACATATTATTTAAATAATGCCGAAAACAACTGTATTTTTCCTGTTCTTATCTTTGTAGGTTTCCTTTAAATTGAACTTCATAAAATGTAAGATATATAGGCAGGAAACTGAAGTCAATTTTCAACTTTTCCCTACACTCATTTACGAGGTCTAGAGCAGTGGCTGGCTCAGTCGTAAAAGCTATGACTTCGGAATGATGGGGAGTGGATTCGAACCTAGGGAGGCACATTATTCTCCTCATCATCATCAGCTTTTTAATTTTCCCACTGCTGCGAAACAGGCCTCCTCTCTATGAGAGAGAATGATCCGTATTTCACCAATCCACCACGCGGGTGGATTGGTGAATGTCACATCTCTTCGAATTTTTGGTCCGAGGACATGCTGGTTATTTTCCTTGGTGTGAGTTAATCCATCACCATTGCTCTCAAAACGTTGAAGGAATACTTTGTGAATAAAAATAATATATGTCTTAGAACCAAAAATTCGAAGATGTTGAAATTAACCAACTCGACTCGCGTGGAATATCCAACAGAAGAGGCCTATGTCCCAGCAGTAGCTAGGCAATAGGTTTATTATGCTGTGCTTATGCAGCTGGCCTTCTATCCCGTCCGGTCTATCGAAAAGTTTCTCGGTTCAGGATATCAAGTCCAGCATCTTACCTCCTACTGGAATCAGTTCAGTGCCTGTATCTTCAACGTGCTTAGGAAATTATTCGCAATGTGAAATGTATTTTATTATTGTATGTATTTATATTAATCTTCATTAAAATACCTACCTTGCTTTTAATCAATCAGTTTCAGTTTGAGCAATCAAGTCAAGATTAACAGGATGTTTTATCCAAAATCTTCTTTTCTTTTTCAATTCCAATTGAGTCACAATTATTACCAAAAACTTAAATTACTGTTAATTTTAAAATAATTATTTGAAGCTGTGAAACGATAAGAAAGTAAAATGTCATTAAAGGTCGAGCACGAAGTTTTGATAAAATGAAATGATTGAATAACAAGTTCATTGACCTTTATTCACAGTTACTATGATAAATCAAACGACATTGATTCCAGTGGTAGAACCTGGATGAAGTTAGCACAGGAAATGCGTGGGGCACTGGTACATGAAAAGAGAGGCGAAGTCGTGCTGTGAATGGTAAATCAAATCGTAATTGAAAGATTGACCATCGAATATTTTGTCACTTCGTATATTGCACATCGATTCGCTCCCTTGGAAGTAAGCCATAATCTATTAAAATATGTTATGCCTTTCATATTTGATGAATTCAAATCTTAGTAGAGGAATTGGTTTGATATATTTTCGGAATTCCGCAAGGCAGTATTCTTGGGCCAGTACTTCTTATGACAGTTATGGATTATGAAGGTATCAATTTAGAAGTAGCCAACCCTCTAACATAAGATGCTATATTTTTGGTAATGCAACTTATTGTAAATTATCTACTTAAGCTTAGCTTCAATATATATTTATAAAATAACAGGCAACTCCACTTCACGTCAAAATGGTTTGTATTGTAAGTATTTGCTCACCTTCCTTTATTTAGTTAATGAGTTGAAAAATATTATTGTAGTTACCTACCTGTTGACTATATGTCATCACTCATGGGTGCCAACCGCCAAGATAACGTCTCTTCTCAAGTGTTTCAGTATTTACGATTTGTTTTATAGCTGTGCGTTTAACAACACTTCATATCATTGAATCATCATCTAATAACATTGACTTACTGATGCAAAGGAGTTACCGCTACCTACCATTTTTTTTTTTTTTCTGTCGGAAATCATCCAGTGACTTCTCCCGCTCTGGGTGAAACAGGAGGGCGTGTCAGACTTTTACTGACTAAAACCCACCCGTGTTCATTCAGTTGCTTTTGCCAGGGCCGCGGTAAGTCTCTTTCAAATGTATCCGCGACCCAGACAGACATCGGCCCTAGCGGGCCCCGTCAGTTTTGCTGACATCTCTTTGAGGCGCGTGGAACACTACGCACCGTCGACTCAGGCCTGGTCCTTATCGGACGGCGCTTATCGCTCGACGTCCTTATCGCTACCTGTAGTCACCATTCTGCATCACAATGTTAGATACACCCTAGAAACAAAATCGTGATTTCAATTTCCACGGCGCTCGAATATACCCTAAAAGCAACTTATAAAGTCATTTAAGAGTGATACCAACCGATCAACGTCGTTTGACTATGGTAAATTGGTGGGGTAACTTTGGCTTTGATTTGATGTAGTAGGAACCATCGGTCCAGGTCTAGGTCCATTTTATCATTGGTCGATGGCATCGACTAACCACCGATCGAAGACTCTCGACTCAGAAAGTGAAAGTCAAATGAATGGCTTATGGAGGACCTTATTTTCAAGATTGACGGCGCTTTCCCATTGAGAGCTACTAAATAGTAGTTTTGTAGTTCAAAAAGATCTACAAGTTTAGACAGTAATGGCAATATTTACCTAGTTCGCTAGTTTGGATGTAGAGAAAACTAGTTAAAAGCTCTCGATGGAACCGCACCCGATGGGTGGCTAATAATAAGGGGCATTCACTACTGGAATTCGGCACATCTAATTTCTATTCATCCAATTTGGATAACTTAATCATGAAATAACAAAAGGTAATCAGATGGTCCAACGGCTAACAAGTCAAGCGCATCGTACGATACTGTATGTCTCTCTTGACCTTAGCTCTTCTCGTGATGATAGCTGAGAGGTTATCACACATCTGAGTCAGAAGTGATATCAAGACGATGCTAGGAAAATTTTATTACACCACACTTTTAAGACGCATTAGGGGGCAATATGTGATAATAGATTGTAGGGTGGTCTGTTTTGTATAGATAGAGAGGACAGGCTTGATCTATGCAACAAAATTGCACTAACAGACTTGGTTATCAATTTATTATCCCTTTAAAGAGACCCTGGTACGGGGGAAACATTGCGTTTCTAAATTATCTATTTATAATTACCTAGCAATAAGCCTGGTTAGTCAGAGATTTATTTCATACGTATTTCGTAAGTGTTGGTATCCAATTTTGCCCCACTTCTTGCCAATTACCAACATGGTTCATTCCATTCAAGTTTCATTTTCATTCTTCTTATTTTCGTCATCATATTGCTGGTTAGCTTAATCGAGAGCCTCCTTTGAAAAGAATTTATATCGATAAATACTGGGGTTGTAAAGGTTTTCTATTTCAATTGTTTTGTAACGAATCTTGACCCTTTCATTTCCTCATCATGACTTCTTTGACGCATTTCACTATTACTGTGATAAGAGATACTACATCACCTCTCCCTTATTATATACCTTCCTATCTGTCACCCTTGACACCTACGGGGATCCCTTTATCTATTATGTTGGCATACTTGTTAAAAACGTTAACCACTGACCTCTATCATACAAGTACGCGTACTTGTATAATAGAGTTCAGTGACTGATTGAAAACTTCGATTAGGACATTTTGTATAGTCCTATCTGAATCTTTTCAGATATTTATACCGTCGGTGTTCTTCCAGCAAGTCGCACCTACACAGCTATCAGTTTTTCGCCCTGAATATGCTTGTTCAAAAACCCTGCCCAATTCACCTCTAATAAGTCCTAGGCATTTCAAAATATCTCTAGTTCTTTGTATGTTCTTGTACCCAGAAGTAGTTTTTAAATAGATATAAATAAATAAAAGCACATATTTTGGTTCTATTTTTTATTTTAAACATTATATGAATATTAGTGGCAATTTTTGGAACTCTACTGACTGAGAATGATTACAATATAATGCGCTGCAGTTTTACAGAATCCAAACTGCACAGAAAGACAATGCTTATTAATTTTAAGTTAGCTGAAATGGCTTTTCGTGCTTGGCTATCATATTTAGGCGGGAAAAGTCGGGATATTAACTTAAGAGAATTTATACGAGATTGGTACAAATAGCTTACTGTCATTTTAAACATTGATATGATATCCATTTTTAATTTGTCATATAATTGTATACACTGAACGTCTTATATAATTAATATATTGCAAAGCAATAGTTAGGTATTAAGTTTGCTTGCCAACTTGACAAGCGAAGGCAACATGTTGATTAGAGCATGGTAAAAGGCTGATTCATATGCAATCAACGACAGAGTTACTAGAAAAGCTCTTCTAAATATTCTCATCAATATAGATATATTAATTTCTTCTACAATGCCACATGCTCTGAATCAACACCCTGCATTTAAACATCATAATTATCTCGTATCGTGATAACGTTATAATATAGACATTACTTAGGTTTACAATAAACCATTTATCAAGTCTCTTCCATTTCAATAATATTGTTCGAAACAACACATACTTAATACAAATCAATTTTGTTCAACTGAAAGTCATTAACACCTACCACAACGATTAGTAAAACATTCGAGTTCTTGTCACACAAGAGTTTGTTTGTTACAATAAAATCACAGGTAAGTACTTTATCACTAAATACATTTAACTGCTATGATTCTCTTTAAGAGAACGAAAGTTCCAATCCGTCTAAGGACGTGAATTTCTAACACATAAGAGATCGAGTATATTACACAATCAAACACATAAAGGGAATAAATTAAAATATAAAGCAATAAATAAAGATCACCACATATATAAAATCTTAGGCGGTAAGTTACACATAAACTCGATATTTTTTTTGTAACTCCCAATTTTCATCGTCATCGTCAAACCAAATTTCCAAAGCGTGAAGCTTCGTCCATATCATCGAGGTCTTATTCTACTTTTTTCAGGTCTCGTAGTTATACACATATAATAGTTATATAACTATTTTTTATAAGTAGCTTTAACATTAATAAGATTTAATATATATAGGGGTATTATGATCTAAAACTTCCCCTCTTATTGATTTCGTCATAGTTCGTATCATGTACAGAACCGTATCTTATATAATAGTTTCCATTCATTGTCCACAAGTATTATCTACCGAATCCTTGAACATCGTAACACCAGATATATTTGAAAATCCGTCAAACCATCTTATCAAGTCCGTTTTCCCCACAAAAGTGTGGTTAGTTTACTTTCCCACCACTACTTTTAAATGAAAGTACCCTCAGTTGCAAAAGTATTAAAACCTTAATAACAAGAAATGTACGTTCGGCTACGAATATTCAAGTAGATTACTTTTGCAACTATCTGTACTAAACAGCAATAGTATTATTTATTATATTGTATAATATTAATACAGTAAAACATTCAACGTGTTTATCATGAATTTAATTAATTTAATAACTATGTAGATTAAATACTGCTTGTACTTTTCTTAAGAACCCGTTTTTTTATTATTATGGTCAATGTATTGAAAATCAGTGTTTTTTTACATTGTTTTAGTTGCGAGTCAAAAGTCAAGTGTAGGCAGTGAACGGTCAAACATTTACAAGTTTTTTATGTTTTTCTATATTTTTATTATTATTTATATTCCTAAACATGTACCAGTTCTACAGCGTTGTCTTTTAAATTATATTATGTACAATTGTAATTTGGGGTAGGTATTTGCAATATGTTTAATAGATCCATTTTACCCTTAAGGTCTTGAAAATTAATAATTTACAAAAAAAAAATAGGAATGAGAACATTTCTTCACATTGGTAATATATTATTTTTCTTGTTATCTTATTTAATCTGCAGCTAAGTTAATAATTATACAATTACCAAATTGTATAGAATGACAATATTTGGCACTATACAATTTCACAAATAGGTAACAAAAATCAATTTAAAGTTGCAATACATAATAAGTCCATTAAATAAAACCCATTGTATAGACATTGGGACATAAGTACAGATTTATATCAATTCGACAATATAAGTACACCAATTATTTTCAAATATTCGGAAGCACTAGATTTTGATGACGTCATTCTTGTTTATACAAAAGTGGTTGTATTCACGTCGAATTATTAAGAAATAAATATATTTTGTAACAAACTTAATTGCCAAATAAGTTTACATGTCTACTGTTGACTAGTCTGTACACTATATTTAAGAGTATTAGTATGTACGTGAGAAAGTAACATTAATACATCAAAACAGCAGTTTAAATATTATATTTTCTTTATTTAATTATCATCATATTTATAAAACATGAGCAGTCTACAGCGACAACCCTAGCAAGAACATATTCCATAGAGAAAGAAATTATAGAAGTGACACTTTTGACCCTTTTTACGGTGCGTAGGAAGCGTTCAACGCAGCCGGGATTGTATCGCTTGTAATATGCAGAGCGCTGATTAGCATATAAGAAGTCATATAAATATACATATAATAAATATAGTTATATAATATATATTTCCTCGGCATTACCGCAAAGGAAAGTACATAAAGTTTCACCTCTATACGTTGTCTAACTCTATGGTTTCTACAACATAGGGCTGACACACTGAAGTGCTTTTTCAAGCAAAAAGAGATATTATCAGAGACTCATATTTTTGAGCATTTTAGCTTTGTTTTGGTTCGGACTTCGGAGTTTGATTGCTAGTGAGTGTTTTCTGCTTATTGATAAGTGCGTTAATGAGCTTGATCCTGGCCTTGACAGCTTTATATTTGAAGTATTCGTCCTCGTGGCCTTTCTTGTCATCTCTCTGTACCTTCCTGCTGTTCTGGAGCTCGAAGCTGACCTCGTACTCTTTTATAGTGCGGCGTAAAATCTGGAAGCAAAACAAGAAAATAGCAGAATTGCAGTGTTGTTGATAAAATTACAATTCTTGCAACTACATTTGAGATCAAAACTATCAACACCAGGAACCCATAACTTAAATCGCAGATATTATTAGAAAACTGATTTTATAATCAAATAATACTATATGCGTTTTTGCATTACGGTAAGTTCTTGTTAGTAACACAAAAGCGAGTGTCCGATGTGTGATACTTTTTTTCGATACCATTCTTTTAAATTACGTGAGCATAATTGGTTTGATCGTTTCTGATTGTGCATTGTTGTGATATCAAACGATTACAATTGAAGGTTCATATTGTTAGATATTGAAAAATGGACAATACACTGTTCTAAGTATTTTGAGAAAGTAATAGTTTCGGACAAAGTGTCCGAAAATGACGAATATACTGACTTTGTGCAATCGTTTTTATGTATTTCTAACAAGAACTTACCGGTCTTCAAAAGCGTATACAGTATTATACATAAACGCACGCCTTTTTTCCATGGGGGTAGGCAGAATAAGCTTTAATTTCTATTATCTGCGATAGTTTAAAATACCGTGCTTGTTTGCTCTCAAGTGTATTTGAAGTGGCGTATAGGTTTTCTAAAAACCTGATCAAGTCTCTAATAATGAAATGTTGTAAGAAGAGCAAACAAAAAGGTTTAACAACGCAAGTTGCAAGCAATCATAACAACAAGGTTTGAAAATTAGACATCGGAGCAAACTGACATTCGAAAAAAGGACAGGGTCAAAAGCTGTTGCAAAAGAAGATATAACCGAAGCAGAAACGGATCCTACTCGGGTCAACAAGATGCTTATACTGTAAAAATTTTAACACTGTAATAGCTACAATCGTTTGCCTGTCAAACCTGTGTGACAGACGACGGACAGACGTACAAGTGAGTGACAGCAATAGTGCTCCGTTTGAACCTTTGGGTAGGTACGGAACCCTAAAAATAAGACCTTGTAATAAATAAGGTACCTATATAAAAGCGCGTGTAAAAAAAGGAGAGCGGGAAAGGGCTTTATTGCGTATTAAAACAATCGTCAACATCAATATAATCGAGAAAAGTGCCCTGAACGCTTGGCAGCATGCTCCACGTGGCATGCTGCCAGGCGTTCAGGGCACTTTCAATCACAATCGCACAGCAATGCAGATTCTCAAGCCGAAGAAAACCCCAAAAAAATTTTTTAATATCAAACTTACAGTTTTCTGCATCTTAGCTTCAGTGAGAGCTTTGTTCAGGTCTTCAAGCCCGAGGCAGTGTAGTCCCTCGTTGGAGGGCGTGGCCTCATCGCTGGTGGCCGACTGAGCTGATGACGTGGAAGATGGAACTTCCTCTGCTGCTGCGGTATTGTCACGAGTGGGGGGTGACTGGAGTGGAGTTTCAGCTGTCTCCTGGAAAACACGTATTTAAATGTCAACATCATGATCGGCCTTTTAATGTTCACATTGCTGGTGGGACACAGGCCTACTCTCTATGAGAGAGGGAATGCGCCTTAATCCACCGCGAGGGCCTAGTGCGGAGTGGTGGTCACTTGTTTACGTTTATTCTTAAGGAAAACGCAAAGATTTTTATTGAACCGCTTCTATTTTTGTTTACAATTTAGCCCTAAAAACAGCGACTTATCCAGCAAAGTTGCAAATTTCCCAAAGGTGTCGACAGGTCAAAAGTAGACAACTTCAGGCCTATTGCAGTCCTGTCAGCCTTCAGCAAGGGATTTGAGTCGATACTGAACCGGTATATATCACCAGACAGGTTAAGACCCAACTAGCCGAATGCCGGCACGGTTTTAGAACCGGCAAATCAACCATTATTTTCGACATTAACTTTGTGGACTATGCTGTCACAGAGATGGATAAAAATAGGCAGGTTGACGTGGCCTATTTCGACTTTAAAAAGGCATTTGATCGGGTCCAAAATGACATCTTATTAAGAAAATTATCTGCGATAGGATTTATCCCCAAGCTGCATCAACTCTTTTCCAGCTATTTTGCTGACAGTCTTCAATATGTCCAACTCTGTGAGCATAAATTTGGCATACATGTAACTTCTTCTGGTGTGAGCCAAGGTAGTACTCTCGGGCCGACACAATTCATTACTATGGCTAATGGCTAATTACCAGCCGAAAGTCGTCAGGACGGCACAGTGTCTTATGTTTGCAGATGACCTGAAGCTATTCTTGGGGATCAATAGCGTACAAGACAGTGAGGCGTTGCAGAGGGATATGGATATGGTGGTAAAATGGAGTGAAGTTAATGTCTTCAAGTGCAAGACTATTACATATACTCGATTGCATGCACCCATTCAATGTGACCACCACATATCGGGTGTCTCTCTGGAGCGCGTCAACAATATCAAGGACTTGAGACTGACATTGGACATAAATATGACCTTTAATCGGCACATCAATAACAAGGCCAAGGCCTTGCAATCATTTGGTTTTGTCATGAGGCAGACAAATTGTTTTAAGGATAAGAATGCTGTTATGGTATTGTATTTTTCCTTTATGCGCAGCAAATTAGAATATAATTCTCGATTCGCACGAGCAAAAGTATAAGCTAATGATAGAACGCAAATTAGCTCGATACCTATATAAAAAGTTGTATGGGTACTATCCCTATTAGTATCCGTCTCTGTTTGCCTCGGGAAAGGTGGGCATCAACACGCTGGAACTGCGACGTTAGTGTGCGCTGTTGATGCACTACTTCTTTGTGCTGAACAATAGGATCGACGACGCGTCCACGCTAGCTCGCTGTTCACTGTTCTCTCCAGACCGAGTGCCGGTGCCCCGCGGTGCCTGTTCGCAGCTCCGCCCTCGCGTACCCTGACAGCTCGATATGCTCCTACAACCCAGGCGCTCAATCTGCTGAACGCCCTAATTGCTCAGGAACGCCAGGTCGACTATTTATGTACAAGGATAAATCTATGTTTTTTAGTTTATAAGTGTTTATGTTGTTGTCTTGCTGCACGTTTTTGTGCAAACTTACAAGCAATTGTCATTAAATAAATAAAATAGATAAATATCATCGAGTTTTTGGTTCTAGGACATGCCGGTTTCCTCACGATGTTGTCCTTCACCGGTTTTAGAGCACTGATGATGAAATAATTTACACAAAGTAAAGCGCCTGCCTGGGCTTGAACCCACGACCTACCACACAAAAGTCGGGGCCGTGCCGAGCACTCTTTCCGTAAGGAAAACATACACTTGTTTTCCTGAAAATAATACTTGTCGCTAAAATATTATGACTTGATTTGTTTCCGTAAATAACAGCTATTATTAAGGAAAATAATATAGGATAATACAGGAAAATCAGAATAATTATGAAAAAGTTATTATCCTCATATTTGATATAATTTGTCATGTTTTGCGGAAACATATCCTCAGAAAACATCGAATTCATGATAATTGAGGTAAAAACCTTTTTAATAAATCCCGACGAAATAAGGAACTGAAAACAAAAAATAAAAACAAACAAACATGAAATTATTACATAAACCGTAGAATGATTGTAGCTAGGTTGATCTTCGTTGATGGTTTGTTTGGCGCCGCCTCAAAATGCTAGACTAGATGATTTTAATTTTTGCTTTTCAGTTCCTTATTTGGTCGGTTATTTTTTTTGTTAAATATTTTTTGATTTTCAGTTTACTTAATTTCATCAGAATCTGTTCAAAATTGAAAAATCTGTGGAAAAATATCAATGAATTCTATTTTCTACCTTTAGAGGTGGACTTTATTCTGTTAAAGAATTTTTGAAATCGGACCACTCTATAAAAATATTCATGTCGAATTGGGAACCACCTCCTATTTTTTTCGTCGGGTAAAAATTCGCAACCTTGAGGCCTACCTCAAGGTTGCGAATTTTAACCTATTAAACCTATTCATCCTACTGCTATTTTAAATGCGAATGTTTGTGGGGATGGATGTGTGGATGGATGTTTGTTACTACACATCAGAATAACGCATAGGCTATAATTTATATGGATAGAAGACAAACTAATTCCATGCGGGCGGAGCCGTGGGCGGCTGCTAGTATAATCATATATCTACCTGAGATGAATCTGAAGGTTTCTCTTGAGAGTCGCTGGAGCTATCGACGCTCGAGTTGAAGAGCATTGTTTCATGCTCGTGGATCGTCGCCAGTTCACCGTTTGTGTAGCCTATGATCTGATAGAGACAAAATATTGCAATCATGGTTAATTATGAGGATTATCAGTTGGTCAGAATTTGAAGTCAAAACCAGTGGGTCCTTTTCTTCTTTAAATAAAAAAATATATTTTAAACATGCTGTTATCGTATTCTTCTCAGCAAAGCCTTTCATTTGATACCCATATTGATGGCAGTGCACAAAAAATAACTAGTCCACCATCTTGGGCCGTCCGCCATCTTGGATTTAGAATGACGTCACTTTGCTAATCATGCAATGTCATCCAAACTTAACGTGTATGCAAAATTTCATCTTAATTGGTGGAGGATAACTGCTTTAAAATTCAGTTGCAAGATTTGACCCGAATAAACATACTCGTACATACATAAATTGCAAGTTAAATAAAATCTTGTAAAATTGAAGCCCATATTGTAGAAAATGATGCTTAGCAAGTTTGTGTGAAGTAGGTGTGTTGACCGTTCAGGGTGTAATCGATGGAGATACAACCCTTTCCTTGCAATCGGGTAAAAATAAGTACAATAACATTCAAAATAATATAATAAAGCATTAACGGAACAGCAATAAAATTTAAATTGCCTTTATCTTAGTTATCTTGTGGATATACTTTTCCATGCGCTTCCAAATAGAATCAACACAAAACACAGAAAACTTACAGCATCAGGCCTAGAAGAAGCCAGAACTCTTTTGACGGCCCTGTATCGCTCGTACAGATGCCTGGCCGCACCGCGTTCAGCTGAGTGCGCCGGTGGACGTCCCCGGGCCGCTTCCAGTCGCAGCAGCACCCGCTGGACAGCCAGCTTCTCAGCCGCCAGCTGGGAAGCCGTCCAGCTCGATTCCGTGGAGGATGGCCGGCCTGCAGCCTGGCGACATCCCTCTAACCACTGGAGAAAGGACCACAATAAATCTGTGCAGACCCTTTCCTGACTAGCCAACCCAGAGCCGAGGTAAAAAATTTTGATTAATTTTTATTTTAAGCCAATTGGTTCGAAAAAGAGAATTTGATTGATATGATTGAAGCCGTTCCGTAATGCGTTGTTGAATCGTGACAAGAATGTTTCGATGAATGTGATGAACTAGATACCAAAGTTTTATTTAAGCAAGAAATTTGTATTTGAAAAAGATCCTGAAATTTCGGTAGCTTTGACAAAAAAAAAACTCCATTAGAGATAATATTAGACATTCAAATTAGCCCATTTTACAGCCTGTGCAACCGATTTTGATTTCTATTGCGTTGATGATATGACAAATGGCAGCTGTATTTAACAGTTAGTTTTGGTAACAGGTTTATGCTATTTATGCTATCCTTATATATACGGGATAGAACTCAAAATCGGTTGAACGAAATGTAAAAAACGGTTGTTAAAATTTCTAATGTTATTTGAAATGGTGTATAAGTATATTTGATTTAATCTATCTACAGCTTATGCGTGTTTATTTCATGTGACGCGATTTTATCTAAATGGTTTTTGCTATTTATAGAGTAGTGTTATAATTAAAAACGTGAATCCAAAATGACGATCGAATTTTATTTAAATTCAACGAAAAAATGTAATAGGCAATAAAATCACCTCTTCAATGTCCTTAACGATATCAGTCATGAGTTTGTCGCTCTTCAGCGATTCCTCCAGCTTGTCATCTCTTTCCTTCTGCTGCTTAGCTGCCTGCACCTTCAGGGCATACTCCACAGGGTCTGTCTTGATGAGGCGCTTCTCTGCCTGCAGTCGACGCAAGGTGTCGTTCATTCGCGTCAGTGCTACGTCTGTGATCCTGTCGCTCTGTGTTAGAGGGTGACCGTTATTGGCTTCAAACTCGCTTTCGTACTTGGCGATGTTTTTCTTCAGTACGGAGATCTGGAAGTTGGAAAGGATTATTTGCTATATCCAACTGAAATTGTGTTTTTGTGCAAATATGGCGCTACCAAGAGATAGTTAAAGGTCAATTGTTTTACTGAGACTGTGCTTGGGATATCTGCCCGAAGTGGAAGTACTGTTGACGTCCGTCAGCGGAAGCATAATTGAGCACTCAGATCAGGTTACCTCAACCCTGCTGAAT
Organism: Orthosia cruda; assembly: GCA_964057195.1. Taxonomy (NCBI): domain Eukaryota; kingdom Metazoa; phylum Arthropoda; class Insecta; order Lepidoptera; family Noctuidae; genus Orthosia; species Orthosia cruda. Next base: position 37,157,607 of record OZ059831.1, on the reverse strand, counting down.
AGCACGGTCACCTCAGGCATTGTCTCAGATAAACGGCAGACCTACAGAATAAGCAATGAAGCAGACAGCCTACTATGACGTGCCTACCCTATCGTATTCGTTCCGTTGTGTTAGATGTAAGAAATATTACTCCCTTTTTACAACTGATTTATGATGGCAATGACACGTCATAGTAGTAGGCAGGTGTTCCAAATTAGAGATAAGGATATTACTTCGTTAGATACCTTCTTGTTGATCTTCTCGAGCCGTCGGTCGGGCACGGGCTGTTCCCGGCGCACGACGTTGTGCGGCGCGGCGCTGCGCTCGTCGCTGCGGGCGCGCTCGGCTTCCGCGCCCTCCTCGCCGGCGCTCTCCGTGCGGCCCACCACGCGGTGCAGCGCTCCAGCGTCCAGAGTCTCCGGTTCCTCGCATACTGCAACAATCTTCTACTTGTATTGTCTGCCATTACCAGTAGATACTGTTGACATAAAGGTTGTGAGGGAACATCCCGTATTATCTAGTTTCGATGACCTTACAATATTCATTACTTGTTTCTAAGTTTCAGCCTGACGGTTGACTGCCACGAGGACTGTCTTTCCTCCAGAAAACTATATTTGATCCAAACATAACATATGATCCATGCTTTTCCAATACTGATAGCAAGTAATAATCAAGCTAAGAGGTTAAGGTTTGGGTCATTGTGCTGCTTTTCCTAAGAAGTATTTGATTCCTGTAGCAATATATTGTGTCTGTATTGCTTGACTCGATGTCAAGATCCGATTGTCTACAGTATGCCTCAGCGTATTTTGACCTATTTTCGCCACATAATGCGAAGGGATATAGCAGTTTCGAAAGAAAAAAAGCACGAGGGCGAACGCCAACACGACGGTCTGACTAACTAAAAGAAGCTACGTCCCCAAGCAAATTTCAGCAGGTGGTGATGGCAACTTTGGACCGGAGCCGGAGACAGATTTTCCGTTTAAAAGGGTCCAGTGACAACGATCCTCAGTAATGAGGGACCGATTGAAGAGTAATATAAACATAGAGAACCAGGGTTACCGACATAGATCGAAGAATAGACAAACTTAAGTGGCAGTGGTCAGGGCATATTGCTCGCAGAACGGATGGTTGTTGGGGCAGAAAAATTCTGGAGTAGTCCGCGAACCGGAAGACGCTGCGTTTGAAGGCCTCCCAGCAGGTGGACCTGGTGAAGGTTGCGGGGATCCGCTGGATGCGGGACGCACTAGACCGGTCTTTGGGGGTATGTGGAACAGGTAAAACTTTACTTGCGCGATGCAGGATTTGTGTGACGTCATGTCGTTAGTTCGTAAGTGGCGGCGTTGGTGCCGCTACAGGTCAATGTGGCGACGCTTGGGGGAGGCCTATGTCCAGCAGTGGACGTTTTGCGGCTGATTTGAAGATGATGATGATGATAAACTTACGTTGTGGCTTCTGCACGACGACATAGTCGAAGTGAGGCGGTGTGCTGCATCTGATATCCTCGGAAGTAGTGAAGCACTCGTTTTCCTTCGGGTTCTTGGGAGCCCGGGGTTGGGCGCGGCGTCGCTTGCCCCCGAACTGCGGACGGCGAGCGCGGGACAGCCGCTCAGCACGACGTTCCGACTGGAAGTGATAGTAAATAGGAAATATAAGTATCAGAATTGAAGACAGAAGAAGAGTACTTAGAGTGCTGTAGGATACAGTATAACAAGTTTTTAAGCCAGCTTTTGTATTTTAAATTTGCATTGTCACGAGAAATAAAAGCGTGTGTTTTTGAACATTCTGAAATTCCATCTTTCCTTTTGCACTCGTATGGAAGATGTGAGAAACCCATAAGCATTAGACTAATATGTGATTTTACTTCATGGCTCTGGGTTTAGCTTGGTTTTTAACCCCCGACGGAAAAAGAGGAGTGTTATAAGTTTGACGTGTGTGTCTGTCTATAGCATCATAGCTCTTAAACGGATGAACCGATTTTGATTAATTTTGTTTTTGTTTGAAAGGTGACTTTGTCGGGTGTTCTTAGCTATGTTCGATTCAAATTGGTTCAGTCGTTAAAAAGTTATCCGCATCTTGAATCTCTTGTTTTCCGCAAGATATCGTGTCATAATTACTTGTTTCGATAGATTGTCGATTGAAGCATGTCTACTACTAGAATATGAAGTTTGAAAAGCATGAAATAAAAATTAAATTAAAAATGTCCCGACACAAAAATCTTTAAAAGCAAAAAATTAAGCCTTGTACTCGCGTCGGGGAACCGATTAAATAAAATGAACTGCTGTAAACGTAGGCGGTTATAGTCGATATAAGAGATTTTAAATAAGATTCTTTTTGCAAAGATTTCTAAAAAACCCTCTATGTTGAAAATGCAATCGCATGTCAGATTTGGTTAAGGCTAGATCAGTCTACAGTGTGATCAAAAATTAAAAACTCCCGCCAAAAGCTGACCAAAAGTTTTGGTCAGCTGACTACAACTTTTATGGAAAATCCAAATTTTTCTTGAGAATTGCCTGTAACTTAATTGGAAAAAGTTGTTCATTGACATTGGCAGAAACAGTTTTTAAAATATGGTCACAGATTTCCGTTACACTATATAATGCTTTGAGAGAATTTGTCGGTTCTACTTATATATTCTGGTGTGTTACTCGTGAATTTAAAAGCGAGTATAGACTAGAGCATTACAACGTAATGGAACGTTAAAGATCGAGCGTCCTGTTCGAAGTGTGATTAAAAACTGTAAATGCTCGATGTTTCGTTACAAGTAATGCTCTAGTCTAAATGCACCTTCATACAGCAGTCCCTCACCTCAATGCGGTTATAGTCGTGCAGCGGCGGTGGCGGCGGCGGGGGGGTCCGCTCCTCGCTTTGCGGGCGCCGCTCCTTGCGCTCGTGTGCGTTGCCCGAGTCGCGGCGTTCGCGCCGTTTTCGGGCCTCGCGCTCGCACTCGGGCGCCGCCATCTCTTGTCTCTCCCGCTCCCGCTCGCCTTCCGAGCACTGCGCACGCCACCCGAGCCCAGATATTACTACCCGATGCTCGCTCGAGCGCTCACTTTCCTGTCCGTAACCCTAACGTATCCAGAGTCAATGTCAGTGTAATGTGCGGCAAATTTATATTTTCAGTGTCAAAAAAGGTTGATTCTGGAGTGGGGTGGGTTAAGCTGATGTTTGCAATTCGTTTCGAATAGTGAGGAAAATGATTAGTGTTGATCATGTATGATACAGTAAATTGTATAGATATATACGTAGGTACATATTAAGTAAGGATATCTTTGCTTAAAGCTATATATCTAAATCTATCAAGGGACACGGGTTTTTGAAAGCGTTGGTTTTCTACTACACGGCTGTCACCTACTCAGTTTATACAGGTTAGTTGGGCAAGCAACACAAATACTTGTAGGCAACTACTACTTAGTTGTTACTGTTAGTTATCTAACCGTTAAGAATGGCATATAATACATACAATTTCCCAGTATACCCATGTATTTACGTATATATTGCAAAGCGTATATGTATAGGTATAAGCTAAATTTGTATATTTATATAAAGAGAAACTATTAATTGTTAAAGTCACTAAAATGAATGTGAAGCCCCAGTATCTAATTTTCAAAATACCTGTAAAATTTCCAATTGTACCATTTTCGCTAACTCGGAAAATAATTTCCAATTTCCAAAAGTTTTCAGCCGTTAATGGGACGATTCTGAAATTAAATCATGTTTTGCACTAACGCAACTCAACGCATCTAAAAACAAAGCTCATTGTCTATGGCTCAAACAAAAACCTTCACAGATGCGACCTAACGGACTTCCCTTGTAACAAGTTTAAAATTAGAATTTACTTTTAACTTAATAATAAGGCATACTCACAATGCAATATCTGGCAGCACCAACTATGGAATCCAAGATTCTGGATATGCTTTCTCTGGTACGGCTGGCCAGGGTCGCACTGGGGCCCGCTCCTGGGCAACACCCCAACCAATGATCCACAACCAAACACTAAACCACCGGGCTATTGCTTATCCTTTGATGTAAAACAAATTGAAAGAAACAAAACGAAACGGCAGTGCGGAAACGCGCGCCGTTTTGACGGAAACTTGACACTAGATTATAGACACGTTGTCTTTGTCCGATATAAAACCTTATTTGATGATGTCACTCCTCTGCACCGACATGTCTCGATCACGGCACATATTGGTACGGCACAAACAGTCAATGGCGAGGAAGTCTTTTAACAATTTACGGCTGCTTCAAAAAATGCGTTGAAACCAGTCTGTAATTTAGCATTGATGGTCCGAATGTGATTGGGAGAGCTTTCGAGCCCTAAATCGCTGTTAATGCGACGTATTCATAATCAGAACTGTCGGAGTATTGATCAAGATTGTGAAGAGATTCACTTTAGCGGCGACACTGCGTCGTCAATTGTCTTCTATCATTTTGATGTCCATTGTCGAACACTTCACAATATTTGGAGTCGGAATGAGTTGGCAGGTTCGTTTACGGCAGTTTGGATCTGAAATGGAAAAGAACAAATTTTTAATGAGTTGGAAGCTTGCCAAGAACTGAAAACCAGCGGGGTATAATCCAAAAGTGGTGGTGAGAATCTGATTATGTGTTTCAAATTCACAGCTCGTATTGCGTTGAAATTGTTAACAATCTGAAAGTCGCTGCTTACCTACACGTTCATACATATTTATGAGGGTAGGAATTTTACTACACAGAGCCTAAATGCCTAAACTTATTCAATTACCTGAGCAATTTAATTTGACATTAATGAAGTTTACATACGACACGACACGTGTAAAGCTGTTAAGTTTTACTTTAATTATAATAAATTAGATACAATCACAATTGACCTTGTCCACGACATCAAACGTTGTCCCCATAGTGACATAACTTTCAGTGACTGACATAATTACGATTCTGGGAACAATTAGCTAATTGTTGACCGTTGAAAGTCAAGTGCCAGCCGATACACCATCGATCACACCACATGATAACTAAATGTATATGTGCTTCTTTATCACACTGTCAGTTTCAGAGAAATTGACTTTTAAATTTTGTTTACTGGCAGGCGTGGTGAATACGTTATTAACTCTGTGCTGTGATACGTTCACTCTTCGGTCGTTGGTAAAGTTTCGTGGCAATTTATGTATGAAAGTTGGGCTTGGTAGATATTATCGCGATTATGGTATTAATATTAAAAGTAACCTTGTAGTAACCGCGTTTACGCATTAAAGGTTATAGTTTACCTATATGCCGAGAAAGTATATTTATGTGTACAAGTGTTCGATGTTCGATCGTAATTTTGGCTTTCTAAATTCTATCTCTTAAACTAGGTTAGCTAAATCTCATAAACCTCTGTGCCCGCAATATACTGAAAAGGGCACCAAGGTTTGGCTGCACGTAAAGGGTTAAAAAATGCTTTCCAAATTATATACTTCGAACTGATGCACCAGGTAGGTAATCTTGAGAGGCGTCACGGCATCCTCACTTTCCGCCTGACGCAGGTCCTCACCGGACACCGCTGCTTCAGGAAGTCTCCATTGCGTGGACCACTCGGAGGACACGGTGGAGCATACGTTGGAGGTCTGCCCCTTGGGCGGAGCACCGCCGTGTCCTGGAGGCGATCGGCGGTGGCGACCTCTCGCGTCCGGCCCTCCGGTCCAGGCCATGGTACGGAGCGAGAATGATGGGAAGCTGTCTCCTCCTTCTGCGAAGTAGTAATTCTCGCAAAGGAGGAGGCGGAACGCGTGAGGGAGACGTAAAGGAGACGCTCTCGCGCCCCTAGCCACCACAGGAGACGCCCCGGGCGTCGGGAGTCGCAAGCTGATTCCCGGCCACCGTAGGCGCGGGCTTGCGGACGGCAAGTAATGTGTAGCTCGCCGTCCGATAAGAACTAGGCCCGAGTTTACGGCGCGTAGTGTTTCACGGGCGCCTCAAAGAGATGTCAGCCAAAAGTGACGGGGCCTGACAGGGCCGATGCCTGTCTGCGCGGCCCTGGTACAAGCAACTGAAGGAAAACGGGTGGGTTTTAGTCAGTGAAAGTCTGACACGACCTCTCGCTTCACCCAGAACGGGAGAAGTAAATGGAAGATTTACAAAACCAAAAAAAAATAAAAAAAATTGTAGGTTTGATGTTTAATTTTTTGCAAATAGTAACATACCATAGGTATGTAACTTATGTATATTACTAGCAAGTTTTTTGGCTTTTGTTATCATCGCATGCTTTGATATAAAAATTGAATTTCCACGAAAAGCAACATAACGTTCTATCTCTAAAATCGTAAGTCACAAAGTAACTCTCCTGACGCTACGTAACAACACAACGAAAAATCCAATTTCAATCACGATCACAGCCTACCTAGCAATGCACCACAAACGCCGAAAAGCAATCAATTATTACGCTTCTAGTTAGCCAAGTTATTTCAGTTCAGATTCTAGGAGTTCTGCTATTGATTATTCAATCGGCCAATCCTATTACTGGGTTCCGCCGTCGCCCACGTGATAGATACCGTTCAAATTTGTACACGTACGCCCACGAACAGCGGATACAAATTGGGAAGCAGGAAGTTCATTTTAATGGAAAGACAAACCAAATCTCTTTTTAACCCCCGACGGAAAAAGAGGGGTGTTATAAGTTTGAGGTGTGTGTTGCTGTGTATCTGTCTGTGGCATCATAGCGCCTCAACTGATGAACCGATTTTGATTTAGTTTTTTTGTTCGAAAGGTGATTGTGTCGAGAGTGTTCTTAGCTATGTTTGAATAAAATCGGTTCAGCCGTTTAAAAGTTTTGGGTGTTTTACTGTTTGAATCGGGGTGTTTTCGCAAGATAAATATGTCGGGGGTTTTTTAAATTTTACTTAAAGAGAGTTTTTTGAGATTAAGTCCTTTGCATTTGTACAATGCCCTGCTAAGAACTTCTTAGATATTTTAGTTATTAATAAAATATCATGAGGTATTTAAGTTATGTTTGATAGATAGTTCAATGATGGTGCACCAATTGCTACTTTATTTTAAACAAATGTATATGCGGTATATTCAATGAATATGATTCGTATTTTAAAAAGTTTTTATAAAGAATTATCGATAATAGAGAACTGTATCAATGATAGAGACATTTAAATACAAATTAATATAAAGTTCCTGAATGAAATACCTCTGAAATTAGAAGCTGTTCAGTTGTTTATGCTGATTTTATCATATTTCATATGCAAAATACCATCGCCACTTAAATGATCTTTTGTCATAAAACCAACTACATAAATATTAGATATAAATGACACAAATCCTAAACCACATAAACAAAAGGCTTTGATATTAAAATTCTTCAGCATGTGACTGTTATTCAATGTTTATTTACGTTTGAAACAGGGTTCGACAATTTGATCGGCCACCGCGGGAAGTGTGACGTGAAGCCGTGACGTCATCACGTCTTTTGCAGAATGGTCTGCTAGTGACATGCTTAGGGTTTTCGGGTTAATAACCGGCTTGGCACAAAATATGAAGAACAATGAGAAAATTATTAGGCTTTTCAACCTTTTGACTGTTAATGGTATGAGTAATCGGGTTTTTTTTTATATTATAACTAGCTTCTGCCAGCGGCTTCGACCGCGTGTAAACATTAGATAGTAGCCGATTCTCAGGCCTACTGAATAAGCATATAAAATTTGATAAATATTTGTGAAGCCGTTTTGGAGGAGTATGGTAACTAACATTGTGACACGAGAATTTTATATATATGATGACAAAATATGAGGAATACAGGTATAATAATAATACTATTGGTTTTTCAAATCTTTTGACAATGTTAACCCATTGCCTTATTGTGTAATGAATTCGGCAAGGCAAAGAGCAAATAGTATGAAAAATCGACCAATCACAGACGGATGTCCACATCGCGTCTTTCGTCTTGCCGAATTCACTACGCAATAAGGCTGCTGCTATGGACGTATGCGGAACCGGGTGGAAAGTCCCGCAATCTCTATTGGAAAGGGAGGGGTTTCCAACTGATGTTGTTTTTTTTTTATGTGGGTTGGGTGGCGTTCAAATCGGCATAAGGTTTTGTAAAAATCTCGAGTCAATTTACGCAGTTTTAATATAGCCTTTAGCTTAATATACCTCTCAGCTATTTTAAAATAGCCTTTAGCTTAAGATACCTCTCAGCTATTTTAAAATAGCTTTAAAATAGCCTTTAGCTTAAGATACCTCTCAGCTATTGTATAAAAATTCGGCTTTGGAATAATTCTAACGAAAGCAGATAGCTCCAAATAATAATTTGAAGTCAAATTACAGCATTATTATAGGTAAAGAAACTCGATCCGCTAGTTTGTTATGTCCAATAAAATAATAAATGTTTGTAATAAAAACCTATTTTCTTGATTCTCACTTTTTATGTTGAACAAAGCTACATAATCCAGGCAGCTATTTTTAATTTACCTAATAAAAAGTCTTGGCATCCCATATTTTACCTAGCTTTGTAGCGATCTCTCTTTCGATGTCTAGTCGTATTAAAACAGCCTATTTGCATAATAAGAAGGTAAGCAATAAGCTTATCGCATAACAGAAATCAAAGAAATAAAATACCGTACTTTAGTACACCAAAAGCATCCTAAACAAGAACAACGTCTGCGGAATTCAGAAAAATCATATATCGAAATTCAATACGAGCATTACCTACTGAATATGAATCGGAATAGTTCGATTCTCCGCCATTTATCCTTTTAGTCACGCAAAGTATTGTCGAAACGAGAACCATTATAGCCGAGATAAATATAACATTTACAAAATTTTGGGGGGTTACCTACTATTATAGAATGCCGAATATTCGGCAACATTTATATTCGGCGACTTCTTAGCAAAAGATGCCTGAAGGCTTTTAATGAGCTACAGGTTAACAAGAAATAAATCGCCAGTGCTTATTTTTTTATTTTTTAAGAATTAGAACAGTACAAATACTGAACAAGATATAATTTGTAATTTAGTCAATAGCATTTAAACGTTTACGTCGACGACTAGTCGGGAAAGACGACTACTCGGCCACATTTATAGCCGGATGACTAGTTGGTTTACTAGTACGCCATATGAGCGTCAACTAGTCAGCCAAGTCCTTATTGAGCCCATCTCTAAGAAAAATGTTACATAACTTTCGTAGCTCATAGAGGGTGTGCTACGCCGTAGCGGGTAAACTGCGCCGTAACCCGCGGCGTAGTACCATGGCGTAGCGGTTACGGACCACGAGGCAAAATATGTTTTCGGGGATGGAATGGGATGTTTTTATTGTCTTTATGCAATCATGTATTTGGGCTTATGTATAGAGACAGCTTCTAAGTTCTGATACGTAATTTACATCAATGGTGATATTGCTCACATAGAAATGTTAGGCGTTTAAATATTTCATAACAAATTGGAGAATGGGGGGAAATGGGCCGTAGGAAGAACAGAGTAATGAACATCTGAAGGTACGCCTTACAACATTAAACACATTATGTCCATTGTCACTAATAAGTCTATTACAGCCACATCTATGATTATTGGAAAAAAACTATCGCTAGGCTATACCTGAATGCATTCCTATATAAAAGCATGCTGTTGCATTTTCAACTAACTAAAGTTGACCAAACACCCATTATTGCTTTTAAAAATATACCTATAACTACTATCAAAACTTTTCATTTAACCAAAAATAGCATTTCCAAATTGTACCGATAGAAGTATCCCGTCCTAAATGAAAAAACACTCAAAAAAATGTGCCCGATCTTAAATACGAAAACATTCGTAGCGCGGGATGCGAGCTACTGCGTAGTACTACGCCGCTACGTTGCAGCATTCATCCCTCGCTACGACGTAGTCCACGTAGCATTCATTTCCCGCTACGAATGTACTACGCCGTAGCTTTCACTCCCTGCTACGAATGTACAGCGTAGTTACCCTTCCTGAATGCGCACTGCGTAGTGATTGCGTATTATGGGCCTCGGGACGATTTTGTGAGAACGGGTGTATTTTATTGACACAGGGTATGTTTGAAGTTGACCAAAGATAAATTCATTGATGCTTGGGAAGGGCGCCATTGAAATATTGTTTTTGTCGTCTATCCTTATAATTTCAAATCAAATCAAATCTTTTTATTGTGGGCATTGGTTATACAGGCAGATGTTAGATAAATTTCAGTTCCATTATGTCCTGCCTAGTAGGCATACAATAATTAAGTCAACATGCAAAATAATCATAGATATCACATATAAAGCAAATCTTACAAAATACGAATTAGGTGCATGGTGACAGATTGTAGTAGATACCAATTATGTATTAAGAAAATCTTAGAACGTGTAGTAGGCTTTGTCAATTAAAAAATTACGTAATTTATATTTGAATAGTGGCAGTTCCTTAGTGTTTAAAATGTCCACAGGTATCCTATTGTAAATTTTAGATGCCATCCCGAAAAGACTTTTGCTCAGAAGAGCAGTTCTATGTGGTATACTAGATATTTTAAGTATATATCTTTTTGATTTTAGTTCACCGAATAGATTTTTATTAATTTTAACAAAAACCGCAACTTCATAGATGTAAGCTGATGGAAAGGTTAGAATTTTAAACTTTTTAAAATATGGTTCGCATGATTTAGGAACAAAGATACCAGCAATTGCGCGAACGCATCTTGAACGATTCTTTATTTGTAGCGTTGCCCCAGAATATAATAGCGTATTTTAGGGTTGATGATACGTAGGCATGATAGGCAGTTAATAGAGCCGATTGATCGACAACTTTAGACAATTTGTAAAGAGCATATGAGTACTGGTTCAGTTTACTGCATACTGTGTCAATGTGTGTTTGCCAAGTCATATCATTATCTATCCATAGCCCCAAAAATTTTACGTATATATTATATTATGGATAAGTGTTAGCTATCTAACACTATTGTACATGAAGAACAACAATCAATCAATCCAAAGGTAGAGAATGCCTTGTTGCATTAAGTCCACCTATGCGGACATAATGCAACAAGGCATTCTCTCCCTTTGGATTTCATTAAAAGTGGAGTTGATTAAAAACACTGCACTCTACTTATTTGTAATATTACCATTAAACTTAATTGATTAATGGATAACAAAATGGATGGACCATGTTCATAACGTAATTGATAGATGTTGCCGCCTATCCATATCCATTACAGTCTGTTGTTTTTGCGAGTGATACACAAAAACACGTCGACCCAATTTCCATTGTTAGTTTGCGAGTGCGAAATATTTTGCGAACTATATTGATTGAGCCTAAAATAAAAAGGACTGCACAGTTCATAGAAAACACACAAACAAAAACACAAAATGGAAAACAGTTTCAAGTCAAGTGGTTTTAAAATTGTTATGATGAGCATAAATATGTATAATGTTTTTTTATTCGGTGCTTGTTTTGCCAGGGAAAATACTCGTATATCATAAACAGATCTTTCGTTAGTTCAATCATGTGTCTTCCTTGTTTTCAGCAGTTAGGAAAATTGACAGCTTTTTCTTGAATGTTTTTGAGGGATTGGAGACAATTAGATTTTGTTTGCCACGTTACAAAGTTTAGGTTTCTGCAGATATGACCCGTTCGCCTTCAAAGCAAGAGTGAAAAGGCATCTTTGGGGCTCTTTCGCTCCAATGCATCTGCATGCACTTCATTCATAGCTTACCATCAGGTGATCGAAGTCAAGAGTGTGCATATCAGGAACAGAAAAAAAAACAGCTTGAAGTACGAAGCTGAGAATGTAACCTTTGAACCTTAAACTAGAATCTGCCTGTTTAATAACAAGTTCCTTACATGTCAATTTGTACGAAGGAGGCTAAACGTGTGGGAGTAACAACGCTAGTTATTCCACAAATAGTTTGACAGAACGGGCACGTCCCTAAATTATCTAGTACAGTTATAAAGTTGTACAAGTACAGGCAATAAACATGCTGGTGGTTCCACAGACTATGAATAAATAGTGTCCACTTGAGAACGTCTCCTAATTCAAACTACAAGATTACAGGTAACTCGACGTATTCCCGGCAGAACGTGTGACCTATTTGCAACAATTAAGCTACCAAGGAACCCGAACGATGGTTTTCGAGAAATTTCAAGGTTTAACTTTTTCGAAATTTTCAGAATTTGTCATTGAATAGAATTATGCTTTAATACTGCTAATTGAATGGTCTTAGATGCTTTTAGAATTGGTAGCAAATTTTTCGACATAAGAAAATGAACTGAAAGATAAAACAAAGATAAGACCTGTAACTGTAACCTCTTTACAACGAACAAGTAAAATTTGACAATTATAAAACCACCTACCTATATTTATTTCATGCTACCTAATTTATCTAGTAGTAGATACGCTTCGATCGAAAATCTATTGAACATGTAATTATGACACGATATCTTGAGAAAACACCCCGATTCAAACAGTGAAACGACCATAACTTTAGAATGGCTGAACCGATTTTCATCAAACATAGCTAAGCATAAGAACACTCTGATATTACCTTTCAAAAAAAAAAAATTATTCAAAATCGGTTCATCCGTTTAGAAGCCACAGACAGATACACATGTACACAAACACACAGGTACACACGTCAAGCTTATAACACACTTCTTTTTCCGCCGGGGGTTAAAAATGTCATCAACAGAAAAAAAATGCAGTAGAAATAGGGACCTTATAAGTAAATCATTATCATCTGCCTAGCCTCTTCCCCAACTATATTGGGGTAGGTTTGCAGTCCAACCGAAATCAGCAGAATAAAAGTAGTTAACATGGGGCGACTGCCTCTTTGACTTCCATAACCCAGATACTGCGTAACAGGATAGACATTAAACACAACGACTGTCAAAGATCTACGAATGATGATTAAACTAATTGTTTCAGCATGTAAAGGACGGTCACACAACCTTGAAGATGGGTCGAATCTATAAACCATAAGCCCTCTAATTAAGACAACTCAAATAGGGATGTTTTTTGGGTAAAAAAAATAATAATTATATTTAGTCCGTCAGTGAGATTATCAAATAACTAGCTGACCTCCGGGGCTTCGCTCCCGTCAACTAGCTACCTACCTACCTACCCTGCCTATCCTCCTTGCCCTTCCTACCCTGCCTACTCTGCCTACTCGTCATACCCTGCCTACCCTACCTACCCTACCCTATCTACTATTTTTTATCTATCATCAATAGTTTACTTAGCGCACGCCAAAGAATGATTTTTACAGGCAACATTTTGTTACCTTGGGTTACACTATTGCAATTTTTTTTTTTTTTTAATTATATTGTAGCCTATTACACCCAACAATAATGTAGCTTTCTACTGGTGAAAGAATTTTCAATATCGGTTCTGTAGATCCAGAGATTACCCCTTACAACGTCACAAACTCACAAACTTTACCTCTTTATAATATTAGTATAGATATTGGACACGTATTTTTTCGCTTTACCAAATCAATAAAAAAATACAAAGTTAAAGCGCATTAATTTTCAGGAGTGGGGGTTTGTGACGTCAGTAAGGCAGTATAAAGTGAATTAGCGGCATGCTATTTCACGATATTTCAACGCATTATATCGTCATCACTTTAAGTATACGTGTCAGAAGAAAAAAATACGTGTCCAATATTTTTTACTAAGGACAAAAAACTAATTTTCAGTAAACTGCCTATTATAAAACCCATTTGAAAAGTACTGTAGGCAAGAACTACACAGTATTACAGCAACAAAGTACCGCTCCAATCTATAAAATAGCCCTATAAAATAAATTGCTCATTGCGTTCAATTTAAAAGGGGCAACTGAATGAACCGGGCTATTTATAAACCGACCATACTTCTGCACTACTGCAAGCACTAAACAGAATTGCAAGAATAATTTATTTAATTGCAGCCTGCAAGCGGAATGCAGAATGTTTGTGGAGTAATTTGGGTCAGAACTTATGTCCTGCAGCGGCAGGTAATATACTTATTTCTGGGGTCTACGTCTGATTAAGTTTTGTTCAGGAATTTCTAGAGCCTTCACTAATAACTACTCTGCCAACTAATCTGACCGGCTGAATCTATTCAATAGACCAAGAATCTGCGTTGTCAATAAGAAATAACGCGTTGTTTTTGGTGAGAAGTTCTTCTTTTTTTTAACTGTACTCAGGTACACAATAAATATCGGTACAGTAACTAAGACAAGCAGGTCACCCAAAGTTCAGTTACATCACCGCAAACCTTCGAGAAACCTGACTAAAGGCAAACGGCAGGCTTGTATGGGAATATCGTACCACTAATACGATTTCGTGTTTTGGGCAATTTTTTGTTTTAATTGGTAGTTAATATGATAGATAATCCCTTTTTTTAATTCTTAGATTTATAGAACTTGGTACGTAAAAGTTACAGCCAGTTTCATTTTTAAGGTTATGTACTAGTGTACCAATGTAGATTGTTACATATAAGCATCGACCCATATAGGTAAATGTTACATTATGTTACATATTGTGTAAAGTAAATTGTTTGTTGCTATCTTTGTTGTGTTTTACTTACCATTAAGTAGGTAGATTGAGATGAGGATCGAACCAACTCCAGGGCATTAGGTGATATACCTATATCCAGCAGCGGACTGCAAAAGTTCGATTATAATGAGTTTGATTATATTTAATGTTATTTCTATTTCTAAATAACTAATTATCATTTCAAATTTTCAATATTTGTGTTATTTTACATAAGGTAACTTCTTAAAACACAACTGCGTTTAGTGTACGATTTTATTACGTTTATTTATTAAAATCTTTTTATTGATATTATTAATTAATCCGAAGTTCTTTAAACAATAAACTTACATGAAAATAAATTGCTTAGTTGCCTTAATTAGTGGTACAAATTCTATAAACGAACAACAAAACAAGTAAAATTTCAAAATTTATAAAACCCCCGACACATTTATCTTGCGAAAACATCACGATCTAAACAGTAAAACGCGCATAACTTTTGAACGGCTGAACAGATTTTATTCAAACAGCTAAGAACACTCTCGATACAATCACCTTTCAAACAAAAAAACAAAATCAAAATCGGTTCATCCGTTGAGGCACTATGATGCCACAGACAGACACACAGATACACAGATACACAGATACACAGACACACAGATACACAGACACACAGATACACAGATACACCGATACACAGATACACAGCAACACACCTTAAACTTATAACACCCCTCTTTTTCCGTCGGGGGTTAAAAAGTATACGGTACATATTCTGCCGTTCACCTTTAACAACCCTAAAACGGACATTAACTTCCAAATTCGTGTCTAAGCAAACATAAACACTAGCCAGCTTTACATATGGCCTAGTTCGACCACAGCAATAGCAGAGCCAAAACACGGCGAATGAAGCGTCGGTAAATAAATGTGTGGGAATGTGTTTGGCTACGCTGAAAGGAAGTAGTGCCAGCCGGGCAAGCTGCCAATAGTACCCGAGGACGCGTAGCCTTGAGAAAGAGCTTGTCATGCTACACTCAGAGCTAGTGAAACATCGGGATCACTGAGTTTATAGCGTAGGAAATGAAATCCGTACTGACTAGCCAAAAAGCTAATCAAATTTCACGGTGTTCATTTGTTTTTTTACCCGACTACGGCAAAGCCAAAAGTAAGGGTTATGATTTGAGCAGTCTATGTATGTGTTTATTTACGTGTTCGTCCGTAACGCCTAAACTATTCATCTGATTTTCATGAATAAGGTGTCAATCGATTTTATTATGGCCCTGGTAACAAAGGCAATAAAATAATAATCCGTAGTCGGATTACAGTTTTTAAGCTATGGATTATAAATCGGCGATGAGGCACTGGTTAAGTCAAAGCTCCAGAGCCTTGAACATCGTCGCCGAGTTGCCAGCTTGTCGGTTTTTTATCGGTTACATTTCGGGGAGTGTGCGATGGAATTGCATGATTTAACTTCACCCAGCCCGTTCCATCATCGGACTACCAGACGTACGGCGATGCGTCATCGGTACATGGTGGACATCCCACCCATACGCACTAAATGTTTTGAGAATAATTTTATTATGCGTACAGCTAAGGAGTGGAATTCCCTGCCGGAATCTATATTTCCCGATAGCTACAATCCTGGGGGACTTTAAGTCATGAGTGAATAGGTTACTTCTAGGCAACCGTGCTCCACCGTCGGCCACATCATCGCTTACTATCAGGTGAGATAGTGGTTAAGCGCGAGCCTATATTTGATAAAAAAAAGCTTTTCGCTTGTTAACGTACGAGAAGGCCGACTTTGAGTATGCGAGGTAGTCAGTTTGGTGGTCAGTGTCTAAAATCAGTAAACTACTAAATAAAAAACCCCTAATCGACCACTCTCGTCAATAAAGTTAGTGCTGCCAGGCGAGTAAGATAATAGTACCGGACGGAGGACGCATGGCGTTGAGAAAGTGTTTGTCATTCTACACCCAAAGATCATCGAAACATCGGGAACAGCTAGTTTCAGCGTGGAGAATAAAAAAGGCTAAGTTGCCAAATCAATGGTGGCCCAGTAGTAACGGCCGCGTCTTACAAGTTGTAGGTCGTGGGTTTGAACCCAGGCAGGCGCTTTATGTAAATTAATCCATCACCACTCTACTTTCAAAACGGTGAAGGAAAACATCGTGAGGGGACCAGCGTGTCCCAGAACCAAAAAATTGAAGACATTTGACATCCACCAACCTGCACTGGGCCGGCGTGGAGGAGATCTGTGTCCCAGCAGTGAGAACATTAAACTGCTGATGATCATGATGATGAAGTTGCCAAAAAGGGAATCAAATTGCATTGTTTTTATGAGGGTTGTTTTTGCACATTGCGTACGTATAGCCTTAGCAATTTAGAATAGTAAAGGGCAAAAATGGTTAATTGTTTAATGAACCTTCCCCATAAATAATCACTGGGTAATATCGATACTGAAATTTGACCACCTGTTGACAAAGTTTCGAAATGCTGTTTTTGCTTTTGACGCGCGAAAGGATTGTATCGATTGTAAAACACAAGACCAACCTGGAGACTTGTTACTAACTATTGCTGGTTCTGTTCAATTGTAGAATAAGGAATTTATTCTATCTATCTATCTATGTCATCCTGTATTAAACCTACCAAAGTGTATCTTATAATCCAATAAAGAATAACTCTAGTAATACTCCTAGTAGTCTGCCTTCGGTACTCGGCTGAAAGTTTTGTTCAGAATAGCTATTATGGTAATGAGAGTTTTATGAAGAATTCATTTTGTCAAGGTTTTCAAGTTTCAGCTATGTTTCGTAGCGTCCACAAGGCGGCGAGGCCAAAGTTCCATTCGGAGTAATCTAATATACTTAAATGACAACAACAGTGAACAGAACTTGTACTGCCTGAAAAAACGTTTTTTTTGTATTATATTGTCATCTAAACTGGGTAATATTTACTAGTCCGCTATATCATTGTTTGGTTACGATAATGAGATATTATTAGTTTAGTGCAGAACGACGTATATGTTTCTTTAATCGTTTAGCTAAAGGTGGCACCGTGGCAAAGTTCCAGACGCTCTCTTATCGTTAAAATTTTGTCCAGCTTTCGAAACATAAGACACCAATCCAGGCAAAGGGAATAGTATTTTACATGGAGCGACCGCCTATCTGACCAGCACAACCCAGCGGGGCGAGCACGGCCTACTTACTGTGACAGGCTTGAGTCACACATTTATATCACAGTTTGGGAGCAAAAACCGAAGAATCAAGCCTATCACAGAGACCGTGCTCGCTAGGCAGTTACTAGGTAGTAAGATACCTCTTGGTAAGACTGACGTCAGACTTTCTGGCATGTAACTACCCGTAACGATAGTGAAAGATGTACAAAAGACAGCAGGATCCAACGCATCGACCATACAGCCCCTAGACGCCTAATAACAGGCGAGCGATATCTGTCAAGTTGTCAACGCATATGACTTAAAGATCTTATACAGGTCGCCACTCAACAATTTCGAATTAGTAGTTTATGAACCGTAAACACATCCGCGGGGCTGTGTACTCGATAGTCCAACTCCTTAACGTGCTTTCCAAGACACGGAGGCATCTCGGATCGAACTCGGCAAGCGTTGCGTTGCTCAACCTTGAAGAACTACCCGTGCGACTTTATTATTTAGTCCAGAAAATGCTAGCTATAAAATCAATACATAAAACAAGCTTAATTTACAAGCATTTCATAGTCGTGATCATTAGCCATAGAGCCTTTTAAAAGCGGATTCCATTAACTCTTAGCTAAATCGATTTCGTTGTCAGATAGAATGAGTTATGGCTGGCGCGATCGACAGTAAAATTACATGTCATGGAAGAAACTACGAGCTCAACGCAATAATATAGGCTAACATACTAAAACAAGAATAATGTGAACACACAATATACCTAATAATATTTATGTATTGTAGACTAGACGACATCGAATTCATTCTCCGAGACTTCGTCGAGCTTCATTACCTCGGCGCTTTTCTGGTGGTCGCCACTGTTGATTCTGGCTTTCAGGCATCCCAAAAAAAAGCAAAAAGACTAGACGACATCGCGGGAGACCAAGGCGTAGATGGCTGGAGTCGGAACGAGCTCCACTCCTACCGAAAACAGTGGCCAGCAGTATCAGAAAATAAAAATGGGAGAGAGGCCCTAAACCAACTGATAAGTCCATTGTTTGTTGTTTAAAAAATAGAAAATATATAAAGATCTGAATTGAGAGCCTCCTCCTTTTTGGGAAGTCAGTTAAAAAACGAAGTGAGAGTGGAGCAATTTTTGCAAGATATTAAATGTTTGTGTTATATTCACGTGCAAAGCAGAAAAGTTGTTGGAATAATATGAAAGGGAGAGAATAGCGTGACTGTGTGGTGAAAAATTCTTTGACTGTGTAGCTATTTAAATCAATACAGCAGGCTCAATTTGAAATTGCAATTTCAAAAAAGCAGTACTAATTTGTGAAGACCAGTGTAGTTATTTTGGACAAGGCATACATTCATCAAATGCAAAGGGGTAGGTTTGACTACGTTAATTTTTAAATCGATTTAACATCACCCAGAATCTGTATTTTAAAATCACACTAATACTATATAGGCGGAAGTTTGCAGCGTTGGAAGGCCTCCCCTCCCTCTAGGTGGAGCGACGACCTGGTCAAGGCTGCGAGTGTCCGGTGGATGCGAAACGCACAGGACCGGTCATTGTGGCAACGCTTGGGGGAGGCCTATGTCCAACAGTGGACGTCTTTCAGCCGAAATTATGATGATGAAAGTTTGAGAGTGTGTTTGTTACTCAATCACGCTAGATCAACGGATAAGATTATAGTTTGAAATAGCACATAGGTTAGGCTTTTCATCCCGATATAATGTTCCCTAGGGATAAGAAAACACTTTTCAGGCGGGCGACGCCGCTGGCAGAAGCTAGTATAAAATATATTCTAAACATACAAAGTATATATTTTCTTTCTAGTTCGCAATAAAATGGTATATTATGTACACACTATAAAGTTCCACCATCATTTACTGTTTGACGTGACTCACATACTTTATTTGGTAAAGCAATTTGTTTTGTATTGCAGCCGACTCTTATGAGCTACAGGAATGTATTGAGAATAATAAAACAAGATCAACTTCTTTGTTGAGATAGTGTTAGGTACCTTTGTTTTCTAAGATATTAAAATACTAGCTTTGCCAGCGGCTTCGTCTGCGTGTTTTTTTATTCTCAAGTATGTTTGGAAATTTGAGCATTGTTTTGACAACCTTCTTACCTTACCTTCTCAAGTATAAGTACTAAAGTGCGGTGTAGGTACCTAAATAAAAGTTTCAAGGATGAAAGGTAACCTAAATGTTTTCCCTGACTAATGTTTATGCATGATTTATGCGAAATTTCATGATGACCGTTCGAAGGAGTGAAAGCGTATCAAACAAACACTTATTCGCATTTATAATATTAATAAGCTTTTTATATTTTTATGACGAGGTAGGTAACCTCTACAAGTGTTGAGACAAATATATATTTTTTTCAAGGATAGAAAAAACCTGACATAAGCTATTTTTAATTTTAGAAAATATTTAAGTTTTCACGGTACGAAGTTGCGAGAAAACGGTGGTTTTTAATAATACCCGGGACCAAAGACTCGGCAACTGCATTGTGTAGCCGGTAAGAGCAAAATTGATCTTTGTGATCTTAACTACAATATCTTTGTTGACCTTACTGCAAAATAAATAGTAAAAAACTTTTTTACAAAAACTTAACCGACTTCTAAAGCATAAAGCAAAACACTAATAAAAAGAGCAAAATAATTTTCGTTTCGGAAGTCGGTGTATTTGGTACCTACCTATTATTTTTTTGTCGTTTTGTGCAACCGACGTCCGAAACGATAGTTATTTTTTGTCTTTTGGTTTTTTGCTTTAGAAGTCGGTTTGTTTTTCGTAAAAAAGATTTTTTTTACTCTTTTAGTTTTGGTATACTATCCCTAAGAAGTGAGGCAGTTCTATAGTAAGGAACCTAAAGGATTGATAAAATACTTATAATAACCCAATTTACACATTCGTTCTGTTTGTCGCTAAGGAGCTAGATTGTAGGTTCCATATTTTAAAAACTGCTGAACCGATTTGGATGAAACTTGCACTATTCCTTAACCCGACTGCTTAAGAAGCGAACTAAAAAGACGTAAACAAGAAGAAAATCATGCTATGCAGTCGGAGGAACACCTGGTTTTGGTCAGCCAGCTCGCGAATATGCGAAACAAAGTTGAAGAATACTTCCAGCCAACTTTGTCTCCTGTCTTCTCAGGCCAATATAGAATCTTAAAATACATTAAATGCAGGGTAAACCGTTCACCACATTATGTTTAAAATCTGCCAACACGTATAGCTTACGGCAGCTTATTAGCATTAGAATGGCATTGACGAAGCCAATTGGATGTTGCACGGCAAGGGATTATGTTAACACGAATGCACAGGTCACAGCTAATCTAATATGGCTGGTAGGTAAATATGCATAAATTTGTACCAGTTACTATACTAATTCTCCATCTATGTATACAAATGCGTTCCATGTTTGGCATAAATCAAATAGACCGAGTTCGGAACGTCGATATTGAAAACTTTTATAGGTTTTTGACATCAGAAAACGAATTACGAAACTCAAATGGAGAGAGTTGGGAAGGCCACCTGTGAAGGCGCAGTGATGACAGGTGAAGTAAGATGGAGACCAAGTGGTGACCAAGGACTGGAGGAAAAAGTTTTGGTCGTCCAGCACCGAGATTGGAAAAAATTAAATTTTGGAACAATCCCACCGCACTATGCCCAAAACCACAGTAACTCCTGAAAGCCAGAATCAACAGTGGCGACCACCAGAAAAGCACCGAGGCAATGAAGCTCGACGAAGTCCCGGAGAATGAATTTAATTGTTTTGGATCCCGCAACGAAATTAATCAGAAAAGAATAACGGAGGAGTAGGAAAAGAATACAAAATTCCACTTCCCTCTATATCAAGCAAGAGACAGAACAAACAAGGTCATTAGTCACAAAGGGCCGTTTATGACTGGGTTTCCACAAGGCCCGTATAGTAAACAACTCCTGAAGTCCTGATGCAGCCTGTACATTATTCAACATAATATTGCGTTCATTCTGCCAAAGAATACACTCCCATAAGATATGATGTACAGATTGTACATATTCGCAGTCAGATGTAGAACACTGACATAAAGGCGAGGCAACGAGCTTGAAGGCAAATAATTTACTTTTAAAGTTAGCATGCCCTATGAGAAATTGGGCAACACAGTGATCCACCTCCAGCCACGTCCTGGCCAGCCGCACGCGAACTGATGGAAATTATTAGTGGAGGTATCTGCCCTTGATAGAATTATCCCACCTACATTGCAATTCGGATTTATGATTGATATTCCTCCCAGACGTCAATATGTGGTTTAAATAAACCGAGATGGGTAGACGGCATTGTTCCCACCGGCGGTACAACATGGTTGAGGGTGAAACAGGAGCGTGGGGATTGGCACAAAATAAGAAAGGGCTATGCCCAACTGTGTGCAAAGTCAGGCAATTCAAATACAATTTTGATGTACAATTTCCGATTGCATTAAAAATCTTAACAAGAAAGCCTGAATGGCCCGTGCTACCTTATTTAAACTCGGCCACAAGCCTCACCCATTTCCTGTAATAAAGCTGAAATTGAGTGACTGCAATGCAAGATCTAGATAATTGTGGTGGCAGCATTTTGGTTTGTGGTGATTATACTGACAGGATAATTACTGACAAGAGAGCGTACTATGTCGTGCCAAAACTATCATTGTTCGTCTGTCAAAAAGGAATAGTACCTACTATTCGTCCTGTATAGGTCAACTTTTTAATATTAAACGTTACTTGCAATCCGTCTATTTCGCTCAGCTGCTCATAGTATAATGGTTCACACCAAGTTATTATATATAGGTAACTATATATAGTTTATAACACACTAATATATATTTATTTACCTGTACATTTAACACCGTAAAAACTGATTCACATCCGTACACTTCAACGTAAGGTTCAGTTGAAAACCAGCGTCAGACAACTCCCAGTTGTCTGGCATTTTGCTGAACTGGATCTTTTTTTGCGCAGCCGCGGGGCACACTATGTATGTAATTGTTTTAAAATTAAGTGCTCTTTTATTAGTACCTACATTGTGTGTATCTATGTATGCCAAATAAACTAGATTTTTTTTCTTTCTTTCTTTCTATAGCTCCATCTCTCTCTCACAGTGTAACCATGTTAGTTTTGAAACGTCATGGTAAGGGTCCAAAAGACGTACTATGACGTGCCAATGCCATCGTGAATCCGTTGTGAAAACCGGGTAGTGCTCTTCGTCCTGTATAGCTCCATCTTTAACTCACAACAGAATCAAGATGGCATTGACTAGTACGGATCCTGTCGTTAGTACGCTATCAATGCGACCCTGAAAACACTATTTAAGAACAGCTAAGGGCAATTGAATCTATATATCTACGTGAATTCAAAAGCTTTTGTAGAAATTATTGATCGTCAATAGTTAGAAGCATTCAAAATATTTTATGTCACATCAAATACTCATTACGAGTTTTGAATACAATACACTTGACACTTTAGAACTTAGTTGATACTATTTCAAAATATGATATACTCGTAGTCTATTGTGTTTCCAGAACAAATACCTACATACATTTCACTTTCATTTATTAATTTAATAGTTTGCGTAAATAAATATACCAGGTAGAATTGGCCTTTGCCAAGTGGTTTTTTCATCCGTAGTTAATAGGACCAATTTTTACAAAAAAAATACAAATAAACGCGTTTTACCGAAATTTTAAGCCATTGTTTAGCATATTTAACGTTTCGGATCAAAAAACTGGGCCTTAGGCATTTTTTACCAATTCCACATTTTGGGTGATGCAGTGACAAATAGTGGTAGGAAGTAATTCGCAACAATCTTCGACTAAATAAAGCACCCTTTGGTTATTAAAAAAATAAGTTTTGGCAGGAATTGAATTACTCGTATATAGAAAGGACAGGCAATACCGCGAGTTTTTCTGAAGCTAGAATTTGGTAACACTACCGAACCGAACTCGCCTCGCGGTTTGCTACGAGTATCTTCGAGAGCGGTCGTGAGCGCCAAACATTAAAAATGCCGTGGTGAACGTTTGTAAGTAAACGCTCGGATTGGATGACCGTATCTTTACCATTTAAAGAAAGAAAAAAAAACCATATATTGTGCCAAAATCATCAGCAGTCATTTAAATCTTTGAAGGCAGGTAGATGACTTAGTTATTGATATCTGTATGTCTATAAAAATCCTGTCCGTTCATTGAGGCGAAAAGTTTGGGATTCTAGCAAAGGTGAGACGGTACTTCACGCCTGAACAGCTAGCTGCTCAACTAGTAAAGCGCAAGTTCGGTCATAACTGGAGTATTGCTCTCACCTCTCACTGATTTTGTGATGGGTTTTTATGACCTTATTAATTTTATTGCTTTTTTGGCCTTATTGATTTTATTAACTGTAATGACGTATTTGAATTAATTGATATTTTTTACTGTATTTAAATTTGACATACCTACCTACATTGTTATCTGTCATTTATTTGATAATTTACCACAGATCGGACATGCATTTTTGTACGACATTTGTTTGATATTTTATAATTTTTAGTGTTGACGTTCTGTTATTATTTGTTTTTTATTATTAGTTGCGTTTGAATTCATTTTAGTAATTGTTCATTAAATTTGATTGATATTTTACATAGATTTGACGTACATCTTTATTTGACATTAGTTCTTTTTTTGACATTATTATTATTTTTATGCAGTTTTTTTTTTATTGTTTGACATTTTGTAATTATTGTGATTAAATTGATTTTCGTAATTGTTCATTGATATTCAATTCTAAAATATTTGCACGCTATAGTATGTGGCAAACATGTCCGAATTTTTTGTATCTTTTTTAATGTTATCCTGCATGCACGTATTGTTTATTCTTGCATGCATACACGTGTTTGAGCAAATAAATATATCTTTACCTCTGGGATGGATCTGCCAAATACCAGCTTGATGCACTTAAGTCGATTGACAGACGGGCCAAAAGGCTTATTGGCAACGATGAACTGGTCGCGTCAAAGCTCCAGAGACTCGAACATCGACGCCGAGTTGCCAGCCTGTCGGTTTTTTATCGGTTACATTACGAGGCGTGTGCGACGGAACTGCACAATTTGATTCCGCCTAGCCCTTTCCATCATCGGACTACAAGACGTACGGCCATGCGCCATCGGTATATGGTAGACATCCCTCCCATAAGCACAAAGCGTTTTGCTAATACTTTCATTGTGCGCACAGCTAAGGAGTGGAACTCCCTTCCGGAGTCTTTGTTCCCTGATAGCTACAACCTTGGGGTCTTTAAGTCAAGAGTGAATAGGTTTCTTCTGAGCAAGCATGCTTCACCGTAGACCACATCATCGTTTAACATCAGGGGAGATAGCGGTCCAACGCGAGACTATAGACTATAAAAAGAAATAAGTTACTTTGCAAATTGTTCCATTGTGTAACGATGCCATCACTAGACTCTCCTCATTCAACTAGCAACAACCCCGTTAAGTGAAAAACGCCGGTTAATTTAAAAATTCATAGCAATTAAGTCGACAGCGTATCCCGATGCACTCTGAGGCCTTAGTGCGAGTTTTTACTCACGCTCACTCGTGATACGTAAACATCATTTTGTATTGAAACTGGATAAGCGCCGTCTGGTGACGGTAAGGATAAACCACTTTTTTTGTATACATTTTGACATAAGAGATCGTTTACGTATCACGAGTGAGCGTGAGTAAAAACTCGCACTAAGGCCTCAGCTCTAGCGAGTGACCCTATTTCCTGGGGTCAACGCACTGGATGGACTAGCGGAATTATATATAAACAAGGGCAGGTGGAAAAAGGCCTGGGGAAATTGGAATACCTACTACTAATGGGAATTTGTTTAAATGGAAGCCGAGTGTAAAATAATTGGATTGGACTGGTTGGTGATGAGTTCATTGTGATACGACATCGCGCAGTTTCAGATATATTTGGAAGTTATGAACGAGAACTCACGTTTTTACAAGATTTTATTTAACTTGCAATGTATGTATGTAAATGTGTTCAGAATCTTGCAACTGAATTTTAAAGCAGTTATCCTCCACCGATTAAGATGAAATTTTGCGTACACGTTTAGTTTGGATGACAATACATGGTCAGCTAAGTGACCTAGTAGTCATTCTAAATCCAATAAGGCGGACGGCCCAAGATGGCGGACTAGTTATTTTTTGTGCACTGCCATGATATGGGTATCAAATAACAGGGTTTGCTGAGAACAATTCGAAAAAAGCTTGTACTAAAAACAAAAAAAATATGAATAATTTTATTTGTACCCATGTTAAATTGGAAATAACGATTCATCCTTGTTAGACATTATAAGTTGGAGTGGGCTCCTTTCTTACTCCTCAAGAATAAAAAAAAGTGTAACGTTTTGGTTTCAAAACTAATAAATGTTCAACAGAATATTCTCTTAACATTCTAGAAATATTTGGCAAATGAAATACGAATTCGGGAAAATACACATCAGTTACCAACCGAATCTTTGGCAAATTAAAAGGCAGATTGACAACGATAACATATAACCATGGGGAAAGTTATTAATAAAAAAATGCGATAATTTCAACTTATTCCCCAGTTCGTTGAAAAAGACCTTGACTGTACTTACCCACAAGGACTTTTTATTTCTAAAAGTTTTCAGTCTACGGGTCCTTCTATAAATAGGTATAAATCTAAAAGTACCCACAAATTCTGCCTCAAAGAAGCAATGGACCGTAATGACATTACACATTAGAGAAATTAGACCAAGGAGACAGCTTACAGACTTCTTTTTCGCAAGAAACTTATTAATATCCTGCTTGCGAAAAAATGTGTCGTTAATCTATTGGGATTGAGTTCTTGAGACGAATACTAATGTTTTTGTGACTTCATAAGAATGCTTGGTTGTTATTTCCTGTTTACTTCTGTTAGTTAACCATAAAAATCTATTGCGAGGAATAATGAAAATAATAATTTTAAGAAAATGAATTACTATGCTGTGCAAGTAAACTCATAAGATTTGAAGAACCCTATGCATCCAATGCGTAGAGATCAAAGAAATATAAAACCCTATCAATATCTAAAACGTAGTGCCACTAAGTTGAAGATAAATAAGACGCATATTATAAGCATAAGCTGCCCATTGTATTTGTATCTTCATTTTATGTTTTGTGTGGAATAAGAATAAGAATATATTATGTACAGTCAGTTCCTATTCTAATCTTACATACGAAGATAATAGGACATAAGGTACCTACAGAGAACATCAATGCATAAATACGGAAGCGAGTGTAAACGCGAAACTAGAAAACAATGCTGTCTGAATGATTACACTCCTTGTCTCTACTTCATTACCCAACAATGGAGCACCTGAATTTATACATCTATAGCAGTAGTCACCAATTTCATTTGGGATCCTTTTTAGGGTGCCGCACTGAAAGGGTAAAAACGTAAAACTTCAACGTCAGATTCTACGGTCCGTCTGTCTGTCAGTCTGTCTGTCTGTCACCAGGCTGTATCTCAAGAACCGTGATAGCTAGACAGATGAAATTGTCACAGATGATGTATTTCTGTTGCCGCTTTAACAACAAATACAATAAAAACAGAATAAATAAATATTTAAGTGGGACTCCCATACAACAAACGTGATGTTTTTGCAGTTTTTTGCGATTATGGTACGGAACCCTACGTACGCGAGTCCGACTCGCTCTTGTTTTTAATAATATGACCGTCGTGGTCCGTAAGATTTATTCACCTACTCCTCCCCACACCACGGCCTTTACATCGTCATGTCACTAAGTTAAAATTTAAAAAAATAAACATAACTACGTATATACAAATAGGTACAATATTAATGAAGATTTTGATGAGATGGATTCATCCGTTGGCGAATCAACGCCGACGGCACTAAAGACAAAGCACGGGATAAATGATTAAATTACATACTCAAGTAACACAAGTAAATTATATTGTAGTGTTTTCTTAAGGTCCACACAAACTAGGTCGGCGCGGAGGTCCGGATCCGGACCGCGGCCCACCACTTGGTGATACCTGATATATTGGATAGAATAATCACCTTTGTTTCAAGGCAGGAAAGTCTTGAGTATGTTTTGGTCTTCCTTGCTAAGAGACGGATGACGGCTTGTATGAAAGATGTTACGTCTATAAAGGGATGTGACTGAGATGTCAACTAATAGGGAAGTATGGAAGCAGAAGACATGATCACCCGACCCCAAATATATTGTTAAAAGGACACCACTCCTTAAACTACTTAGATTTTCTATAGTGGCCACCTTCACCAACTTTACGTTATATAAGGCGGCACACTATACCAGGCAACCCCTTACGAGGCGTCTGGGACCATCTACGGTAGGTCACGCCTCCAGAGTACTCGCCTCGTGGTAAAAGGACAAGAGAAAGATGAGTAACATATAGGTATAAGGTCTGACCTCATGACTGCTCTTTGTGCAATTTTAACTTAATTTTAAGGTATCTGTCCGAAGCCACCCGATGCTATAGATGTGGCCGAGTACAAATGTGTTTCATTTGCTGAAATAATGGAACCAACACAACAAAGAAGTAGATTATGTACTTTAACGCTACAGTGAAATTATATTGGTTCGACAACAATATAATATCGACAAATACAACTTTTTAGATACTGCAGCAAGTACATGAAAACCTACAATGTAAGCACATCGACTTATAAGTATTTGACTTATATACCATCACTGTGCGGTACAGTCATCATCACCATTATCAGCCTTTAATGTTTTCACTGCTGGGATCCAGGCCTCCTCACTCTGAGAGGAGATGGGCCGTAATCCACCACGCGGGCCCAGTGCTGGAATGTCACATGTCTTCCAATTTTTGGTCCTAGGACATGCCGGTTTCCTCACGATGTTTTCCTTCACCGTTTTTGAGAACAGCAGTAATGAAATAATTTACAAAAAATAAAGCGCCTGCCTGGGTTCGAATACAACTTGTACGACGCGGCCAATATCTCTGGGCCACCACTGCTCTCGTGCGGTACAGTAAAAACTACTAAATAGTAAGTTCTTACTGATTTCGAAATGCAGAGGCTGATGCGGTTGGCAACAGTACTACAAATGAAGCCACTGGTCACCTCACACCAAGACAAGTCGGGGATACCGGCAACCGTCAGCATAAGGTCAGACCATTTGTCAGGCTTCTAACAACTGCCAACCTTTATAAATATAGCGAAGAACGGCATACTTTGGGGCCTTTTATAAACGCAAGAGAAACCCTAAAAGTTTTGTCAAAGTTCTTACGTACTTACTTCAAATAAAAGTTTTTATTGGTTGAAATTTCAAGCATTGTGTAAAGTTTTTACAAGGTTTTATTTTTTTGTTATATTTCGGCTCACGGGAGCCTAAGGGTCGTCGACACCTAGAGGAAAGTGGTCTGGTCTTCAACGTTGCTGACCGTCAAGAAAAGTCTGATTGACTGAAATGATTGCGCCTTTTACTTCATACCTTATTCCTTTCGAATCACAACAGAGCAATGCCGCTGTCGACAGCAAAGCCTAGTCGTTGGTTACTGAGTTTTTTCGAATGATCCCTTCGTAAGCCCAACTAGATTAATCCCAAACAAAAGAGTGGTTTTTAAATCCTTCACTAGCCTTGATCGTGACTAATTCAGAGCCCTTTAACTCAAGTATTCCACTTTCACTTCCTTCGGGTGTAGCCATAAATAACCATAGTCATTTGCATTACTTCTTGTTTATGACATTCATGTAGTCATAAAAATATATTTGCATAACAAATGTCTTTTTATGATGTCACTCTAATTTTATTTTCACAAGAAAGTATAAATTCTCG
Source organism: Orthosia cruda (assembly GCA_964057195.1). NCBI lineage: Eukaryota > Metazoa > Arthropoda > Insecta > Lepidoptera > Noctuidae > Orthosia > Orthosia cruda. Next base: position 37,128,182 of record OZ059831.1, on the reverse strand, counting down.
AGCCTCCTATTTCAAATTGTGGCCATAAAGATTCGGATTTCAGGGTTTCTAAAGAAGCGAGCATTTTCTTTTTGAAAGTTTATTACTCCTTGAGGAGTAAATACAAAAGGCTTTTAGTTAGTACGTAGGTAGCCACGCCCGTTTTCCTCGAGGGAACGAGAAGTTTATCATTGTTGTACACAAAACACTGACCGCTTTTAGTTTTATTCGTGAAATGTTTATATTTTAAATCCTTCTTTCTCAACGTGTGTTTGTTTTTTATCAAAGGGGGATTTAACACCTTTGTAATAAGACCGTAGTTAGATTACGAATAAGACCAGTCAGTTTTCCAATACCAGTATGGGATCCCATAGCGAGGAAACTTCTGTCGTTATGACCCAAACTACGAGTAACGTCGGGTTGCAACTGAATAATTTAGCACAAAAATCCAATAAGGAACAATCTCACAATGCCATAAATTTTCAAAACCGCAAGCGGCTGCAAGCCCGCAGTTTCCGCTTTTTGTTTTTGCAAATCAGCTTTTTTTAGAGCTCTATTTGTCTGATCAGAGTAGTTCGCGTACGAATTAGCACTTTTGCTGCAAATTTGTAGCGAAATAGATGATGATTTAGGACGAAAACGAGCGCGCGAAATTTTATAAACAGGTCTTTGGGAGTATATCATGAAAAAACTACTAAATGTATATTTTAAAAATAAAATTATTTGCATTTTTGAACTAAGCTGTTTTGCAATTTTCCTTATTCTTATGGTATTTATTTCCCCCCAGACATGCGTTAAAATTAGTATTGAAATATGGAACTTTCAAAGCTCAAACATTTTTTTTTTCTTTCTTTTTCCTTACTGATAATCATTTTTTATTTTGAACGTACATCGTCAAACAGTGTAGTAATCGGCATACTACGTTTGTATGGAAGAATGATCAACAGATTGCCCTATAATCTTAATGACATCGACGATTACGATTATAATGAGACATACGATGCGGAGAAATGAGGAAAATGTCGTGAAGAAGATGGTGAGTATGAATATGTATGACTATAAAAGAAGGGGCGACCAAAAAATGGCGGATGGTCTGTGTGTTAGATTTAATGGCTGGATTTGAGAGAGAGAGTTGTCAACGTTTTTGACAGAAGGTCACTGATGAGATGAAAACGTTGACAACTAATAGTGAATACGGAAGAAAGAGATTCCGTCCCAGAGGTGAGAGCAGTACCCCATGCATGACCGAACTTGCGCTTTATACAAGTTGAGCAACTATTCAAGCGTGGAAGGCATGGATCCCCAACATTTTTGAAGCCAACTGAAAAAATCATTCGCCTTCGCCTCAGTGAGTGGACTGAAATTAAAGGTCGATGTCAATGTAACACCAAGAAGATCGAGAAGGTCCGTTAACGGCACAGTTACAGCACGGAAGTAACTAAATAAATTGGGATAAGTTCAAAAGAACGATGATAATGATAATAATCCTTAGACGAGCTTTACTTGCAAACTCAATACGCAACAATAACAATACTTAAGTCCTTTGTAGTTTAAATCATTATACATATGTACTGACACTAGACTGACAAAGCTCTTGTACAAACTAATTTGCAATATTATTCAAAGGTGAAAGTGCCGATAGCTATGCGTGTCTGATTTTAACGAAGATAAGCCTTAAGTAAATTTTGCAGGGTGTCGATGACCTAGCAGGTATGAAACTAAAAGCTAGAGCTTAGCAACTATGCTATCAAAAGATTGCATCCTAGATCCATTTTAAATCATTAGACAAAAGCAACAGGGACCTATGTCTAAAAATCTTCATCATCGTACAACTAAGGAGTGGAATTCCAAGCCAAAGTCTGCTTTCCCGATAGCTAAAACCTAGGGGTATTTAATTCAATAGTGAATAGATTACTTCTAGGCAAGTGTGCTCTGAGGGATCAGCTACGGCCGTTGCCGCCCGCCACTTCCAAGTTGGCGAAGGAGCAACCGCAGACCAGGGCGACGTGGTACGGTGCGATGGGACGGCCGGTGGAGCGCTACCACGAGATGTGGGCCCTCGTGTTCAGCGTGTGCACCCTGCGCGTACTGCTGGAGGGCGAGTACACCGTCGACCACGTCATCGGTTACCATCATCATCGTCATCAGGTGACATAGTGGTCAAGCGTGAGCCTACTAAATAATAATTAAAAAAAACTGTTCTAGCCTTTGCCTACTATGTTGGGGCCAGCTTCCAGTCTAGCCAGATAGAGCTGATTACCAGCATTTTACATGGAGCGACTGCCTATCTATTCTACACAACCCGGAACTGGATAAAAAAACTTTTTGCAAAAAAATACTACCGACTTCCAAATACAAAACTAGAAAGTGAAAAATAACTTAATTTTTTGAAGTCGGTGTCTTTCGTAGATACCATTTTTTGCGTTATGGACACCGACTTCAAAAAATTAAGTTATTTTTCACTTTCTAGTTTTGTATTTGGAAGTCGGTAGTATTTTTTTGCAAAAAGTTTTTTTATTTTTCACTTTTTAGCTGTACGTACCTAATAGGCAAGTTAGTAAGGGAACTATTTCGCCAGAATAGATTTCATGAAATTTGAACATAATCGGTAAATTGATAGATCTGCTTACCCCTTAAGAGCGAACTGGCGTGATGTTATGTTATGAAATATTATAAACAACAAACAGACATGCGATTGCAGCAATCCCGAGAGATTTGCCGTTATTTATTGAAGAGTTCTGTTGTATATCTCCGAAGTTCTTCATCAGATCTTCAACAAATTAAAATGGGACCAATTTCGGAACATACTTTTTCAAACAAAAAAAATTTTCAAAATCGGTCCAAAATTGACGGAGTAATCGGTGAACATACACAAAAAAAAAAAAAAAAAAAACAAACCTGAAGTCGAACATAGAACCTCCTCCTTTTTGGGAAGTCGGTTAATAAAAAGATAGCTCTTGGTAAGACTTGTTGTTACTTTCGGACTTCTGAGGCCCTATACAAGTGGCATTCTATCATCGAAACCGTGGCGATAGCGATTCGAAAAATGTCAAAAATGTAACGAAATGTCAAACGCTATTGAACTGTCACGTGATCAATCCCTTACATTTTAGCATTTTGGCTATCGCCATCGCTGACATCGAAAGACACTTGTCTAGAGCTTCTGCCTACCTGTAACGACAGGCATAGATCTACGAATGATAGCTGGAACCGCTTAATGTGGCTTGTAAAGGATGGTCACCCCCCATCCACAGATCGACGTTGGAATGCGTAGCCTAACCTTCGCGTGCGGCTGTTATTATTTAACCACGAACCTCTTAAGGCTTATATATTCCCCGTTGTTAAAGCGTTACTGGCTGTGCGCCCGCTCGGTATCCGAATATCAATATTGGACCTCCTTTTTGGCAGTTTTGTTTGTAAAAGATTTTTTGATTTACATATCCTATGTAGTATAAGAAAAAATTCTAACCATCAATTTTTCTGTGTAAAAATATTTTTAAACATCCAAATCGTTTTAGAGGAGTATGCAAAAGAAGCGAAAAAATATCGTATTGTTAATAAAGTATTTTTTTAAAGCAAAAGTATTTGTCATACGAAAAAACCATGTTTCTCAAATAATGTAATAATATACAAACAACAATAACATAAACAATAATAACATAATAATATTTATATTTTTTCAAACCTTTTTATAAGGGGTATACTTTAGTAAGTAACCGTATTACGACACTAAAGCGGGGTAAGGGCCTTAAAACAGTGTTACGCAACCTTAGTAAAGATAAAGATTAAGAATGGGGTTAAGACCAGTTCAGAAACAGTAAAGACTGTTTCTGGAATGTTATTTCATCAATAGCTATAAGAATGTAGACTCTATGCTACGAGTGTTATGACGCACGTAATATTTTATGGACGGCCAACAAGAAAGTAAACTTACACAAAAGCTGTCAAAAAAAAGTAATGATCAATAATTCTGACGTAAAAATAGAAGCCACATTATGTTACAGGCCATACCTTTTAATATACGCGATTGCATCATTGTCCGTAAATGGATAAAAAGAAGGATGAAATCCTTTCAAATCCATCAAATTCATCTTTTGGAAGGAATGTATGGATGAAGAAGGTCGTGATTCTATGATCTGCTGCTAAAGGATGTCTCCGAATATTAATAGAAATATGTATTTGAATATATAGCTATATTAAAATATATACACTCGCGAGCAATGAAAAAGTTCCAGTGACATAGCACCAAATTACTCCTAAACGAGAAAGGCCAGCTTAATGACGCCGTCTGCAATATTGAAGTACATTTAACAGCGCATCAGAATATTACCAACTAAAAACGTAAATATTGTGTTCAAATTTTAAATAAAATGTTTTAATAAATTGGGGCCATTTAGCAAATAAAACCAAATCTCTAAGTAGGGGTTTTATTAGGTGTAAACGTAGGTTTTGATAACTCAGTACTTGGTGTTTCCTCCATGTGCTCTCAATACAGCTTCTACGCGATTGGGCATGCTGAAAGCCAGATTCCTCAGCATATGCTGAGGAATGTTCTCCCATTCTTCGATGAGCGCGTAATTCAAGTCACGAAGAGTAATTGGAGGTGGAACTCGTTTTCTCACACGTCTGTCAAGATCGTCCCAAGCATGCTCAAATCGGGGCTCCTTGCTGGACACTCTATTTTGTGGATTCCTACGTCCTGAAGATACTCATTTACAACTTGAGCAGTGTGGGCCCGTGCATTATCGTGCATGAACACTGCATTGTCGCCCATTTTGGCCAAAAACGGACCAGCATGTTCATTGAGAATCTCATTGATGTATCTCACAGCAGTTAGGTTCCCGTACTCGATTGGAACTAACGCTGTTCGACCCTCTGCAGAGAATCCAGCCCACACGTGAACGGTACCTCCGCCGTGTGACACTTTTTCTTCAAAACAATTTTTTTTGTGCAAAACGTTCTCCTGGTCGTCGGTATATTCTTTTCCTCCCATCATGATGGTACAGCATAAATCTTGACTCATCAGAGAACATCACTCTGCCCCATTCGTCCTCACCCCATTCTATATGCTCGCGGGCGTATCGCAATCGGGCAACTTTATGATGCCGTTCCAGTTTTTGGCCATTTGCTGGCCTGTAAGGCTTCAATCCTCTTTCGGCAAGACGTTTCCTGACTGTCCACTCGCTTATTGGCTCCCTTCTAACTTGCAGAAGTTGTTGTTGAACCGCAACTCTCGTCTGATGTCGATTTCTTAACATGGCTGCCGCAATGAAACGATCTTCTTGGACTGTTGTGCACCTTGGCTTGCCAGTACCTGGTCTTCTCAGGTTTAATCCAGTCTCCCTAAACCTTTGGATCACTAGTCGGACATTAGTATGTGTCAGGCCCATTATTCTGGCCGTATTTCTTTGGCTGGTCCCCAATTCCACCATAGTGATGATTCTCGTACAATCCTCGGGTGATAGAGGCATGATTTATGGGTACGAGAGCCGTAAGACTTTACAATTTAAGAATTTTTTCACAACGGCGAAAACAAGGAAAAAAAGCAAAACAAAAAACGAAACATGTTTTCCGAAATTTTCAAACCCCAAAATTTTGTTTTTCATTTTTTTTTATCCATGGCTTCAAAAAGACCAGTATTTAAAAGAGTTTAAGTTTGCATAATAAAATAGATTTCATTATACTTTTTAATTTATGAAGCTAGGTTCTATGTCTTAGGAGATATTAATGTGTTTATCGGCATTTTGTGGTTGGAACTTTTTCATTGCTCGGCAGTTTTTTTCAATTATTTGGAGACTTTCATTTACAAAATAAAAAAGACGAAAATCCAGACTGAGATGGCAGGCTGGCCTTCTTCGATAAGGAATGGTCCTTGATAGCCCTTGACAGAGAGGAAAGAGGAGGAAGGAGAGAAGAGAGGGTTTGCTCTGCAGTGGGACAATATAGCCTTAGGAAATATCAAATACATTAAAATAATAATCGATGAAATAGTATGCTAGATCGCTCTAAGTAGGTATATGATTATTTAAATAATACACTAGTCAGAGATCTCTAACGTTAACATATTGCAGCACTGATACCCTATAATTTCATACGGAAAAAAGGAAAACAAGAGAAGAGAGAGAAGGGTAGAAGAGGACCAGAAGTCCAAATACAAAAGGGGCGGGCGCATTAAACAATTAAAAACTGGAGATAAAATTTTATAATCATATTTTTTTCAGATTTCGTCATCTATCCTGTCCTTCTGAACAAAGGTGTATGTTTGTGACTTTATATGAACAGATTTGGGTTAAACTTGGCGTTTAAAAATACCACTACCTCGATCAACACCCAGTGATAAAAAATCTATAGGCCCGTTCTGTTTCCCGTAGGGAAATTTTCCGACCTCCACGCAGGCGAAGAACAGAAATCTCTGAACTATTTAGTAACTGATAAGAAAAAATCTCTATATAGACAAGTTAATAGTTAACTTGTCTATATAAAGACAAGTTAACAAGCTGTTCAAGTAAATAGTTCAAGAGAGTTTATGAATAAGACCAAACATGCTTAGAGAACAGTCTTGGAAATCTGCCTCCGACGCATATTAGTTACACGCATCTGTCTTCCGACCCGAACAAACGCAGCTGACGAAAAACTCCATGTTTACCCATAAATGCAAATGCGGAAAACGCAAACATTTGGATTCCAAGGTGTTATTAAATGAATGCTTACATAACACGGCACTGGAAGTGCTTGGTGGTTGACCCGATTACCGCGGGTTCGTTGTTCGCGAGTTGCGAGCGTGGGCGTGTCGTCGTTCATATTGACTAACATTCTGCGAGGAACAGGTCTAGTAATGTAACGCTTCTAGTCGGAAGGTTGATGAATCTTTGGTGCAGGGGGATGCGGATGCAGTTTTTGATGTGTAGTTATAAAAAGCTGACAATATGAATGTTTATGTTTAAAATAGGCCATGGAGAAGTAATAAAATTGCTAGAAAATTTACCAATAAATTTTTTAAAAGGAAGAAAAAATCAGGAAAATGTATAATTTTTTTTAATCAACAATTTCCTTTATGTAATACTTAAGAAATATTTGTGTAATGCTTAAAAAGTCAGTGCACAATCCCGAGTATTGATTTCCCGACCTACGCTGTATCTATAAAAAGCTCCGTTCTATGCACTACGGCGCAACGCCACCTTTGCCTAGGTCAGGTCTCATACGTAGAACCTAACGTCATCGCTACTGCGCTTAATTTATGTACATCAACACGAAACATCAACAACGCATTGTCAACAAAATATTGTCACGTACCCAGTATATTTGAAAATGACTATCATATAAGTAGGTATGCACCTATATGCAGTACAAAAACGGCCTTGGGAGACCATCCAGTCGTGGGCGTCTTAAAATAAACAACATCTGTGTTTACTACAAAACAATTTAAAAAAAGAACTTACCGATGGTAAACTGCGTGTCGACACGATCCTTCCTTATTTAAAAATGGAATGGTGAGTGAGTAGGAAGTGTTTTATGCACGGAATGGCGACGCGGACAAAATGGCGGGGTACGTGCGTTCGCCACCGGCCTGCGGGTTCGACTGAAGGCTGAAGGGAGCCAGCGAGGTTGGGACGTTGGGCGGAGCCGGCCTGATCAAGCGAATATTTTATCGATACTTTTGCTTTAAGATAGGAAATGAGACAATTACTGACAAAGCTAAGTTCAGCTATGCTATTAAAAGGTTGGTTGCAGTGTTTATACTGAGTTGTACAATACGATTTGTAAGTGGAGTAATAGTTTTTGCATAATAGATCCGTTGGTTCGATGCTCCGTGAACATTTTTTCATTCACGATTTTTTTACTCAGTGAAATAATCCTTATAAAAACTAAAATAGTAAAAACAAATCATACAATTCTTATTAATAATACGTAGACATACTTTAATACTTATAAAAAACCACAACCTTCAAAAATCCTTCGAAGGGGAAAAATTTCGAAAATTATGCGCCGTATCAATGCAATGTAAACGTGTCGAACCGCACGCTTGCCGGCCGGCGAGGCAGGGCGTCCTAGAACCTCTAAAATGCTACCTTTTATGTTCTAAACGACACATTACACTACCCTTTAACATCTCATCCATTGCGGCCTATGTTCAAAAGACTTACCAAAGATGCAGTGAAGAAAAAGCAATGTAAGATTCAAAAACGAAAATCTCGTAGCCAGCAGCTACGCCGTAGCACTTTCTACTACGCCGTAGAGAACTCGAATACGCAAGAGGCATATTTCATCACGAATATCAACATAACACAGTCAAGTTTAATAAAACGGAAAATTGAAAATTCTCTGCAAAATGGAACTCCTTGTAATCGTTACTTGAGAGGGTAGAATTGATTTACATTTTCAAGTCAATTTTCCTTTGTTACTGAGAAGTATCTTCAGAAAATGAGAATGTTAATTAGGTTCATAATAAGGTGGCTTACCGGGAATCGTGAGACAAGAGGTGGGTGGCAGGTAGGTACAGACAAGTGGAAGCTCGCTAATTATGTATGGTTTTAACGAACTATGTCCCTTCGTACATTATTCAGAGATACTGTCAATTCAAATCGCTTAATAACAAACTATCTGCTTTGAGTGTGATTTAATTATTCAGAATGATTGACTTCAGAGTAGTTTGGTAGTTTTTTGAATGCAAATGCCTAGACGAGCTGTATCTTCTGCTAGCTGTACCATTTTAATTTAAAAATATAATCGAAATTTAAAATGTTGTCTTTCCATTTTATACTTGGATCCTTGTAATTATTACATATTCAATCAATTGTGTACGTTTCATGTACTGATTACTAACATTAATTATAAGGTTGTGTACTAACAAAAAATGGACTCCCAAAATTGTCTGAATTTGAAAATAAATATAAATACATTAAAGTGTACCTATGTCGATTCAAAATCAAAAATCAAATCATTTTTTTTATTTCACGTAGGCCTACATGGGCACTTATAAAAAGTCGACAAAAGGTGCACGGTTCGGGTTGGTCGTTTCCTATGGAGAAGAACCGGCAAGAAACTCCATGGTTACTATTTTTAACCGACTTCCCAAAAAGGAGGAGGTTCTATGTTCACCGATTACTCCGTCAATTGTGGACCGATTTTGAAAATTCTTTTTGTGTTTGAAAAAGTATGTGCCGAAATTGGTCCCATTTTAATTTGGTGAAGATCTGAGGAAGAACTTCGGAGATATACAACAAAACTCTTCAATAAATAACGGCAAATCTCTCGGGATTGCTGCAATCGCATGTCTGTTTGTTGTTTATAACATTTCATAACATAACATCACGCCAGTTCGCTCTTAAGGGGTAAGCAGACCTCTCATTTCACCGATTATGTTCAGTTTTCATGAAATCTATTCTGGCGAAACAGTTCCCTTACTAACTTGCCTATTAGGTACGTACAACTAAAAAGTGAAAAATAAAAAAACTTTTTGCAATAAAATACTACCGACTTCCAAATACAAAACTACAAAGTGAAAAATAACAAAAATTTTTGAAGTCGGTGTCTTTCGTAGGTACCATTTTGTTGCGTTATGGACACCGACTTCAAAAAAAATTGTTATTTTTCACTTTGTAGTTTTGTATTTGGAAGTCGGTAGTATTTTATTGCAAAAAGTTTTTTTTAAACTGTCATGGTCACTAACATTAACATTATAAGCGGGATATTAAACACCCACCCCCAATAACTCATCGGAAACATGCTACAAACAGTAAACATGGTAAATATCCCGCTTATAATGTTAATGTCCATGGTTACTCTTTTAAAAATGGTTTGGTTCTAAAATATTTCCATGTTACAGCATTAGTACTTAGATATGGGGGGACAACGTGGCCCGACAATAAGTCATAAGAAAAAAAAAAAAAAAAAAGATTATATATTATATAAAAAAGTTAACAAATGTTAACTAGCATCTAGAAGGCCTACAATGTTTACACATTCACAAAACAATCGGTAAAAGAATCTATACAAAGGTAAAAGAGAAGAAATATAACAAGACTAAATTTAACATGTGGCACAAATGTTGTTATCAGTGCCGTAACTATTCTTAGCAAAGGGCTATAAAGATGATTGAAAACCATTGTAAAAAGTCTAATTAAATTAGATTGAGAATAGTTAGAGACATCCACATATTTACGAGTTACCAGGGAAGCTGCATCCGCAGAAGGAGCTAAGGCCAATTTTTTTATCTTCAACGTAGTCCTTGATTTTATAATATGCTTATTTAATAAGGACACGTTTGATGTAGTTTTTGAACGGTCAGTTCTATAACTGACTTTGGCAACTTGTTATCAAAGTGAATACTGTTTATAAGAAAAGACTTGCTAGTTTTCGTTAATCTGAATTTGGGTATTACAAGTTCGTGCTTACTGCGTGTATTTAAATTATGGAAGTCGCTTCTAGTTTTGAAAAGCCCTCGATATTTACGGACATACAAAATACATTCCAAAATATAAAGTCAAGGTAGAGTCAGTATATCGATCTCTTTAAATTTTTTTCTGACGGACTCGCGAGGACCCATTTTATAGATTGCGCGGATTGCCCTCTTTTTTAACCGACTTCCCAAAAAGGAGGAGGTTCTATGTTCGACTTCAAGTTTGTTTTTTTTTTTTTTTTGTGTATGTTCACCGATTACTCCGTCAATTGTGGACTGATTTTGAAAATTCTTTTTTTGTTTGAAAAAGTATGTTTCTAAATTGGTCCCATTTTAATTTGGTGAAGATCTGATGAAGAACTTCGGAGATATATAACAGAACTCTTCAATAAATAACGGCAAATCTCTCGGGATTGCTGCAATCGCATTTCTGTTTATTGTTTATACCATTTTATAACATAACATCACGCTAGTATGCTCTTAAGGGGTACGCAGATCTCTCATTTCACCGGATATGTTCAAGTTTCATTAAATCTATTTTGGCGTTAAAGTTACCTTACTAACTTGCCTATTAGGTACGTACAACTAAAAAGTGAAAAATAAAAAAAAAAAATGCAAAAAAATACTACCGACTTCCAAATACTAAACTACAAAGTGAAAAATAACTTAATTTTTTGAAGTGAAGAAAAAATGGTACCTACGAAAGACACCGACTTCAAAAAATTAAGTTATTTTTCACTTTGTAGTTTAGTATTTGGAAGTCGGTAGTATTTTTTTGCAAAAAGTTTTTTTATTAAGATGAAAATTGAGTCAACGTCTGCTGCTGATCCCCACAGCAGAATGCCATAAGACATAATACTGTGGAAATAAGCATAGCATACTAACCTAGCTGTAGCTACATCGGTTAGCTGCCTTATTTTCCTTACTGCATATGCAGCCGAACTTAACCTACCCGAAAGAGTTCTAATGTGCGCGCCCCACTGCAATTTTGGATCGATAGTAATCCCTAAGAATACAGTTTCCGTTATAACTTGAAAATAATAAATGATTCAGATTGTGATTTTTGGTTACAATGGAATCAGGTTGCATTTATTGAAATAAGTAAAAAGGATTGTTGTTAAACATACTCTAATTAATTTATATCATTTAGCTTATTTATTATTGTAATATTCATTTTATTAATATGCATGTATTTTAGTATAAATATTTATTAGTTGTGTTGTTGGTATACTACTTTATAGTTAATTGTTTAATGCGTTTTATTTTTATTTCACCTCTACACACGGTGTCTACATATCTTTTTTTCTACTCTCTTTTCACAGATATGCTGGCAGAGATTTCTTTGGAAATAAAAATACGTAAGGATTTTTATTTACCTTTACATTGACTATGGTTTCCTTTTTTGTTTGTTTTTATTATCTGTAAGTCATCCATGTACTAAAATAAATAAATGAATAAATAAGCATCACCTATGTACCTGTTTTCTTATCTATTTATTATGTGTGTGTACAATAATGGTTACATAAATAAAAAATAAAAAAGTCACAACTTTTACTGAAAAATCCAAATCCCTTTGTTCTTACGTTTATGATGTACCAAAATAAATGAAGATAACTTCTTGTAAATAAGTATATCAGAGCTAATATATTATGCTTTCTTGCATTTGAATTAAAGTTACACAAAGAAAGTCACTGGTAGCACCCGAGAGGTTACAACCTCGCTTTTGATCGTCACAATGCATCGTTGCATAAAACCGAACTTATTCCAAATTTGAACTCTGATAACAGTTATCATTCCTTCAGGACCCCTCTACTATTTCTTTGTTTACCAACAGTCTACCCACGAAATTTCATCCGACGTTTTTCCGTGGGACAAAGATAGCTGATACAACAGATAGCTGTGTCCCCCTCCCACGATGCGTCGATCGATGTGACCTTGGCAGTGGGGATATTTAAACCCTAATAGATGGGCATCCCGCAGGGAATATTAAGGGGTATTATGGTAATATATGTAATGTCGTTATCTGTAGATAATTTTAGCAAAATGTCTAAGCACCTCAACCATTTTGTAAACAGATAGGTAATATTTCAGAATTCTTGCTTCTTTTCGTATTCTAAATCAAACCCTCTGTAGAAGATTTAAATTAAGAATCTCGACAGCGACAGCAGCGATTGCTTAGCACATTCTAAATTTAAAAAATATGGTAATTTTGAAAAAAAGAAATTGCTTATCTATTGCTGTGAACAGTTCAGTGATTTATATAGACAAGGACTGCAAGGAAAGGGTTATGTTTTTCATTCGTATCTTGTATGTATATGTTTGTATGTATGTAATATTTTTTATTACCTCATATCTTTCAAACCGCTAGACGGATTTATATAATTAAGACATCATTAGATATGCCCTGACCAAGTATTCTTTCTTAGATAAAAGACGTTAAAAAAAACATGGTGGATTTTAGGCGCCATAATATGGGGGATTCAATTTTTTTTTCTTCCAATCTCATCGAGTGGGTATTCAAAATGAAAGGTTTTAAGATGTGGTTACAAAAATATATACCACGTAAAGTAACTTGAAAAAAAAATCATGAAAAGCCAGCTCGCGAGGATGTATCCTCTAACTGCACAGCATGATTTTCTTCTTGTTTACATCTTTTTAGTTCCCATCTTAAGCATGCGGGTTTTTGATTTTTAAATTAACTGTTTTTTCCTAAACACGGTTGAACATACCCAACTTGATTCCAAGTTCAAGATTATGGATTGTCTCGACATCTTGCGTATTGTCATAAAATTGCATTTGCATTTTAAGTGTCAATAAAACACGAAAGCTCCGTCCTAAAGCATTGAGTCATCTGAACGAAATAGGTCATGTCATAGGGGACGTGAATGTACAATCATGGAACATGCAATATCCACCACATTGTATTATATTGTGCAAATAAACTTGTGAATGTTCGATCAATAACACTGAATACTCATTGACTGTCTGTATTGTAAACACATGAGCTATCAAACTAGGCCTTGAAATAGTGGAAGTCATTATCATAGGAGAAAGTTTATCAAGGAAGAACCAAGCATTTAAACAGTTACTTTCAAAAATTGTTCCAAAAAGGATTTATCCTGAATCCAATTATATTTTTTTATATCATGGGCGGCTGCATCGACGAGATAAAAGGCGTTCAAAAGAACTGCAATGGACAAAATAAAAAAAATGGAGGAACAGAGACGATGAATCAGAATCTACCAACTCTAGAAGCTTGTACGTGCACGTCTTTTTACATTGTTCTCACATATATGTATTTTTTCAACAAGAATGATGTAACAAAAAAAAAAAAATTAAAACTGATGGAAAAGAGTGTCCGTGGATTTTCTTGCAAATTCTTCTCCATTGAGACCTACTGACGCTTGCGAATTAGCAACTAGAGTCATTTTTTTTTGTTCGTCTATTCTTAAGTACCTCTAAGATTTATTTGAAATAAACTATTTGTTTTTTTTTTGATGCGCTTGGTGTATTACCAAAGCCACGAGACAAAGCTCGTGCGCACTTTAATCTTACCCATATTTCTGTACGTTAAAAGAACGTGGTCGTTGCGGGAGGTAGAAAGTAAAAAAAGATAGACGCTCTGGAGATGTGGTGCTGGAGAAGAATGCTCGGAGTGTCGTGGACCGAGTTCCGCACAAATGTCTTGATACTCCAAGAACTTCACATCAAGCAGCGTCTGTCCGCAATAGTACAGTCCCGAATAATCACTTTCTTCGGACACGTTTCAATTCAAGACAGTCAGTCAATAGAGAAGTTAATCGTCCATGGAAAACTGGAAGGCACTAGACCGGGTGGAAGGTCACCCACGCGTTGGACCGACCAGATCAAGTCTGCTGCGTGCGGTCCCGTGCACGAATGTACCCGGATGACTTCTAATCGGGAAAGGTGGCGAGACATTGTGAGACGCATTACATCTGCCGCAAATACTAACAACACTTCATGACGACCACGACCGCTCTGTCAAGAACGTAACGAAGAAGAAGATGTTGATGATGTGAGGAGTGATATGAAAGAAAAGGAAGTCAGTGATAGCGATGTGGTTGACAGGACGGAATGAAATAAGAAAACGTGTTGCGCCGACTCCGAGTTGTTCCGGATAGGGCAGAAAAGTTATGACAATTTTACGGTGCTCGCATAGGTACAGGTTCGACTTTAAAAATATCTTGCAACGGAGTACCGGATCTAAGCTTACCAATCTTACATATCCGAATGGGTCCTCATTCTAGCCTTGTACACTTCAAAGTCTCCCAAAATATAACCCAAACTCTCCAGGCAGTTGGAAACTAATAGACTCAACGCAAAGCCAATGTATTGAGTAAACATAATCGATCATCTCGGAGCAATAGCTTGGGCTCGAGAATCCATGAACTTGGTTGAACAGAAACGTAGAACACCGAAGCACCTTAGCAGCCACTGCGAGAGACGGCACTGTCAAAACTTTACTTTTAAGTCAAGAGTTTACTTTTAAGCCTTACTCACGACTATGACTATGTCTGTGAGTACAAACTTGTACTCAGCGCACATTTCGGGCACGAATATTACATGTTACCTTCAGAAAACACCTTCGCCCACATGAAAGTCGAAAACTATCCAAAGGGAAAGAACTACCGCAAAGCAAGTCCGAAAGTCCTTAAGTCCTTATAAAGGACTTGGTCTGACCGTGATCCGTTCAGCGGTTGAGACGAGATTGATTAACAAACATTCTTCAGACTTTCTTATTACAAGCTTTTTATTTAATTTTCAATGTATGTAAGTATGTTCGGGTCAAATCTAGCAACTGAATTTTAAAGCAGTTATCCTCCATCGATTAAGATGAAATTTTGCATACACGTTTAGTTTGGATGACAATGCATGGTTAGCTGAGTGACGTCATTCTAAATCCAATATGGCGGAAGGCCCAAGATGGCGGACTAGATATTTTTTGTGCACTGCCATGATATGTGTATGAAATAAAAGGGTTTGCTGAGTAGAATACAAAATAAGCTTGTTTCAAAAAAAAAAAAAAAAAAAAAAATATAAGATAGAAAGATAGAATACACTTGATTGTACACCAAACAACAAAACAGTTACAAAATCCTTAATTCTATGGGTACAATGGCGGTCTTATCGCTGACAGTAATATCTACCAGAGAGCCTTTGGATGGTCTGAAATAACTTAAAAAATATGGTTGTATAATTTGAGCAAAGAACTAGTATAAGCAATACCAACTCTAATCGATTTCGTGGTCTGTGGTTAGCAACGTTCGTGCGTTGTTAGCGCCGTACTCTTGTGTTGCGAGGATTTACGATTTGTTGTGGATCGTGGATTAGTTCACATGAGGAAGAAGCCACAATGTTGTTAAGTAATTTATTTGTAAACATAGGCCTGTAAGGGTCGCTGCGATGGGCTGTGTTGAGTATATATAAGGCTTGGAATAGTATCTAACAAAAGGTCGTGGTGGTGAAGGTACACGATATATATTATTGATAGATATTGGTGTAACTCACTTTCTAACTTCTAACACGAACCCACCAGAATCCTATCGATGTAGCATTGTGGAAAAAATACAATCATGCTTGCATAAAAAATATAGATTTCAATATTGGACGTACATGGCAGCAAGACGAGAAGACTTTCTTTCACAAAATTATCTAGATTTCGTATAAATTCTTACTAAGTATACTGAATCCAAATCGGTTGCTATCGCGTCTCCATAATTCTCCCAAAAATAACCCTAATACATGACCAACAACACAACAACCAAACTTGAAATCCGAAAATCAGCAGAGCAAAAACGTGCAATATTTTATGACCCTTCCCAACATACTTATAAATTAATACTGCAAGTCTACAAACTCCGCCATATTATATTGATGAAAACCTGAACGTGAACGAATCCCGGAGAGAGAGGCTAGAAATAGACCCAGACTCGGTGCAATATTGTTGTAGACAGAATCTAGATATAACACTACCGGAGCGGTATTGAATTTCTTGCCTTCTGAAATATGATAGGTAACATTTGTATTGTAGCTGATATGAAACGCCGACGCATTATTTATTACCCGGCTTTCGAAGGAGGGTAACGTGTTTATCAGTCTATGTATGACCTCTAAAATGGACTTCTGTGAATGAGCACTAAACTGTGTCCTGACATAAATTTCGTAACATAGGGCGTTTGAATCGTTTTGCATTTATATAAAAAACAGCTTAAAACATGAAAACTAGACTAAATAGTGCGCTTTAAGAAGGAGGGTTATGTGTTTATTAGTCTATGTCATTTGTTAGCGTAAGGACAGATTCCCTTTACGCCAGATTCGCGTTACGTCAGATTCGCGTTTAAACAGATTCGCTTTAAGACAGAAGTATAGTCGGATAAAAAGTAATTTTATTCATTAATATGAAACATCAGAGAAAATTAAAAAGACCTTGCAGGCATCATTACTAACCAAAAATAAATTCCCGGTACAAATGTTTAATCCAATTTTTTTCTATATTAACCAAATTTCCTAAATGTTTTAAACACTCTAAAGATGTAATTTTTCCTTGCCTTACATTTGTTGTTAACAATTTTTTAAATTCTTTTTATCCTTTTTTAAGTCTTCTAGCCTTCGTCTTTTCCCTTGACTGTAAAGACATTAATTTTCTTTCTTGTATTCATTTTCTTTTTTTAGCAACTGAAGAAAATAATATGAGGCTAGTTTGGGCGGTATTTTTGAATTCAGTCTACGATGGTAACCCTTCACCCCATTTGTTGACCTGATATTTTCTCCGTAACATGAAAATTGTTCAGAAGACTTTCTTTAGCCACTGGGTCAAAAAAGAGTTTTGAAACTTGACAAATTCCCCTGTTAGCAGGGCCAGCTTCTAATAAAGATAAGTAAGCCTTAGGGATTACATTTGCAGGTAACAGTGCTAATTGAGTACCTAAACATCCCATTGTTATATTTTTGCCCACGTTTGTGTTATCCAGGCCAATTTTCTTACTCATTTTATATATTGCATTTAAGTAATGGTAAAAACAGCCCTTAATTTTTACATACAATCTTAACGGCATGTTGCCATTTCAAAATCGCACTTAGCGCTCATGCATACGAAACGGTTTTAACCCGGCCCGGTTTTGAGCCACACCAAAGCCATCAAAGTGAGCCGGCGCTAGCCCCGGCGTCATGTGTATGGCTCAATAGTGTCTCATACATTACTGACGACCGGACGTAGACGCGGTTTGACGCCGGGCTTAGCTCCGGCAAAAAAACCGTCTCGTGGGCATGAGCGCTTATATTCAACAATGTCAAATGAAAATTGTTTTTTAAGTCTCTAAACATTCTTTTGTATGTTTGTTGAGACTTATTTGGTAGCAAACAGTAAATTGGTGGCACGAAATTAACAAATATTCATTTGATGTTGTTGTATTAACATGCAACGAATAAATTTGGTAAAATGGTTTCGGCGTCGCTTATATGTCGCGTCGCCATAGTTTCTTGTATGATTTTTTTTTTGGCTAAAGGGGATCTCAAGATTTTTTTTCCTCTTCACCTTCATCAAATAAAACTAAATTTTCAACCACAACCGCACATCTTTGACATTTCGAAAATTAGTTTTCAAGGAATGAACTTTATGTTGCGGTCTGTACATATTCTGTCTTAAAGCGAATCTGACCTAATGCGAATCTGACCTAACGCGAATCTGGCGTAAAGCGAATCTGTCCTTAGGCTAACAAAGGGTCTATGTATGTATGTTTGTTCCTATGTGGCGTTCTAGAGACCAAAGGCGTTGGCCGATTTTGATGATTCTTACGTCAATCGATTTGTCTTAACCTTGCGAGTGTTTCTGGCTACATTAAAAATGGAAAACAGAAAAATAGCGGCTTTTGGGTGCCATACCGGGGGACCCATTTTTTTTTCATCCATACCTATCGTGTGGGAAATCAAAATAAAGGATTTTAAGAGGTGGTTTCAAAAATAAGTAACACTTGTATGTTTAAATGTACCTAATTCGAAAAATAAAATATTAACTAAAAAGTTATAAATACAAAAACTTAATTCAAAAAGTCCAAAAACCCGACTGCTTAACATATTCGCGAGCTGGCTGACCAAAACCAGATGAATCCTCCGACTAGGAGTACACAGCATGACTTTCTTCTTGTTTACGTCTTTTTAGATCACTTTTTAAGCAGTCAGGTTTTTTAATTTTTTGAATTAAGTATTTTTATAGATTTGTAATTAATTTTAGAAGGATTATGATGAAATGAAACCAGCATCTCTACATTATAATACGTAAATGGATCACAGCTCTAGCGCTCTCAAAATGGTGAAGGAAAACATGTTCTTAAATCAAAAATTTGAAGACATTGTGACGCCTACCAACCCGCCCTGCGGGCTTATTACGTAAGGAACAGCAAGCAACAATAATTGTACAATTATCGCGCGATCAATATAACCACCTGGCTACTGAGGCCTTTAAGTCAAGTCTTTTTTTGACGGTAACTTTTAACAGAAGCTGTTATACCTGTCCAATTTATAAAATTTATCGTTTGATTAAGTAACCAGATTATGAAAATGTTTTTTTTTTTAAGTTAAATTAATATTTGCAGATGTAAAGAATTTTTAACAGTAAATATGGCAGTGATTATTGAATATTTTCATTTTATTTACATAATATAATAATTAATTTGAAAAAGAACAATGGCGAAATCTTAGCTGACTTATTTTTTTTTAAAGTATAACATTAACTGGTTCACCACTTATAAAAAAACATTATGTATGAAAGTTATTTGCTTTTTTCGCTAAATTTCATTAACTTAGTGCTACCATCTTACACTTACTGCCAAGTGACAAGTACTGACTGTAGTAAATAAATAACTAATGTATTTGTTATTCTAATAAAATGAATTAACAATACAGTTTATGTCTATGTGTAGGTGTTCCTTGAAGGGAGGTAGTGTAGTAGAAATAAATGAATTACTTTAAATTAATGATAGTCAAAAATACTACTATATGTCTAAAAAAATTATCTTGGTTATTGAAATGTTGACGAGGACCTTTTGACACACGTCAAACTCGCTTATTATAAATAAATATAGTCTATTCAAAGTGTATATTTTCAAATTTATGCTGAAATAACTAGGTAAGGGAAATACTTATGCGATATTGCCATTTTACTGCCACGAAATTGAATAATATCACCTATTAAATACATTATTAAAAGTTATCCAGACATAACCTACAAATTTCATGAATAATCAATTATTCTCGGCGTTCTCGAACAAATATTTTTGTACAAACTTATTCAGAACATGGCCCTGAGTTAAACCAGATATCTTTCATTGATTGATATAGGAATTTAATCTCAGCTAAAACAATGTATGGACTTCGGCCATTGTCCTTTATTAAAACTACTTGAAATTTGGATGACTAAAATGTGTTAAATCGATTAAAATTGCTTTGTAATAGTCGATTGTTATAAGAAATTGAATCGATAACGCATTAGGGCAGCACTAAATGGGCATCATCATATCTTATTTGAGCTATGAAATAGATCGTTAAAAACACTTGTTTTCCAATTTACTTTAGACATTGGCAGAAAAGTCGTCATCGGTGCTTGCCCGATAGAAAGAAGAATATTTTAAATATACTTATTACGGGCATAACACATTCTAATGTGTTTGTAAGTATTTGGCAGTAAACATACATTGCGTGTCAAACTTTTTGGCAAGCTTCGCCGAGGTATCCAAAACTACAATCAAAATTTCTCCTCTACTTTACCGAGATCATGTCTATTTCAATGATTCAACTAATTGTTTTGTTGCGTAGATATTTGAGACACAAAACTACACCAAGTTGCATTTTTTTAATTTAAAGTTTTTGTTTTTTTCTATTTATTTCAATTTTCACTAGAAATTAATTCGTGGATAATTAAAGTAGGTAGCCACAAAATAAATAACACACAAAAAAATGCCGCCAAACTCAAAAACTTCTGTACCTACTCAGCCATCAGCGAGCGATTGGCAATCGACCAGCAACAAGGGAAAAAGTAATCGCAATTTGACAGCCACATTGCTCGCCGTTGGCTGTCGCTCTGCTGTCAAAAACCATGCGTAATACGAAATGATCGCGACCACCTTGCGATAAATGCATATTTTATTTACTAGATTTTTATTGTTAGCAGTGCTGTCGTAAAATTATTATGGTGTGGCTATCGCTTATACTTAATGCGGATTCGCGATTGAAAAGCAATTATTTCGCAAAAATAAGCCCGCCGATTTTTTGACGTAAAGCGATAATCGCGCGATAATTGTACAATATCTGCACAATTATTGCTGTTTGCTGTTTCATACGTAATAAGCCTGCTGGACCCCCGTGGTTGATTATGGCGTGGCGTCACGAGACGAGGCTTTCGTCCCAACAGTCGAAATATAATAGGCTGATTATTTATGCTTATAAATCCGATGAATGTGAGACGCATAGGACCGATCAGTGTGGCGAGGCTTGTGGTTGGTCTATATCCAAGAGTGGATGTCTTTCGGCTAAAATGATGATGCATAAATGAAAGGACCAGACAATACCCACCAATAGGGCTAAAGCGGTGACTTTTAGACCCAAGAATTATTTTCTGAACTGAGACAAAACATTTATCTGCTACAATATTTAAACTAAATAGATTCAACCCTGGAAACGAATTAAAATATGCTACAATGATAACATTCAAATTTCAAACCATTGACACCGCTCTAATAAATACAAATCAGCTTCGATTACTAAAAGACGTATTAGAGCGAGAACGTATTTAGTCAACAACAAAGAGGAATGAGTTGATATTATGTTCTTAGGACCACAGAGCAAGGCAACATCTCGGCGGCCACTTCTAGAGTCGGTATTGCCAAAACTGCCCATACAAACCAAGTGCGTCAGTGAGTGTCACCGTTTACTCATACAAATTGACGGTCCATGACAGTTTGATTAATGCGCGAATTCCACCGAAAATTTTCCAATGTGTTGAAGGAAATTGAAGTTATTGTGAAATGGTTAGACGTCATATTTGCATGGAATTAATAGGCACTGCTTTGACATTGAAAAAAGCGTTTCAGTGCGGCCAGATCGGTGGAAATCGTACTCGTACATAATATGACTAAGATAGCCGAAAACTTGTACTCAGTGCAACTGCGCGGCCACGTATATTAACCATGGCGCCTCTAGCTAGTCACTGCCAGCGCGACATTCTGTGCTCTGTGATTCGTAACGATATTTAAAATATGTTCGCTCAAGGCCCCGTCACGAGTAGCTATAATTTTTTTAAATAAAGAACTTCTACTAAGTTACGTAGCAACAATTCAATCAACAACAAATAATCTCAAATTCAATCAATTCAAAGTATCATACGTGTAATACACAAGTAAAATTTCAAAATTTAATAAACCCCCGACACATTTATCTTGCGAAAACATCCCGATTCAAACAGTAAAACGCCCATAACTTTTGAACGGCTGAACAGATTTTATTCAAACATAGCTAAGAACACTCTCGACACAATCACCTTTCAAACAAAAAAACTAAATCAAAATCGGTTCATCCGTTGAGGCGCTATGATGCCACAGACAGACACACAGATACACAGATACACCGATACACAGATACACCGATACACAGATACACAGACACACAGATACACAGTAACACACCTCAAACTTATAACACCCCTCTTTTTCCGTCGGGGGTTAAAAACTAATGAGCAATTTCACTTGGTCGGGTTATATTTTAACGATATAAAGCGCTGTCGTCTAATGTTTTGTGGTTTAATGAGTCAGACGCGTTCCGGATCTGGAGGCAAAAGTCCTCACGCACATTTGGGAGTGGCGCGAGGAGGCGAAACGCCGGAGCGAAATGCCGTTGTCGCGACAAATCACGGCTCGGTGAACAGAGCTCCGGCATCTCATGGCGACATTGAGAGAGCGACTGTCACAACCCAGTGCTGGGCACGCTACGATTGCGGCGATAAGGCCCCTCTGAGGTGTGGCTTACGGCGTTCTCACCTTCCGCCTGGCGCAGGTCTTTACCGGACACGGCTGTTTCGGGAGGTTCCTGTTCAGGATAAGGCAAGCAACTGAAGGAAAATGGGTGGATTTTAGTCAGTAAAAGTCTGAACGCCAGAGCGGGAGAAATCATTGGATGATTGATAAAATTTTATAATTTACCAGTCGCTACCTATACCTAACTTAGTCAAGTTCTTTATTTATAAAATTTATATCTTCTCGTGACAGGGACTTTAGATTATTTTGACGTCTGTAGCGCATAGCGATAAATATCGCTCGTAGCAGATGGCGTAGCAATCTATCACAAGTTACATGAAGCTAACTTGTTTAGTTCTATGAAACGGTATGTAATAATATAATTCGCCTGGTGTAGCTGTAGATGAATAAAATTTAAACTTGAGTTTATCTTCTCTTGTGGAGGGGCCGAGAAATAACTCGGACACTTCGACCCATTGCGATCTCATGTGAATCCTACTACTATTTATAAACGTGAAAGTTTGTGAGGATGGATAAATGGATGTTTGTTACTCTTTCACGCAAAAACTACTAAACAGATTTTGATGAAACCTTACAGTAATCTAGCCTATACATCAGAATAACATATAGGCTTTAAATTCCCGCACTCTATGCGAGCGAAGCTGCGGGTAGAAGCTAGTCAAATCTATTATAATTATTATTTTTTGTTTATGTTTGTAAAAGGATCTTGAACTTCCGGTAAATTCTTTAACTGAAAGTTACATTATTGCTTAGTATTTTTAGCGAACACACATGGTTCCTGTCAAATTGGCCACAGGAGCGCAAGTGCGAGAAAAATATGTATTGCGTAAAGACGATGCTTTTGTTACTATCTTATAATTAGGTAACCTCGTTACCCTAGGCCTAACTTATCATCTTTAAGAAACATTTCATAAATATTTACTTTATCCCCACAAAGTAAAAACAAAAGAAGTTACTCGTCAATAAATAGGTTTCTCTAATAAAAACTCACAACAATGCCTATGCCCGACGAAAAATTACCAACGGCTTCTAATTTAATTACAGCCAAAAAAACAATGAATAAAAACTTTGACAGCCCCACAGTTACTGAGAAATTCAGCCATCGTATTGATACATTTTAGAAAAGTTCTGCCACCCTACGTGAAACTTGATAGGAAGAAATCAACCAACATTTGATGTAATGGGTTTCATAATAAGTCCCAAGTTTCTGTCTCCGTTTGTCAGTTAGACCAGTCAAAGAATTTCAAGGCGTAATTCAATGTTAGAGTGATATCACATCTACCCTTTGTTTGGGTCCTGTGAGCACTACATTCAGCTTTTAGAGGAGCGGGAAGGGGGGACAGTCAATAGCTTCACGCCTGCGCACTTTATCTTCCTAATTCAATTGGTGTGTGAAGTTGAACCTTATGGCCGGCGGTGTAAGGTAGCCGTATCTATCCTTATCGGTTGGAGGACAAAGGTGTCTGGATGCTAGATCTAGGATAACAAAGAAATGCAGGCAAAGGCTGCTCTTAGATCCGTTTAAAGTTATTTTGTAATGAAATATTTCTGACCGCTTTGCAAAAATACTCGTGTAAATATTCTCGTAACTCATCATTACCTTAGTTATTTGTTTTGTAGATAATTTAGATAATTTCGCGATCCGTATACTTCAAATGCCACCAAATACGTAAAGCCGACATTGTACTTTCTATTTAAGATAGGTACCTAACCTAAACGTGGATACATAAGAAACCTTCAAACAATATCAGACTGCGAACATATAAAAATATTTCCTTTTATACCTATGACCTATTTCAAGGCCACATTTTCTACAAAACAAGTTTGTGGAGGACTATTTTGCGAGTTATATTTCGTTTTAACTCACAAACGACTAGATCTACCTACTGTACTGCACTATTGGAACCACGTGAATTGAATCATAGAAAAACGTTTTTACAAAAAATTTAAACAGCTTCTAAAGAAAAACACTATAAAGCGAAAAATAACTTTGTTTTCCTTTTGTCTTTGGTACCTTTCGTTTATCGTTTTTCGACACCGATTTCGGAAAAAGTTATTTTTTGCTTTGTATTGTTTTGCTTTAACTTACTTGACTTACTATTTTTGTGTTAAAATGTTTTTATTTTACTCTTTTTAGTGTTGGTAGGTCCCTCGAATTACCATGAAAATCATTTATAGCCAGAGTACTTCTCATTTCAATTCCAATAAACCCAAAAGACGATTAGGATACATTTTTTTATTACGGAGTTCCAGTGTCTACCTCCCGGCTTCATCATCAGACCAGTTCGATGGTACCATTTTCATCAGTACCATTTTTTTTATATATATTTGCTTTATCATAGTCGCATAACTATTCGAGATATCTTATACCCATGACATACTTATTAAGGAGTTCCCGTGGCTATCTGTGGTCTTCTTCATCAGTTCCACTTCACCAATTGATACTTTCTGAGTGCAAATGCTTGCCATATTATTGAAAATACCAAAATCGATATATTTCTGCCTATAATATTTGAGGAGTTCCCTCGATTTCCATGGGGTCCATAAAAATATAAAAACAGTATATTTATGAAGATGGGAACCCATCTTCTGATTCATATATACTGAAAAGAAGACTGTGAAAGTTCACAATGACGTCAAACTTTGCAAAAAAGGAAAAACTTAATTGAGATGAAGTCTTAAAAATACAGCTGTAGAAAAAATCTTATTTGTTACGCCTTCACCACTATTAAGAAGTTTATAATTACCTACTTAGGTACGTGAAGGTGGAATGATTGCGTGATGGTAAACAGTGAAGAATCGAACAAGGAAACGTGTTTCGCCGAACCCGTAGCATGGGATAAGCGAAGATGGTGAATGCGGGTGGAATCTGCTGGGGCATAATAGGATAATAAGCCGTATAGAAAGCTGTTAGAAAGATTCGTCAATTTAGTGATGTAGATACCGCTAGGCTGGTCTATTTTAGTTACTTTCATAGTATAATGTCTTACGGTATTTTACTATGGGGAAGGGCTGCAGACATTGAGGCAATTTTTATTCTGAAAAAACGAGCCATCAGAGCGATATACAATCTTCGCCGGCACGATTCTCTAAGGGAACTGTTTAAGGGCATTAACATCATGACGGTTCCTTGTCAATATATTTATGAAAACATCATGTACGTGAGAAAGAATTTACTTCTTTTTAGTAAAAACGGCGATAGATATAATTACATTACTAGAAATATGGACCAATTAGTTCAACCAGGTTTCAGACTGGCTAAAGTAGCCTCATCTTTCATGGGGTACTGTACAAAATGTTACAATAAAATTCCTCCCCACATTCTAGAACTGAATGAGACGAAATTTAAAACTTGTATAAAACGCACACTATGCAGGCAGGCATATTATAAGTTGGGGGATTACATCACTGATAAAAATGCTATATTCTAAAAAAATAAAATACCTATATACAAATGCAAAGGGGAGACGGAAAAAAGAGCTATAGGCACCCATCAAAATTGTTGTACAAAGAAAATGTTTTGCAATCTTCAGTTGGTTGCCAACAAGGTGACCCTCTCGGGCCAGTCATTTTCAGTCTGGCTATTCATCCCATTATTCAGAAACTAAATTCCAAATTTAACTTATGGTATTTGGATGATGGAACACTAGGAGGTGACGTAGACACCGTTTTAGCAGATTTAAAATTCCTGAAAGAGCAGCTTAAATCCATCGGCCTAGACCTCAACCACTCCAAATGTGAAATTTTTCTTAGTGACAATACCGACAGACAATCGACCCTACAAACATTCTATGCAATAGCCCCAGAGATCAAAATTTTAGATAAAAGTTCACTACACCTCCTAGGTTCCCCAATTTTGGAAGACAGTTTTTCTTCATTCATTGATGGCAAAATTAACCATTTTAATGATATTTCGGATAGACTCTCCAAAATTAACCTTCATTCGGCTTTTACTCTTATTAGGTATTGCTGTTTTGGACCAAATTTTATGTACTTTCTCCGCTCTTCCCCTTTATGGAAGCAGCCACATCTCTTGGAAAAATTGACGAAATTATTCGATGCACTCTGACATCCATCTTAAATGTGGCCTTGGATGATCGAGCCTGGATGCAAGCTACACTACCTATTCGTTTCGGCGGGCTCGGCATCCGCAAAATTACTAGTATAAGCCTACCGGCGTTCCTGTCTTCGGTCCACAGCACTGAAACGTTAACCAAAAAAAATTTATCCCGTTCATTGGTTAACTGTTATGTGCCGTGCTTGACCGACGCAGTGTGCGCCTGGAAAATGGCTTGCCCGAATACGGCGTTGCCCGAGAACCCATCTTCCCAGAGACAGTGGGATGAGCCGCTCTGCAGGTTGGTACGGAATAAACTTATAAATACGTCTACCAATACTGCTGAGCGTGCCCGCCTGCTGGCTGTGGGAGAGTGGGAGTCGGGCCTCTGGCTACAGGCATTACCGTCGGCGTAGTAGTAGACTCAATTTATTTTAGTATTGTATAACTGCGCAGCACGTGTGTGATTACTATGTACCCAACTGTAGATCCCATACCATTTGCTGTACCTTTGTGTCGTTCTTTGACTTATGTGTGCCCTGGCAGTTGAGTGTTGCATGCCCTCTCAAATGTCTCTCTGATGGTGGCACGTGTGTTGGATCATTCGGTTCCCTTCATGATGGTTGAGCTGGGTGGTGCCGATTCATGCGTCATGTTCGTGAACGGGCGCCGTCAGTTGGGATTGATCTTAACTTAACTGCTTCGGATGCTAATGTTTTTCTAGTAACTATTATGTCTGCACGGTACATGTGTGAGTACTTTTAATACTTTGTACCTGTACGTAGTATGGTATGTAGTGTTATATAGACACACATATGAATTGCATTGTCCTCAAACATATGAATTTATTAATGTATGTACTTATGTACCTAAATATTGTAAAAAACACTTTTTTTTTTAAAGAGTATGTATGGAGTTTCTTGTGCGTTCTTCTGCATAAGAAGCTACTTTCCGAATGCACGGTAGAATCAATTTTTATTCCTTTTAAATTTTAATGTATTAACGTTCAAAAGTGCCGCTTGGTGGCCTAGTTGAAATAAAATATCTTTGCCTTTGTCTTTAGGTGAATGCGGGTTGAATCTGCTGGGGCATAAAAGGCCTTTTAGGTGAATGCGGGTTGAATCTGCCAGGGCATAATAGCATAATAGGCCTTTTAGGTAATGCGGGTTGAATCTGCTGGGGTATAATAAGCCTTTTGGGTGAATGCGGGTTGTATCTGCCGGGGCATAATAGCATAATAGGCCTTTTAGGTAATGCGGGTTGAATCTGCTGGGGTATAATAAGCCTTTTGGGTGAATGCGGATTGAATCTGCCGGGGCATAATAGCATAATAGGCCTTTTAGGTGAATGCGGGTTGAATCTGCTGGGGCATAATAGGCCTTTTGGGTGAATGCGGGTTGAATCTGCCGGGGCATAAGAGCATAATAGGCCTTTTAGGTAATGCGGGTTGAATCTGCTGGGGTATAATAAGCCTTTTGGGTGAATGCGGGTTGAATCTGCCGGGGCATAATAGCATAATAGGCCTTTTAGGTAATGCGGGTTGAATCTGCTGGGGCATAATGGTTTAATTAGCCTTTTAGGCGAATGCGGGTTGAATCTGCTGGGGCATAATAGGCCTTTTGGGTGAATGCGGGTTGAATCTGCCGGGGCATAAGAGCATAATAGGCCTTTTAGGTAATGCGGGTTGAATCTGCTGGGGTATAATAAGCCTTTTGGGTGAATGCGGGTTGAATCTGCCGGGGCATAATAGCATAATAGGCCTTTTAGGTAATGCGGGTTGAATCTGCTGGGGCATAATGGTTTAATTAGCCTTTTAGGCGAATGCGGGTTGAATCTGCTGGGGCATAATAGCATAATAAGCCTTTTAGGTAATGCGGGTTGAATCTGCTGGGGTATAATAAGCCTTTTGGGTGAATGTGGGTTGAATCTGCTGGGGCATAATGGTTTAATAAGCCTTTTAGGCGAATGTGGGTTGAATCTGCTGGGGCATAATGGTTTAATAAGCCTTTTAGGCGAATGCGGGTTGAATCTGCTGGGGCATAATGGTATAATAAGCCTTTTAGCTGAATGCGGGTTGAATCTGCTGGGGCATAATAGGCCTGGCCTGGTCTTTTACGTTTCCACTGCTGGAACACAGGTCTCCTATGTATGAGCGGGATGGGTCATAATCCACCACGCGGGCCCAGTGCTAGTTAGTGGATGTCACATGTCTGCAAATCGCTTCCATCTGAGAATGTCAAAATAAAAAGTCAATGTCTGAAAGTCTCAATATAAAGAATACTGAAGACTTGTGGGGGATATCCGTTAGGGTTCTTGGAGATATTATTGACTCAATTGCTCCTGTCCTAACAGGCATATTCAATCAATGTTTGGACAGCGGCACTTTTCCTGACTTAATGAAACACAGTAAAGTAGTACCAATTTTCAAATCAGGCTGTAAGAGTGATCCTTCTAATTATAGACCTATATCCGTGCTTCCAGCATTGAGTAAAATCTATGAAAAAATCATGCTGGAACAGATGTTGTCTCACTTCAATTCAAATGGGATCCTGCATAGTCAACAGTTTGGTTTCACGAAAGGTAGGTCGACAACGGACGCGGGAGTAAAACTCATCAGCCACATCTTGGAGGCTTGGGAGAGGTCCCAGGATGCCATTGGCATTTTCTGTGATCTCTCAAAGGCTTTCGACTGCGTCGACCACAACACACTGATCTGTAAATTACATCACTACGGAATTCGTGGAAAATCTGCTGATCTCGTGCTTTCCTATTTATCAAACAGACAGCAAAAAGTAAATGTTAATGGGGCGACGTCCTCCGGGTCTCTAGTCAAGATGGGCGTGCCCCAAGGTTCAATTCTCGGCCCTTTCCTTTTTCTTGTTTACATTAATGATCTCCCTTTTATGATGGCCAAATTATCGGATATATTTCTATTTGCTGATGATACTTCGCTAATTTTTAAAATAGATAGGCAAGATACGGATGTTTTAAATGTCAACGAAAGTCTAATTGTTCTCTCAAAATGGTTCGCAGCTAACAATCTTTTACTGAATGCGAAAAAAACAAAATGTCTAAAGTTCTCTTTACCAAATGTACCACAACATGACCTAAACTTAAATCTTGACGGCAAAAATCTTGAAGTTATAACGGAAACTGTATTCTTGGGGATTACTATCGATTCAAAATTGCAGTGGGGCGCGCACATTAGAACTCTTTCGGGTAGGTTAAGTTCGGCTGCATATGCAGTAAGGAAAATAAGGCAGCTAACCGATGTAGCTACAGCTAGGTTAGTATACTATGCTTATTTCCACAGTATTATGTCTTATGGCATTCTGCTGTGGGGATCAGCAGCAGACGTTGACTCAATTTTCATCCTACAAAAGAGGGCAATCCGCGCAATCTATAAAATGGGTCCTCGCGAGTCCCTCAGAGAAAAATTTAAAGAGATCGATATACTGACTCTACCTTCACTTTATATTTTGGAATGTATTTTGTATGTCCGTAAAAATCGGGGGCTGTTCAAAACTAGAAGCGACTTCCATAATTTAAATACACGCAGTAAGCACGAAATTGCAATACCCAAATTCAGATTAACGAAAACTAGCAAGTCTTTTCTTATAAACAGTATACGCTTTTATAACAAGTTGCCAAAGTCTGTTATAGAACTGACCGATGGAAGGTTCAAAAACTACATCAAACGTATCCTTGTTAAAAAAGCATATTATAAAATCAAGGACTACGTTGAAGATAAAAACATTTGGCCTTAGCTCCTTCTGCGCATGCAGCTTCCCTGGTAACTTGTAAACGGCACAAATATGTGGATGTCTCTAACTATTCTCAATCTCATTTTTCTTTCCTTCTTTTAATTAGACTTTTTACAATGGTTTTCAAACATCTTTATAGCCCTTTGCTAAGAATAGTTACAGCACTGATAACAAAATTTGTGCCACATGTTAAATTTAGTCTTGTTATACTTATTTTTATTTACAATGTATAGATTCTTTTACCGATTGTTTTGTGAATGTGTGAACATTGTAGGCCTTCTAGATGCTAGTTAACATTTGTTAACTTTTTTATAAAATATATAGTTAATCCTTTTATTTTATTTTTTTAGTTTCTTACGACTTATTGTCATAAGTCAGGCCTACGTTGTCCCCCCATGTCTAAGTACTAATGCTGTAACATGGAAATATTATAAAACCAAACCATTTTTAAAAGAGTAACCATGGAGTTTCTTGCCGGTTCTTCTCCATAGGAAACGACCAACCCGAACCGTGCACCTTTTGTCGACGTTTTATAAGTGCCCATGTAGGCCTATGTGAAATAAAAATATTGATTTTGATTTTGATTTTGAATGATCATAGAAAACAATCGCCGCAGTCAACGGACTCAGTAACAATCAGAGACGACTCAGAGATCAGTCAATCAATAATGATTGATTGACATAAGCGCGCTACAAATTCGGCTCTTCATGTTTCACACCTTATCATGGGCTCAGGATTTAAATAATGTAATTATCTAAAAACAACACTCACATTAAGGTTTCTGTTAAGAGAAGCGAAAGTAGCCAGCTTCCACGAAAATAAATCAAACTAATTAAAATTAATATCCGCATTTCTTCGTGTAAAAAATCACTCACAACTTGGTTTCCTCATACCGATATGTAGGTCCCGAGTAATCAAATTTTACGGATGAGTGGGTACCAAGAAATTCGACCTCCTTTACAATAATATACGCACCATCTCCTATGGCTCAGTAATGAAATAACAGTAATATAATAAAACAGATTCCAAGGAATTCTGCAAGGGAAACGTATGAATACGAATTCAAGTGAGTGAATTTACTGCGAAGGAACATTTAATAAAATGGGAAATTTTCTGAGAAAACACAATACACAACTCCCTTTTCGCCGCTATACAATGGGACCTCTAAACTAATCAGTGTAAAGCGAAAGTAGATTTTGACAGAATTCTCACATATTTTTTTATTCTTGATAGTCTCGCGTTTGACAACTACCTCGCCTGATGGTAGCGATGATGTGGCCTACGGTGAAGCACGCAACACGCTTGCCTAGAACTAACCTATTCACTCTTGACTTAAAGACCCCAAGGTTGTAGCTATCGGGGATCCAAGACTCCGGAAGGAAATTCCACTCCTTATCTGTGCGCACAATGAAAGTATTAGCAAAACTTCGTGTTTGTGCGTATGGCTGGGATGTCCACCATGTACCGATGGCGCATGGCCGTATGTCTTGTAGTCCGATGATGGAAAGGGCTAAGCGGAATCAAATTGTGCAGTTCCATCGCACACTCCCCGAAATGTAACCGATAAAAAACCGACAGGCTGGCAACTCGGCGTCGATGTTAGAGGCTCTGGAGCTTTGAAGCGACCAGTGAATTTCAGCTTTTTCAGAAACCTATCTACATGAACAAGACTGGATAATGTAAGTTTTAGGATTCTAAAAGTAAGTAATCCCAGCCCTGCGGCTTACCTAAGTCTAGATGGACTTATGAAATATTTAATTTGTATTTTACTCAGGTACCTAACATCGGAGCTAACTCAAATCTGGTGGTGTAGCTTTTACGAAATTATTAGTCTATTTTATACGATTTTACATTTAAACTTAAAACCCCTCAGGCTAACATTTAGCTACAAGACTAGAAGTAAATCTTGGCATGATAAGTCAGATAGGTACAGTCAGCAGCACCATGTTAACAGGTTCACTGTCAACATTTCAAAAATAATAGTTAAAAACAATCACAAATGCCTTACGCGCGCCATGGGACTGTGAATGTGTTAAGCGCACGACATACATTAAAATACTTAAGTTTACACTCCTAAGTAAGCATTTTAAATTCAATATTACCGGAAAAGGATAAAAAAAAAATTAATAGCAGATTTTTGCATCGAGCACAAATTAATTTATTATTGCACCGAGTGCCTGATTTAGAGCCCGAGCGTTAGCGAGGGCTCTAATCTAACAGGCACGAGGGCAATATAAATTACTTAAGGCGAGGTGCATAATCTGCTTTTCTTTCAACTATTACCTATAGGAATAGTAGATAAAAGAAACTCATATCAAACAGTTAAAATAGAAGTTTAATTATTGAAATTAAAAGATTTTCTATAACACTGACGGCTTCATTTAGAATGTTTTCCGGAGTTAATGTGTCGCTAGATTATTCCATTTTAATTCGAAGCCGAAGCACTCAAAATCAGATAGTATCACACTTTATCGTTTCCAAAAATATTGTCAAGCAAAATTTACAAAGTTCCCGCCAAAACATTTTTTAAATTTCTTTTATTTTTAAATCAGAGTTAGCAGCAATAATTGTTTAAATTTGGAACGAGTAGGATAGAAACGAATAATACGTACGTAAAAAAAAAATATTGATATCGGCTGGCTGAATAGAGCTAATCCATTGAGATTGGCACCTTTTGGTGCGATAATAGTACATTATGGTACAAGTGTGTAATGTTGGTGATTACCGCTGAGGCGCTTAAGAGAGCCGAGGACGGTAATCATCAATACACACGTGTAGCATACGACGTTTTTCAACACACTTGTGAAGAAATAATACTAAAAAATCATTTCCAATAGTGAAAACGAGTTGTGAAATTTTTTTCGCAATGGCGGGCAAAATTAATCAGTTTTCCTATGCACGCGCATCTAACAATTGCGATCGGCCATAGACTAAAAATAATGAGTTATCATTTTTTTGGCTTCTCGCGGATAGCGTTTTAGCCACGTACAAAATGGGGAATTTCAAGTTTTCTTTAGTACAGACAAAAACAAAAGTTATATTTAAGTGAAATTTTTATTTACTAAACACGTACAAGTTGAAATTATCTATTTAAATACGACGTTGCATGAAATGTGTTGCATTTGTACTATTGACCACGAACTTTTTTGATTCGAAACTTTTTTAAGAACAAAGCAACTCAACCAATAAATTAAAAAAAAATCTCTTTGTCTCACTTGTGAATAATAGTAATGAAAAAGTCACAGTTTGATAACAGGTTTCATTATGTGCCTAATTGCGGTGAAATTAGAGCCACTTTATGAGCAAGTGTGTTGAAAAAAAATAAACTGTGCAATAATGAAATTTCATACATTTTTATTGCTCTAGAGCATTAAAGACTCGCTTTGTACTGAGTTTTTAGTGTGATTGTGATGAAATTAAAGCATAGTTGGAAGAAAAAATAATTTAAAACATGCTTTGACAGTATGTTTATTTAGATAGGTAATAACTTTCATGTACGAAATAATTATTTCACAATGTATTTGTTCAGTTATAATCGCAGAAGTGTGCCCACAACAATCTGAAAAGTGAAAAATTTCTTGCTTATACGGTGTAGCAATAAAGGGACACATAATATTAATTAGCTACTTTTGATGCGTTTTTTTTCGAGTCGATGGTTATTTTTTTTTAGTTTCGGCCCAGTAGATTGGTACGTTTATAGCGGCATCAGTGGTTTTGTGATCACATGACTGCGTCAGCAGCCGGCATTACCGTAACCGACTACTGGGCCAGAAATTTAACTAAAGTCCCCGTCACGAGAAGCTATAAATTTTGTCAATAAAGAGTTCTACTAAGTAAGTCTCGTTTGTTATCGATACGCTAAGAAGAAGAAATGGCGTTCTTTAATTCCTCAATGGTGCAGGTGTATGGGCACTTGGGGCAACCAACAAGTGGGGTCATATGCTTGTGACTTTTGATGCTGACTGTAGATGACATGTTTCGTAGACACTACACAAACCAAGAAATTCCCTAAGGCAGTGAAGTGAAAGAAACATAAACACGTATGTGCCTAACAAAGTCACGAATTATTCTCTCTTGTTAGAAAAAAACGCTTCATCCCCGAGGGTATGAGATAGCATTACTTACTTAATCAATAGCATTACTTACTTAATCAATCTTTTCACTAATGTGTGTCACAAAAGTAACAAACAATGCGCAATTGTTTGTTACTTTTGTGCTTTTGGCGGTACTCCAATAAATAAGATATTGGGTAGATTTACATACATACATACAGGTTACTGCATTGTATTTGTAATTTCTGAATATTAATTTGGTAAAATAAAGTTGGTTGTTCGGAGCAGTGTAGGCCCAGTGGTAACGGCCCAGACATAGGTACTTGTCATATGTCGTGGTGGTTCGAACCCAGGCAGACGCTTTACTTTGTGTAAATTATTTCATCACCACTGCTCTAAAAACGATGAAGGAAAACATCGTGAGGCATGTCTCAGAACTAAAAATCGACGACATATGACATCGACCAAACCGCGCTGGGCCCGCGTGGTGGATTAAGGCCAAATCTCACTCCATAAAGATAGGGGATCTGTGTCCCAGCAATGGGAACATTAAAAAGGAATTTGGAGTACCAACCAAATTCATAATCATCCGCCTTCTCCCGCTTCACCCAGAGCGTGAGAAGTCATTGGATGATTTCCCAACGCAAAAAAAGAGATATGTATATCGTATGTAAAGATGTAGTATGAGAAATATTAGATACCTACGTACCGAAAATGATTTTCCCTACATATCTATAAAGTAGGAATTTTCCTTTCAATTAAAATCAACAGAACTTTCCACAATTTATATTTTATAACGAGTAAATTTTGCGCTAAAACTTTCGAGCAGAGGTCTTGTTCCCGATGAATGGAACAATTAATATTATAAATTCTCTCGTGGAAGTTGCGAACGAGTTACTCGACTAATAATATTGGCTATATGTAGGTAGGGTGAGTGGAGACAAGATGAAAAATGGGGAACACAAAAAGTCGTCCGTAACGCCAGATTTTGTGCAGTTTTTGCAGTGACTTGATTGTGATTTTGTTACGTCACACACCTCAGTCAGCGTTTACCGCTTTGAGTGAGTATTTGTGTGAAAAGTCAAATATCGTGACTTTTACGCGACTTAATCGAGTTTTTAAATCTTACCCCGTGTCTTGTAACTTTACTTATGAGGTAGGTACGAATTTGCCGTCTTTACCCATCAATATTTGACGGGATAAGAAGAACATGTAAAAGTTTCTAAAGACTGAGATGTAAAAAAAGATGCAAATGTTATTTTCTAATATCTCGTATTAGCAATAAAATGATTAATTTCAATGATAGTGAAGCAATTACAGTGGAAAGTTTGAGAATCGCTACTCCAATCTTCCCCGGTGGGGTAAGAATGATAAATATAAAAATTATACTCCATTTTAACTTTTTTAAGTAAAGGTTTTTTGATTAAAGGTTGACACTACAGTCAGTTGTGTTTTCCGGGCACTTCAAACTATAGAAAAGTGACCATCAACAACATATGATATTCATTTGAACGATTTTGCAGATTATTTAGTTCTTTCCCCATCACCATTTCATCTCCCCTTGTTTCATTTTAGTGATACATTTTAATTAAGTTTTTTTTGTATTATAGGATTGGGCGAGAGACTACGGCATATTGCCACCACTGCGCAGGCGACCTTGACTCTACCCAGCACACGCTCGATGTATTCCAACCAGTAGTTCCTGAGATTAGCGCGTTCAAACAAACAAACAAAACTCTTCAAGCTTTATAATATTAATATAGATTTTTCATCTGATAACTTCAAAATAACACTGTGTACTTTTAGTTATGTGATTGTCACAGTGTGCTGCGCTGTTAGGGTGATCGATTGGCCAGGGGGCATAGGATAGACCGTAGGATCCACGCCGTTCCTGACATAACTTTCAAGTAAGACGTATACGTTGATTGGAACTGCGGAGAGGCAAAGCGATTGGCTGCACCCGCTGCGCGGGTTCGATTTGTTTTGGGTCTGGCTGTATGCGAAATGTGACATTAAATGTTTGTACACCCGCAGTTTGTACAACGCACCCACGTCGCCCGTTGTTTATAAAAAAAAGGAATACTGAGGACCGAATAAGGATACCTACCTATGTATCAAGGTAGAAGGAAGTCATAGTACCTAGATACAGATCTCAATCGTATAAGCCACTCGACGCCGTCTGTAGAGACACTAATGTCGTTATGAGTTGCCAACTATTAATCCTATTTAACATGCTAAGCCGCACGTACTCGCGCTGAATCGAATATAAGCGGATCACTTGGAGGGGAATCGGGTCCAACTAGTGTTCAAAGTCTATATTATAGGAATATTCAGATACTTAGTTCATCTTTTTTAGGAGCAAAGTAGGACAGTAGATGCGTCCTTAGGTAGGTTCTATGAACATCATTAGGCATGTTCCTTCTCTTGCCCAAAGTTACTCTCATTACGTTTTCCGTTTTGTCAATCGTCACTGACCCCTACCTGTCTAGGAACGTATTCTTAACCAAAGATAAGTTCCTGTACAAAGTAGGTAATAATTAAAACCTATAAAGGTCTAATCCCATTAATTATTTAATCTCAGAGCAAAAATGTTGTGATCAAAATAGCGCAATAATAAAATAATACGATTAGGTACTTAGCGCTTGATCTTTTTTGAAAAGTTGTTTAGTTATTGCGTAGTTCAGCCGGGCGAGCACGGCCGCAGCAGCGCAGTTTGGGAGCAAAAACCGTGCTAAAATGCGTGACTCAAGCCTGTCACATAGGCCGTGTTTGCCCGGCAAGACTATAAGTATAAACTCCCAGGGCTCGGTACGAATAAGATGCAACGGTGCATCGATCGAACGCGACCTACTTGCAGGTCAAACGGGCAAGGGGGTGCACCTATCCCCTCCTGTGCCTGACCTACCCAACCCACCCACACTCATTGGTTTAATCTGGATGCACTAGCAATCATGCGGGGACAATACATGCTATTTTTCTACGCAGTGCGAGTTTCAGGGTCAACAGGGGAAAATGTGGTAGATGAAATCTGAGTGGGTGAAGTAAGTAATTGTTTATTGACCTCAATGGCGCAGTGGTGGTTGCTTTGTGCTTAATACTATTTTGATTGATAAACGGGTTCTTCTTGAAATTAATATTTTATGAAATACAGTTTCTTGTTTATAATCGAGGGTTCACGGGCTATTTGAATCAAGCGACATTTTTGGAACTTTACAGGAGAGTATTTCAAAGATTAGGAAAAATAAACATTTTAATAAAGTAGTAGGTTTTTTTCTTAAAGTGGTCTATGTTGATTTCCTTTACAAAAACCGCACAATTTAATCTAGTACCTTTTCATTTATAAAGCTGTTATTACCTACCTATTAAAAATAAATGTCATTCGATACGAAATTACCTCAAATTTTACGTAATAGTAGTATTACGTTGAAATTTAGAAACAGGCAAAACGATTCAAACGCCCTATGTTACTAAACTTATGTCAGCACAAACAGCTTAGTGCTCGTTCACACAGAGATCCGTTTTACGGGTCCGCTTTATCGTAAACGTTTTTATTTGGCGCTGACGTGTGTAGTTGTATGAGCGAGTTCACACACATGGCAGTAGGTATGCCGAATCCAGTAAGAAATGCCGATTACAGAAATTTACAGCAGTCCGTTATACAGACCCGCATTATTGTATACGTTTTTATTTGGCAATGGCGTAGGTAGTTGTATGAGCCAGTTCACAGATACAATCGGATTGGTATTAAAATACCTACTGATCCGTTTTATCGGATGTCCATCCTTGTAGATAGTTGGTTGCTGTGAACAACGGTACCTACTGTAAATGCGGTGTGAGCATCACCTGCAGCCGTATTGCAAAAGTGAATACGGCAACGCAAAGAGTTTGACCGCTATCCGGCTGCTGTAGTAACGACGGATCCGTTAAAAACGATCCTGGAAATAAGGTTGTTATGTGTGAACGTAACCTTAAGATATAATCACAATTTTTTGGCTGTAGGTATGATGTCCATCTTTTGTAAAACTGTATAAAATTTGTGTCGCATCAATCAAATTACGATGCAAACTAGATCTTAATTTACTGATGTTTTAAGCGACAAAAAAGTGCTCAGATCGCCAAGAAAACGGACTCAAACGACGCAAAAAGATCTGGCGATTCCGAATAAATGTGGGTATATAACTAAATATCGGCCAGGCTGTCGCTTATTACAAATAGCCTGGGAATCCTCGATATTATTAACAAGTTCGCGTTTGAGTTTGACCACCATACTATCTCAACTGATGGCAAACTACGATGTGGTCGAAGATGGAGCATGCTTGCCTTGAATTAATCTATTCAGTGTTGACCTACAAAGACCCTAAGGTTTTAGCTACCAGGAAACAGACTCCGGCAAGGAAGTCCACTCCTTAGCCGTAGGTACGCTACGAGCAAGTTTTGGTTGAACCGAAATACAAAATTAAAACGCAGCCAGTGAAAAAGATAACGGGAATGAACTTACCCAAGCAGGAACTTTATAATTTGTAAGGAAGGGTTTCCAGAATCAGCTTAGCTTTGTTTTATATTTCTATCGGTGGAATTGTGCGAATTTGATTGAAAATTTCGAACCTGACAGCTTCTGTCATTTGACAAAAAATGACAAGAATATCAAAAAAGTATCTCATCACTCAGACCATAATTTGGTCTGAGGAGAAACGTTACCAAAAAAAGGACGCGGTAAAAAGCGCGTTCAGTAGGTAGGTACTGTAGGCACCGTAGGTACCTAAGTGCCATCTTATAATGATACTTTCCTTCATGCGCAACTGTACTCGACTGGTTTTCATGACTGTAGTTATAACAAAGGATGGCAGCGTCCTAGAAATAGTCCTTCGGTTAATGTAGGTCATGTCTGGATTTTATCGATTGTTGTTACTGCATCGTACGTAGGTAGGTAGTTACAAACTATGCGAGAGAGTAATACGGCGTCACACGCTACAGACTGCACTAGTCTCAGATTTTGTTGAAACTTTGTGGGGATAGTCCCCAAAAGATAAACTCACTTTTTGGCGAAAACAAAGTGGAACCTACCTTTTCAATGGAGATATCTACTAACTTACTATATATATGTGGACTATACTGCACCCTCACGAAGTTTCAAAGAAAAGGCAGACCAGTGCCCTTTGTGAGGTGTGGTGACTCGTAATATGGGATACCTACCTAAATCGTAATCGTAAAATCAAATATATATCAATGTTAAATGCTTTTTGTCTGCCTTTTACGGACTAGGCTCAGTTTTTTTATCCGTAGCTACCTCAACCACAGATAATATAATACTAGCATACAGATGCCTCATCCCATACAAATAAATCGAACCGACGTAACTAACGTCTTTCGTCTTATAATTTCTCTAAGAACATCGATCGTATTCAGTTCCGTTCCATGGATATAGATGGTGTTAGCAGCGACTTGCAAGTAAAAGGATTTACTCGGTTCGTGAATACTTTTTTATAAATACAGCGACGATTTGTTTTATAATATTTCTTTGTACCTTTTTAGTCTCATTGTTCCAAAATGTGTGAGCTCGTGGCTAAATAATAACAGTAGTGTATTATTGGGCATTCTAGACCACCTATCGCTTCCTACGGCTCACTTTGTTCGCCTTCGTCGCTTTCGGTGGAATAGAATACCCAATAATATAAATTAAATCTTACATAGGGCAATAATGCAGTAAAATACTGGTTCGACGCCTATTCCTCAACGTTTGTGGCTTGGACGCTGCTCCACTTTTTAAAACTCGTTTGGTTACGAATGGAACGGAAAGCGGTTAGAATGTTCAATAACATAAATGGATCAGCAAAGTTTGTGGTTTGGGCGCTATTCCACTTTTTGAATCTCGTTTGGTTTTGATTGGAACGAAATGTTTTCTAGAATTTTCAATGACGACTACGACGACTCTGTCTCTGTCACCTATGACTTAGACTAGAGTCAAGAGCAAATTCATCACAAATAAAAAAATACATAAATGGATCTACAAAGCTTGTGATTGAGTCTTAATCTACTTTTATAATCTCGTTTGGTTGCGATTCGGTCGGCCCTGCAAAGCTACCATTTACCGTTATGTAACTATACTCCATTTGAAATAACATTAAACATGATTCCAAATCTTTTTACCGTTCGTTCAAACGATTTTGAGTTCTATCCCGTAAACATAACGATGACATAAAAAGCATAAACCTGTTACCAAAACCAACTGTTTACTACAGCTACCATTTGTCGTATCACCAACGCAATAGAAGTCAAAATCGGTTGAACGGGCTGTAAAATGGACTAATTTAAACGTCTAATGTTTATCGCAAATGGAGTTTAAAGGTTAAACCCTTTTACTGTACTGTGTTTTACAAAGTACGGTACGGTACCATATTCACGAAGTTTGTAGTTTGAGTCTTATTCCACTTTTAAAAACTCGTTTGGTTGCAAATGGAACGGAAAACGGTTTAGAATATTCAAACTCATAAACGGATTTACATAGTTGTTTAAGCTCTATTCTAATTTTAAAATCTCGTTTGGTTGCGATTGAATCGTCCTTGCAAACCTACCGTTTATCGTAATGTAACTAAAGGTTAAACCCTTTTACTGTACTGTATTTTCAAAGTACGGTACGGTACGATATTTACGAGGTTTGTGGTTTGAGTCTTATTCCACTTAAATAATCTCGTTAGGTTGCAAATGGAACGGAAAATGGTTTAGAATGTTCAAAATCATAAACGGATTTACACAGTTAGTTATTTTCAGTTCGCATTTCGCTTTTAAAATCTCGTTCAGTTGCAAATGGAACAGCAAAAGATTAGAATGTCCATTAATATAAATGGATCTACAAAGTTTGTGGTTTGGGCGCTACTTTACTTTTTAAATCTTGTTTTGTTGTGAATGGAACGGAAAGCGGTTAGAATGTTCAATAACATAAATGGATCTACAAAGTTTGTGGTTTGGGCGCTATTACACTTTTTAAATTTAGACTAGTTTTGATTGGAACGAAATGTTTTCTGGAATTCTCAATTACATAAATGGATCTACAAAGTTTGTGATTGAAGTCCTAATCTACTTTTATAATCTCGTTTGGTTGCGATTCGGTCGACCCTGTAAACCTACCATTTACCGTTATGTAACTAAAGGTTAAACCCTTTTACTGTACTGTGTTTTACAAAGTCAGGTACGGTACCATATTTACGAGGTTTGTGGTTTGAGTCTTATTCGACTTTTAAATTCTCGTTTGGTTGAAAATGGAACGGAAAATGGTTTAGAATGTTCAAAATCATAAACGGATTTATACAGTTAGTTGTTTAAGCTCTATTCTACTTTTAAAATGTTGTTTGGTTGCGATTGGATCGTCCTTGCAAACCTACCGTTTACCGTTATGTAACTAAAGGTTAAACCCTTTTACTGTACTTTGTTTTACAAAGTACGGTACAGTACGATATTTACGAGGTTTGTGGTTTGAATCATATTCTACTTTTAAAATCTCGTTTGGCTGCAAATGGAATGGAAAATGGTTTAGAATGTTCAATAACATAATCGGAATTTATAAGTTACTCGGGCTAGAATGCTAGTAGCATTTAATTGTAGTTTCTTCATAATGTGCTGTTCATACTAGAATTAGCATGCTGTTCCATGTGTTAGGAGAGCTATCATGTTTTAACAAGTTGGAGCCTGTATCCACGTGCGCGACACGCTGCAAACCTTGTGTGTTTTGTCATCAATTAGGATTGGAAATGAAACAGATTTAATTACGGTCATAAAATACTATTTATTTTTTAAAATAAAATAAATCTTATCACGTTTATGCGGTATGGCATTTCATACAAATTTAAAAGTCTGAAGTTTTGGAAATTAATCATATGCTATAATAAAACTTGATACGTCTAAGCAGCATACAATATAAAAAGTTAGTAGAGAATATTTTAGTAAATTTTATGAAATGTCGTGTCCCGTAATCGCTCTTAAAACTAATTAAGTACTAAATAAGTTCCAACATTATTTACTACAAGTAATAAGATAATAATATGTATTTGGGGTACCAAGAAAATAAATGTTTCACAATTACACTACACATTACTTGTTTCTGAATCCTGCTATAGGTAATTGTCAATAATAGGTATTTTACATAATATTAACTATCTGTAGGTACATTTAGAACTATATCTAAAATACATTATGAAAAATGTATCTACTATAATTACTTACATTTAAAAATAATGTCAATGCATTACTTAAATATAGTTAGTTGTTTTACCTTATCAAACGATAGCAACAGCTTATTTATTTAAAACATAGCGAAGTTAACTTTAGACAAGGGTGTTCATTAAGAGACATGTTAAATAACGTTTTAGTTTTGTTCTCAATATTATTAAAAAAATATTCTAAAGAAGAATTCTCAGAAATATGTGTTGTGTAATAATGTTAATGATGCACAAGGATCGACAATTCTATAGGAACATATACGATTACGAAATGCAGAATGTATTATTTCAACACCTTCACAAAAAATAAAAAAATAATTGTTTTTATGATTAGTACTATACGTAAGTGGCGTTGGTGTACGCTAAAATAGATTTAGATTTACATACTATTAGACTCTGCAATATTCGAAACAATTAATTTGGTGTCCCCAAAAATTCGGGAGTTCGTCTCATAAACATTTGTAAGCCGTCCACTGGGATTATTGCGATCTTGTTGTACTTTTAATGTGAACTGGGCTTTCTTCTACCGTTCTGCCTAGGGGGTGGAGACAACTACATCTTTTATCTTCAACTTTATCTTTATACCCTGACTTACATGTAGAAGTCTCCCTTAGGTCGTCTCTTTAAATTAGCTGCAGCAAAATGACATGTGGTTCTGAATAATGAGTTGGATGCGCGAGGCACATTTTATTAAATATTTGTTAGAACCTACGAAAGCAATACAAAATGTTACTGTTCGGCGCTTTATCACCAATTCATGATGACAAGTGGATGACCTCGACGTTTGTGTGATATGGTATGGAGTTTATGTAATAACGCGATGAAACTAGCAACGAGAATGAAGAATAGTCTCGACGTGGAACTCCGGGGGAATTTGGCGGCGAGGGAGACACGTATCTGAAAAGAAAACATAAAAAATTAATATAACACCTACCATTTCTGGTTACAGTGGGATCGGTTGGTGGTTATGTGCGAATGAGACACATCACTATCAATATCACTATCACTACGTATTGTCCCTCGCCACGTCTGTCTGTCTGTTCGTGATAAACAGAAAAAGTACTGAACTGATTTTCATGCGGTTTTCACTAATAGACAGAGTGATTCATGAGGAAGGTTTAGGTGTATTGTTCTCGCCTAACTTCTTGGCTACAATGACTGCGCAGTAGTCAATCTCATACAAAAACAGTACCGTTTCGTGTCTTGCGCATCGGAAAACCAACTTCAGGGCGGTCAAGAAGTTTAGCGAGCACTATACAATTTGTTAAGGTCTTGAATAAACTGGTTGAAATATGACGATAATTGTTGAAAATTAAAACGCAGCCAAATCCCTTTGAGATATAACAAAACAATGTATGGTGGAATTTTCCATCTTCTATAGATGTACAAAAAAGTCTGCGATGGCATATGTCTATCTTTTAATGATAGCTTACTTGCCATGTACAATACGGTAATTGGAAAGCTATTTAGACGAATACAGTATTAATCCTTACCAAGTTAAATACGTTAGTTACCTTAAACGTTTCATGCAAATTATGATAATTCTTTACACCATACAATTTAAATGAATATCTTAGGATTTACTGCAAATAACTGCTAACGCGCGCGAAAACAAACCGCTTTCGCCCACTTGCTATAGCGATAATGCGCGCGTATCCTTATCATATCATTTTACAGTTTTGCAATTTAGAGACTGGAGGTATATGTATTTTCTTTTCTTTTTGGGTGTTGTTAGAAGGTTTTATTTACATAGTAAATTATTTGAAAGTAAAATTTCAAGGCCGCATTTTTGTTTTGTGTATGTATATTTTTTTTAAAGAAATAAACGTGTAGGCATACCTAATATGCTCTACTATCAGCCGGGGCGGGTCGCTAGTATACTTATATTCTTACCACTAATAAACTTACTGTTCTCTAATCTGGGACAAAACATACTAACATTAATATAAATTGCCTTAACTTAGAGTCTGATGGGGTGGGCAGTGCTTTCAGGCACGCAGGTCGCCTTTTTCTTATGCTGCTTTTTCAACAACTCGGCCACTGCAGCTGTGAGCTGTGGTATTTTGATTCCGTGTTGGATCTGAATTAGAACA
Source organism: Orthosia cruda (assembly GCA_964057195.1). Lineage (NCBI taxonomy): Eukaryota > Metazoa > Arthropoda > Insecta > Lepidoptera > Noctuidae > Orthosia > Orthosia cruda. Next base: position 37,083,581 of record OZ059831.1, on the reverse strand, counting down.
CACTAAGATTAATTTTGTAACTATAAACAACCTCAATAATTATGGAGTTAAGTTAAAGGGGCTAAGCATATTATTATGGATGGCTTACCTCGATCAACTACCGCTGATTCTCGAATTGAGCACTAAACCACTACTTTATTTTACTATTTTTATAACAACAAATTTCACACATATTTCGTTTACTAATCGAACTATACGAACATAGTAAGCTAAAACTCAGGACAGATTGTCTCATGTCTCTTCACAAAGCAAGAAATAGCATGCACCTACAGGCACACACACATTCTATTTCTATGGTCCCAGATTAGGACACCAAGGACATCTGAACTTTAGGATACCGTAACCATTAAACTAAAATTCAGGACAGATTGTCTCATGTCTCTTCACAAAGCAAGAAATAGCATGCACCTACAGGCACACACACATTCTATTTGTATGGCCCCAGATTGAGCACCAAGGACATCCGAATGATAATTTAATTAATTCATACAGATAACACTACCCTACACGTTAACAAACAACTACTAGTTGCTTAGTTACTCAGCTTTTACTCTGCGTTGCGCTTGATTAAGATGCTTTCACACTCTTACAATCGGCTTCTAAACGGTACGTACGCCGTCCCGTGGTCATTGTGAGTGCCATACTCGTTGTAAACCGCCTGACGCCGGTGTCGGAAATGATCGTTTAAAGCTTTCACGGTTTAGGTGTAAGTAATTCTTTACAATCGCAAAGATTGCAACATTGCATAATGTAAATTTGCAGCGTTTGAACTTTGTTACACGTGTATGAGTAATTTCCATGTATTTAACAATCACACGGTAAAATTAACGCAGTGCATGTTGCAGTCTCTGATTAAAATTGGTATTTTATATAATTTCCTAACCAATGCAATTAATTTAAATAGAACCCTCTATATATGTATATGTATATATCTATAAGTTTTGATTACTTTGCTTATTATTTTATAATGTTCAGAATACATTTTTAGTTCTATTAATCAAGGAATTGTTGTGATCAAAAAACCACGTGCACAAATGCGCGTTAAAAACTTAGTTAATTTATGTGGCAGTTAAACTCAAAGCTGGTGTAAAATCATCAAACTACTACTAAAAGTAACAAACTTTTATAAAACATTTCATGTAAAGGAAGTCGGTTTCTAAATTCAGCAATGACATTAAGCGATTACCATTCAAAGAATTCCTAGACTAAGACTTGAAGTTATGTCAAGGCAAGAATCACTCATTTCTTTCAGTAGATGGAATACGTATTGTTTTTATTTAAAGAGCACCCCTCCCCAGTTGATAGAGATGATTATAGACAGATCCCTCAAACTCAAATTTTAATTATGGACTACAACATGCAGAGCGATCGTCTTACAATAAAGTTCGAATAAGCAAATTAATACATGATGCAATTTTACTGTCTTTGACGTATGCTGCAGTAAAACTTTAAATTATTATAAGTAATATCATCTAACGACTAAAACGAACTTTTTATAATCATTTCATGCAAGGGTTCAGTAGGTACTGATATTAAGATTTCAATTTCAAACAATTCCTAGATTGACATTAAGGTATCACATTTTATTTTTGAATTCCTAAACTAAAACCAGCATATTACAAAAAAATATTAAAGTTATGTCAAGGAAAGAATCACTCATTTATAATAACTTAAAGGAATATGTATCGTTCTTATTTAAAGAACACCCCTCCCCAGTTGATGGAGATGATTATAGACAGATCCCTCAAACTCAAATTTTAATTACGGACTACAACATGTACAGCGATCGTTTTACAATAAAGTTCAAATAAGCAAATTAATACATTTTGCAATATTGCTGTCTTTGATGTATGCTACAGCAAAAGTTTAAATTAGTATAAGTAATATCATCTAACAACTAAAACGAACGTTTTATAATCATTTAGTAGGTAGTGATATTAAGATTAATTTTCAAACAATTCCTAGATTGATAGTAAGGTATCACATTTTTATTTTTATTCCTAAACTAAAACCATCATATTATTACAAAAAATATGTAAAGTTATGTCAAGGAAAGAATCACACATCTATAATAAATTAAAGCAATTGGTATAGTTCCTATTTAAAGAACACCCCTCCCCATTTGATGGAGGTGATTATAGACAGATCCCTCAAAGTCAAATTTTAATTACGGACTACAACATGTATGGCGATCGTCTTACAATACAATAAAGTCCGAATAAGCAAATTAATGCATGATGCAATTTTGCTGTCTTTGATATTGTAAAGGAGCATTTATACATACAAGGCGGCTACCTGTTACGTTTCCAGACGCTTATCGTCAGGTGATTCGCGAATGAGTACGGCGCGGCGCGTCGGTTGAACGACACATACTCCGTTTTGACGATGATTATACGGCGGACTAGACGGCAGGACGGCAAGTGTGCAATAAGCATGCAAAACCAATAGAATAATTATAAAAAGAGAGAAGTGACAGCTACTCAACACATTACTTGTACGTTAACATGTAAAGTAGTGTCGTCTGTTTGAATTTATTAAATTAAAATTTGGATGTCCTCGAGCCAATCTGGTCACTAAAAGTAGAATGTGTGCGTGTGTGCTATTTCTTACTTTCGTGGAGAGACATGAGACAATCTGTCCCAAATTTTAGTTTAGTGTTTACGCTATCCTAACGTTCAGATGCAATCGGTGCCCAATCTAGGGTCACAGAAAACGGAGTTCGTGTTTAGCCTATGTGGTAATGCACTTTCTCTAACTTTTGTGGATATGCATGAGACAATCTGTCCTGAATTTTAGGCGAGTGGTTCAAACAGCGAGCGCCTTATTTGTTAACATGTAAGCTATTGTATGAATAATTAAATTAAAATTTGGATAACCTTGGTGCCCAATCTAGGGTCATAGAAATTGAATGTGTGTGTGCCTCTAGGTGCATGCCATTTCCTGCTCTGTGAAGTGTTATGAGACAATCTATCCCAAATTTTAGTTTAATGTTTACGCTATCCTAACGTTCAGATGCAATCGGTGCCCAATCTAGGGTCACAGAAAACGGAGTTCGTGTTTAGCCTATGTGGTAATGCACTTTCTCTAACTTTTGTGGATATGCATGAGACAATCTGTCCTGAATTTTAGGCGAGTGGTTCAAACAGCGAGCGCCTTATTTGTTAACATGTAAGCTATTGTATGAATAATTAAATTAAAATTTGGATAACCTTGGTGCCCAATCTAGGGTCATAGAAATTGAATGTGTGTGTGCCTCTAGGTCCATGCCATTTCCTGCTCTGTGAAGTGTTATGAGTCAATCTGTCCCAAATTTTAGTTTAATGTTTACGCTATCCTAACGTTCAGATGCAATCGGTGCCCAATCTAGGGTCACAGAAAACGGAGTTCGTGTTTAGCCTATGTGGTAATGCACTTTCTCTAACTTTTGTGGATATGCATGAGACAATCTGTCCTGAATTTTAGGCGAGTGGTACAAACAGCGAGCGCCTTATTTGTTAACATGTAAGCTATTGTATGAATAATTAAATTAAAATTTGGATAACCTTGGTGCCCAATCTAGGGTCATAGAAATTGAATGTGTGTGTGCCTCTAGGTGCATGCCATTTCCTGCTCTGTGAAGTGTTATGAGACAATCTATCCCAAATTTTAGTTTAATGTTTACGCTATCCTAACGTTCAGATGCAATCGGTGCCCAATCTAGGGTCACAGAAAACGGAGTTCGTGTTTAGCCTATGTGGTAATGCACTTTCTCTAACTTTTGTGGATATGCATGAGACAATCTGTCCTGAATTTTAGGCGAGTGGTTCAAACAGCGAGCGCCTTATTTGTTAACATGTAAGCTATTGTATGAATAATTAAATTAAAATTTGGATAACCTTGGTGCCCAATCTAGGGTCATAGAAATTGAATGTGTGTGTGCCTCTAGGTCCATGCCATTTCCTGCTCTGTGAAGTGTTATGAGTCAATCTGTCCCAAATTTTAGTTTAATGTTTACGCTATCCTAACGTTCAGATGCAATCGGTGCCCAATCTAGGGTCACAGAAAACGGAGTTCGTGTTTAGCCTATGTGGTAATGCACTTTCTCTAACTTTTGTGGATATGCATGAGACAATCTGTCCTGAATTTTAGGCGAGTGGTTCAAACAGCGAGCGCCTTATTTGTTAACATGTAAGCTATTGTATGAATAATTAAATTAAAATTTGGATAACCTTGGTGCCCAATCTAGGGTCATAGAAATTGAATGTGTGTGCCTCTAGGTGCATACTATTTCCTGCTCTGTGAAGTGTTATGAGACAATCTGTCCCAAATTTTAGTTTAATGTTTATGGTATCCTAACGTTCAGATGCAATCGGTGTCCAATCTAGGGTCACAGAAAACGGAGTTCGTGTTAAGCCTATGTGGTAATGCACTTTCTCTAACTTTTGTGGATATGCATGAGACAATCTGTCCTGAATTTTAGGTTAGCGGGGTGCATGAAAGGAGCCTCCTCGTGGCGCACCCTGGAAGCAGCTAGACACGGTATCACAGTATCTAGGCTGACTAATCCTTCAACTTGGTAATATTGAATCTTAGAACTAAAATAGTTGAACAGGTGTCGAACCAGTATTTTACTGCACAACCAAACGAGTTTCAAAAAGTGGAGTAGCGCCCAAACCACAAACTTTGTAGATCCATTTATATAATTTGACATTCTAACTGTTTGCTGTTCCATTTGCAAACGAACGAGATTTTTAAAGTGGAATAAGACTCAAACCACAAACCTCGTAAATATCGTACCGTACCGTACTTTGAAAATACAGTACAGTAAAAGGGTTTAACCTTTAGGTACATAACGGTAAATGCTAAGTGGTAGACCGAATTGCAACCAAACGAGATTATAAAAGTAGAATAGGACTTCAACCACAAACTTTGTAGCTCCATTTATGTAATTGAGCATTCTAGAAAAAAAATCGTTCCAATCAAATCCAAACGAGATTTAAAATGTGGAATAGCGCCCAAACCATAAACTTTGTAGATCCATTTATATTATTGGACATTCTAACCTTTTGCTATTCCATTTTCAACTGAACGAGATTTTAAAAGCGAAATGAGATTCAAACTAAAAACCTCATAAATATCCTACTGTACCGTTCTTTGTGAAACACAGTACAGTTTAACCTTTAATTACATAACGATAAACGGTAAACGGTAGGTTTTCAGGGACGATTCAATCGCAACCAAACGAGATTTTAAAATTAGAATAGAGCTTAAACAACTAACTGTATAAATCCGTTTATGATTTTGAACATTCTAAACCATTTTCCGTTCCATTTGCAACCAAACGAGATTTTTAAAGTGGAATAAGACTCAAACCACAAACCTCGTAAATATCGTACCGTACCGTACTTTGAAAATACAGTACCGTAAAAGGGTTTAACCTTTAGTTACATAACTGTAAATGCTAAGTGGTAGACCGAATCGCAACCAAACGAGATTATAAAAGTAGAATAGGACTTCAACCACAAACTTTGTAGCTCCATTTATGTAATTGAGCATTCTATAAAACATTTCGTTCCAATCCAAACCAAACGAGATTTAAAATGTGGAATAGCGCCCAAACCATAAACTTTGTAGATCCATTTATATTATTGGACATTCTAACCTTTTGCTATTCCATTTTCAACTGAACGAGATTTTAAAAGCGAAATGAGATTCAAACTAAAAACCTCATAAATATCCTACTGTACCGTTCTTTGTGAAACACAGTACAGTTTAACCTTTAATTACATAACGATAAACGGTAGGTTTTCAGGGACGATTCAATCGCAACCAAACGAGATTTTAAAATTAGAATAGAGCTTAAACAACTAACTGTATAAATCCGTTTATGATTTTGAACATTCTAAACCATTTTCCGTTCCATTTGCAACCAAACGAGATTTTTAAAGTGGAATAAGACTCAAACCACAAACCTCGTAAATATCGTACCGTACCGTACTTTGAAAATACAGTACCGTAAAAGGGTTTAACCTTTAGTTACATAACTGTAAATGCTAAGTGGTAGACCGAATCGCAACCAAACGAGATTATAAAAGTAGAATAGGACTTCAACCACAAACTTTGTAGCTCCATTTATGTAATTGAGCATTCTATAAAACATTTCGTTCCAATCCAAACCAAACGAGATTTAAAATGTGGAATAGCGCCCAAACCACAAATTTTGTAGATACATTTATGTTATTGAACATTCTAACCGCTTTCCATTCCATTTGCAACTAAACGCGATTTTAAAAGTAGAATTGAACTTAAACCACAAACTTTGTAGATAAATTTATATTATTGGGCAGTCTATTCCACCGAAAGCGACGAAGGCGAACAAAGTGAGCCGTAGGAAGCGATAGGTGGTCTAGAATGCCCAATAATACACTACTAATAACAGCCGCACGGGTCGATCTTCAAGGTTAAGCAACGCTTGACGAGGTCGGTCCGTGGATGGGTGACCATTTCAACATACCGAGTTTCCTCCGTGCCTCGGAAAGCACGTTAAGCCGTTGGTCCCGGCTGTCATTTGAAGATCTTTGACAGTCGTTACGAGTAGTCAGAAGCTTGAGATCTGACACCAGTCTAGCCAAGGGGTACCGTTGTTACCCAGTTACTGGGTTGTGGAGGTCAGATAGGCAGTCGCTCCATGTAAAACACTGGTACTCAGCTGAATCTGGTTAGACTGGAAGCCGACCCCAATATAGTTGGGAAAAAGGCTAGGCAGATGATGATGTTCCAAAATGTGTAACAAAACAAATTAAAAATATCGAGTCGATGCCCATCTATTGGAATTAAGTGATCCATTCAAATATTCTTTGAAATGTGAATGAAGAGCCCGATATTTCTTAATTTTGTGCTTATGAGAATTAATTAAACAAGATCATTATTTTTATGATAGTTTCTAGCAATGATCAGATATGTTATGAGCGCGCGCATTGTGAAGACTCGAATAGGTCACAATTATGACCTTTAGTCTTTAGTTTATGTCACGCATGGCGAAGAGCGATAGGCTTTGTTGAAACAAAATAAAAATAATGCCATCGAGTGTATTTAGAAATTGTACCAAATATGATACCAAAGTACATAAAACAGAAGTGATCTCATACCATAATGTAAGTACGCAATACGCCTTAATTTACTAATTTATTTGTTTTTTTTCCTAATATTCTTATATTTGGAGGTTAGAAAAAGATATCAACATTGGTGGTCAGAATAATGTTTGTTTACATTCACACGCAAGTGACAAACACTAGCTGTATCTTTTTTTCTTGTTGGTTTTATCAAGCCATCCCTTTCGACATGTAGTATAACGTAGTGTATAACGTAGCTGTTTATTTGAATATCATTGGTTTCTAGAAAATCTTAATATTTTACAAAACACACAAAACGAAGTTTATCACGCCATCTAGTGCAATTTATTTGAACCAAATTTTCTTTCATCGCATTGGGTGCCCGCGTCTCAACTAATGGTTAAATCTAGTAACCAATGGTTAATAATTTATAAATTTCGGTAAAATGCGTTTTTTCATCAATTGTCAGCCTAACTAATGATCAACTACGGATCAAAACACTGGGCCTTAGCAAATACTAAACTTGGATAAAATAAGGAAAATGATAATAAAACAAAGAACTTCCATGTACATAATCTTATATTTCAGTGCCCAGCCAGTCCAAGCAGTATCATTTCAGGAATACCTTTACATTCAATGATTTTTAGATCTATTTTACTGAAAACCTGTCTTTTCGTTCCGTTTCTGGACTCCATAAAGATAACTTTTCAAACCTTAGGCCCAGTTGCACGAGAAACTTAAATCAGAGTTAGTTGCTAACACGAGGTTAATGACAGTTTGTCATTGAATATTTAACCTCGTGTTAGCAAGTAAATCTGTGTTAAGTATTATGTGCAAGTGGGCCTTAACATTTAAATATTTGAGACACAAAGGGGTATCACGGGGTGTTTAATACCATCGTTATTCTGGTGTGTATGAGAGAGATAGAGACGGAGCTATAAAGAGCAAATAACATTTTTCCTTTTTATTAACAGAATAATGATGGCTTTGGTACTTCGTAGTACGGCCTTAGCAGTTAATTCTGATATTTATATCTTCATAACCTTTCCAGGGCTGACATCTTCCACTTTTTGCTATAATAGTCGGAAACTTAATAAAATGTTTTTAATGCCTATATTCATTAATTTATCTTAAACCAGCTCAATTCTAAGTGGTAAAGTAGTCACAGCGGATCTTTGCGTCTCTGAAGTTGTCTCTGCGAACCATTGCCTAAGAAACAGTTTGTCATCGAGTATACTGCATTGAGTAAGTGAGATAGGACGATGCGACAAACGTAAACGAGAGAAAGAGGCAGTTATACAATGCTATCTTCTTCTTCTTCAACATTGATATAAAAATAGCAAATGCGCAGGGTCTTGCAGCCAACTTCCGAGACACCACGATCCGCTGTGACAACTTTAGACGTTTTTGCTAGATAATAAACACATATTCTTTATTTCTTTTATAATGGAAAGCGCCTCAAATCAGCGGTACTCAACCTTTTTTATACTGTGACGGCTTTGCAGTCATCTTGTTATTAACTTAACATGAAAAATATGTATACCTAACACATTTTATATAAACACCACACGAACAAAATGACCTAAAATTATATTTACAAAAATAACTTAATTAATTCATTATATTAAAGAAATAATCCGAACGACCAAAGATTGATTACCGCTGTTTTGGACAAAATGTTAAAAGAATTTAGAGCAAGGTACATATTTATACAGACATTGAAATGCCCCATGTTACTTTCTAAACGTAGGTACGATAGGTTATATAGTTGTCGGCACGTAACTTGGCAAGAGTCGTTAGATGCGCACAAGTCCTTTGTCAGGTCTCTTTGGTTACCAAGCGGGACGCGGGGAACGTTTTGCACCGTTCCGAGCGCGCGATTGGTTGGTCAGTTGACACAAAGATCGACTGACCAATCGCGTCGCGTCCACGTTCCGTTGCTCTATATGGTTGGTTGGTCAGTTCGCGCACTATGCTTGAACTTACCCCCACTGCGCCTTTAAAACCTTGCCAAGTTACATGCCGGGGACTATACAATGATTGCAATATTGTCAATTTGAAAATAGAAAAGCAGATTTTTATTGTGTGACTATAATTTCTATAGCTATTCGTCATGCATATTCACATTTATCTGATAAAATCAAATTTTTATTCAACGTATAAAACTTATGTCGATTCTATTTTCGAATTATATCGTATTATTGATTAACGATTATCTATGTATGTTTTGTAATTATAGTTTTATACAGAAGATACACATGTATTGCATAAAAATATCAAAGCTAGCTTTTTATTGGCAACAAAATACACTACTCGTCCATACTGAAATAAGTGCCCATAGCCCAATCACAGAAAAATAAAGGCCAGTTAACACTCCCAATTTTTTTATTCATATAATTGTCCCATCTGCACATAAATATTTTACCACATTGCACAACACTGTCCATGGTCTATCTATGGCTACATTGTTTTTTTTTACAAACTTTGACACTTATTCTAACATAGTCTATACTTGGCTTTTAAGAACTGTAGATGATATAATTGTAAGCTATCTTGCTATTGCTTGAAAAGCGCAATCCTCTTTTTTCGTATTTCTACATATTTCAATAGAAGATGTATTGACTCTTAGCTATACCGTACAATATTATAATTGCTTATTTCTATTCTAAATATAATTGACTTGACCTAAAATACTATTGCAAATACATTTTTTTTCTAGATTGAATATTACTATTGAGCAGATCTTTTAAGCATTTATTTTTAGTACTTAATTAATTACATAGCATAGGTACTTTGTTGCCAATAAAACGTGCTATTATTTTTATTGTACAGAATATTGTATTTGCACTAAAACAGTTTTTATCACTGCACAACCTAACCCTTTTTATTTATTGTCACTGCTGTGTTCACATAGTATGGGGTACTTATGAGGTGTTAAAGTGAATATTATTCCACATATGAATTACAAGAAGATATGACGTCACACAAATCCTATATCGCGCAATCAAAGTTCTCGGCGCGATTAGAACATACACAACCATCAAGCAGTTGCAATCAGACAACAGCCTTCTGGTCGGAGGACCTTCCCGTTACAAGAGAGGTTCAACAACTAAGAATTGGCGCGCTTTTTCTAACCACTTGCGTGGTGGGGACAGCAGAATATGGCAGTTGAGTACTGACCACCTTAAATCTTTGAAGTCGTGGAATCACTGTTGATCCGTAATATTAGTAAGCAGGATTGTAACTGTAACTTGTGACTATTTGAATAAACCCAGTGTATCGAATAATTTGAATTGTGATTTCATTTTCACGATTTTTCCCAACTACCTGTCCACACACGATGTCTTGATCTAAGGGCATACATCCTGCAAAACTTCCCGATGATTTGCATCTCTTGAAGGGTGGCCCCTTGATGCTATTTATATGGTTTTCGCGAAAGGAAAACATTGGTTGGTGGCGATAAAATGTTTATCTATTAATTGTCGCTTAAGCCGTTTTCAACATATAAAACTTATATGTCGTGTATAGTCAGTACAGTGACATCATTACTTTTAAAAGATGGGTTAAGTGACTATCAATTGTAAGACACAATTCCCCTTCTACTGTCAGTTTTCATATTTGTTTTTACCCGCATCACACATCAAATCCGATCCAAACAAAACACCCACACACGTAAAAATAACAAATAAATTATATCGGTCTAAAAATACACAGAAATTTATAAACATCTTTATGGTAAACACACAGAACATGCACTGTAAAGATAAACGGTACATGCTTTCTGAACACACAGGTTTATTGCGTGATGCGTCCAAACCGTAATTAAATGTTAAATACACTGGCCTTCGGAACTTAGTACCACACTTTTGAAATTGCAACATCTCCTAAACTATAGAAGTCAGAGTTTTGAATTAAAAATCTTTTATAGAAAATTTCATCAACTTCCTTTGAAATATTAATATATTTTTTTTTTTTTTTTATTATTTAAAAAAGATATTCCTCAACATCGCCGAAACCTTGTGTCCAGTATGGTTTTTTGTTCGTGTTTCTGCCAGTAAGTTAAAATGGTTATTTTTAGGGTTCCGTACCCAAAGGGTAAAAACGGGTCCCTATTACTAAGACTCCGCTGTCCGTCTGTCTGTCTGTCACCAGGCTGTATCTCATGAACGGTGATAGCTAGACAGTTCAATTTTCACAGATTATGTATTTCTGTTGCCGCTATAACAACAAATACTAAAAACAGAATAAAATAAATATTTAAGTGGGGCTCCCATACAACAAACGTGATTCTGTTGCCGTTTTTGCGATAATGGTACGGAACCCTACGTGCGCGAGTCCGACTCGCACTTAGCCGGTTTTCAATTTGGTTTCTATCTTTTCTTAAGCTAAAAACGTTACAAATGTATAATTAACTATAATTTTAAAGGAAGTTGATGAAATATTCTATAAAAGGTTTTATTTCAAAACTCTGACTTTTATAGTTTAGAAGGCCAGTGTATTTTTCTGTTAAAACAGTCAATTTTAAAATACTTTTTCGACGATGTTTAAAAAGAAAGCCCGCTATTTTCGACTTTGTTTCCATTATCGGAAAATAGTATTGAAACCGAATATACTTATGCCATTTATATAAACATTGCATCGCAGTACCAACCATCTAAAAATAAAAAAGCTTTGATCCAAATTGGCATAATCGCTTTAGAGCATTATAAGTGCCTCAGTACATTTTTTGCTTGTTTAAGAGTGCCCTAATAGTGTAATCGTGTTTCACAACTTTGTAGTTCAGAAAAATTAAAAAGACGATGCCAGTTTCGGTATAATTTCAAACCTCTTGGGTTGTTGGATGTACCTATATATTCACTTGAACAGCTCATGGACAAGTGCCCTGAGGAGTATGTTCTTCATGTGGTGCAGTCTCAGGGCGGGCGGCCGGGCTGCCGGCGAAGGATTACCAGCTAGTAGCGATGGCGGTTCGGGTATATGTTGGGGTTCTGAACATTGCTGGACTGCTGTACCGGATAACCTTGAGTGATGCTGCCCGGCTTCGCCGTCTAAATAAAATATTCCGATTAGAAATCCGTCCGAAGACACCTTTTGACCACCGTTCTATTAAATCCAATCGTTTGTCAATCGCTTCGAAAATAGAACAACAAAATAAAGCTTCAAGATAAGATGCTTTGAAGATATGAAAAATCATGTGAAGGACATGCAAACAAAAGCAAATTTGTAATTTTGTTAAATTTTGACAAATGGCGTCGTTTCCCGCCATGGGCAGTCAAAAGGCTGAAAAAGAAACACACACACACGCACATTAATATTTGAATTTAATTTTAGGGCATAATTACCATTTTTTTTTAAACTCACTCAATTTAAATTGTTCTCAACTTTTTATCAATAGTTTTAGATATTTACAAAATAGCTGCACGCTCTTAATCTTTTTGAGGTGAATAGAAATCCGAGTGGAATTATTTATAATCCTTGGACTTCTTTGGGTTTAGAAATCAAAATTATGCCCTAGGATCAAGGGCAAGCCTTTAAAAAGGACAACACAAGCTCGTTGTCCTTCAGTGAACATCTTTTTAGTTTGAGGTGAGCGACTAGCCACTAAGTTCTATTTACACAAAATTGTGATCTATAAACCCAAAAATAATATTACATTATGTTTCTGCATTAAGGCATCAGCTTAATCTGCTCACCTCGTAAAGGACAACGAGCGTTAAGATAAATAAAAAAGTCTTACAAAGGTGGCGAGTAGGAAAGCCGCTACGGTCTATTTGGTTCTGATATATCCAGTAGCATTAAAATTATATTCAACTTGTGTTAACAAAATTTAAGGTTACACGGCGCTTGCAGCGGGTCACATCACAAGAACATAAGGCACAGACAATTTGGCACAGAGTAAAAATTGCGCTTCCATAGACTATGGCGGCTAAAAGTGACAGGACATCGCATTGCAAAAATTGGCGTCGTCACCCGAAGAGCCTATCTCGAATGTTGCTGTGCCCGACGGATGCAATAAGTTGAATTTGAATTTGACAATGACCAAAATTTTTGCGTTGCGACGTCCCAACAATTTTATTACTTGTCGAAATGTCAATCTATACTTATTTGTTGTTATTGGGCCGATTTCTGAATTGAGTATTTGAGGTTAAGAACGAGTTGAGTATTTGTCAAACTTTAGCCTGAAAACCTGTCAAAATTTTGGCACTAAAGTAGGTTTTGACACGTTCTTAACCTCAAATACTCAATTCAGAAATCAGACCATTGGCTACTACTATTATACAGTACAAACATTTTCTTAATGTCCCTCGGCAGACTTCGTGTTTTGTCAGTCGTCGGATTTCTATCAGTTGCCCTTTGCACTTGGTGCAGACCGGACACTCTCAATCAACTTGGCAGTATATAGAGTTGTTAATACTGTTTAAACGTAACGTAATTTATTATAAAAATGGGAGGAAAGCTGCTAAAGCCGCTATTTTTACAGCTCTTTATATTTCACACGGTTATTAAAACAAAACAACAATAAAGTTAGATAGTTCTGAATTCAAATTTTTATACACAATAAATCTAATAATTGATGGACATGGAAATTAGCATTAGTTTGTATACAGAAATGCGATGATGGCCGAGGGATATTAAGAAAATAGTTGTACTGTACTTAGTTATTGGGTCACGCACGTGACCCGCTGCGGCCCAGCATAATTATTATAATCCTATTTTATAGCTCGGTGGTTTACCCGTATTCGGATAGATTCCATTCGTCAACTAAGAGACTCGACAAAGTCGAGGACAAATTCATTCATCTGTCCCATAGCTAGCGGTATAGCTACCCAAATACAGGCTAAAGACCAAATATAATTGCTCCTAAGCTTATCAAGAGTGTGTTACGTGACTTAGAAAAGTGTAACACCGAATAACACGTCCCCGTAAGTTTACTAATTTATCAAGAGTGTGTTACGTGACTTAGAAAAGTGTAACACCGAATAACACGTCCCCGTAAGTTTACTAATTTATCTAGAGTGTGTTACGTGACTTAGAAAAGTGTAACACCGAATAACACGTCCCCGTAAGTTTACTAATTTATCAAGAGTGTGTTACGTGACTTAGAAAAGTGTAACACCGAATAACACGTCCCCGTAAGTTTACTAATTTATCAAGAGTGTGTTACGTGACTTAGAAAAGTGTAACACCGAATAACACGTCCCCGTAAGTTTACTAATACGAAACACTTAACGCCGCACCCATGCGATCTCGAATAACCAAATCTCTAATTCACTAATTCGAATCACTTAACAAAAATACGCGCTTCTACGAAAAACTTATCGCCGAAGCCACGTGACCACGCTTAACCAAACTTCTAAAGAAAAGACACCCGACACACGTATTAGTAAACTTACGGGGACGTGTTATTCAGTGTTACACTTTTCTAAGTCACGTAACACACTCGCTTATCAAGCAATGATTTATTTAACTTCCAAAGCAACTTGCTTTAAAAGTTAAATGTGTTAAAGTGATTCGTTTTTCACAACCTCGGGGGGAAATGGTATTAATTTGATATTATTTTAGAAGACAAACTCACATGACAATAAGCAATGCATTGATTAACTTTATCGGTAGAGGTACCTATAGATCTCGCTAAACTTCTGGGTCGGCCTGAAGTTTGCTTTCCGATGTGCTAGGTACGGATCGGTGCTGTTTTCGTATGTAATTTAATACTGCGCAGCCATTGTTGCCAACTTCAGGGCGGCTAAGAAGTTTGGCGAGAACTATAACTTTTCAGCCCTAAGTGATCAAGCGCAAGCTTTTATTTCTTTTTTGCTAGCTTCTCTCCCTCTCCTAGGCAAAAGCCTCCCTCCACTGCTACCGTTTTTCACAAGCCTTGCTAATAATATACTCAAGTAAAAACAATTTATTAAGACCTGGGGGTCGAACCCTGGATATCATTGTCCTTCCAATCCTGTCATATTTGTTATAACCAGGCTAAAAATTCATCGGCAAAAATGTGTAAACTCAAGCTTAATAATATGTCAAAGTAGCTATAAATTTTATTCAATTGATAGAAAGAAGTATAAGCAGTAAAACCGCAATTCTCACACAAAAAACACATACAATCAGCTTATTTTAGTCATGCATGATACTGTAATACGACATGGTTCTCGATAGGCAACTATAAACATTTGAGTTTAGTCTTTATTTCGTTAGGACGTTAGGTCGCTTTTTGATTATCACTATGCAATGTGTTAGTGCAGGAATATAAGCTGTTGCAGCATCAGCTTGCTAGCTGAGAACCATTTCATGTCACAGTCTAAGTCTAGCAAGATGCAAAGTAAATGTGGCAAAAGATTCAAAATTAAACAGGGGTTAAATAGGTAATAGGTATTTATATAAATATAATAGTCATAAGTTATGTATGGAGTACATATTAAATAAATAAAACGAGCTTCAATTACAGAGCAATAAAAAACAGAGTTTAAACCTGGCTTTTAAATAAGCCAAACCAAATGAAATTAAAAATCCTATTAATATTTGACAATTCTCTTACGCAAAAAAATTAACCAGCTTATACCCAACCATTCACCAACAAAAGAAAAATCCACAGGAAATCCAACCTAATAGCTAATTATACTAAAACTGGAATGGCGTGTACCTGCATGTTGTTGTGTTGTGGGGGCGGGTGTATGGAGAGATGGCGGGAGACCGGTGGCTGCGCGTACGCAACGCCGCTGCTGACCGACGGGTGATGAGCTTCGCTGAGACCGATGAGTACTTGTGGCTGATGACAAATTATGCGGGCGTTTTGTTAAATATATGAATTTGGAATTGGAATCACGATTTGTTTTTTAAAGACGATTTCTATTTTTGAATAATGTGACCAACACATGGCCAGCATATAAAGCACTTAGTATTAGTATATTGGCTCATAGCACATATTGCATATGCCATATTATGATGGATAAGATACATGGCCAATATTTAGGACCAAAGCTATCTATAATCGGTCCGCAATATTCTAGATATCAAATCAAATGGCGTTCATCTTCAACATTATAACATTTGTGGTGTTCACGCCTTAGCGGCACAATACGTAACAGAAAATTTACACTAGTTCTAACTGACATGACTACATCTACAACCCACGCACCTGAGCCTCCTTCTTCTGCTCCTGATGCTGCTGTCCATCTCTATTCTTCAACATATCCAGGTACATTTGCGGCGGCTGCGGCGCGGGCGCATACATCAGATTAGCATGATGTGGCGTATGCGGCGTGTGGGGGGTATGTGCGTGGTGTGCGTAGAGGAGGGGAGGGGGACGCTCCCCGACCACGCCCACTACGCCAGACGTCGGCATGGCGTAGTACGCCGTAGATGATACGGATTGTCCGCCCACGTTGGATCCGTATTGTTGCGGCTCTGTGAATTTGAGAAGTGCGTTTTAAATATTGATGTTTCGATTGCGTATGTCGCCCAGCAAATGCGATTGAATTATTCCAAAGGCAGTGAAAATTCAATAACTTAGCTATAACTACGAACACGGAGCAGTGTACATGCAAATGACAGAAAAATAACAGATATTGTTGGTGATATTGGCGTAAGTATACGAGTGCTAGTATGAATATGAAAGTTATGAGTTTGTGACCAAAGAAACATTAGATGGATTATGTCAAATCAAATATATTTATTGGAACAAGAACTAGTTTACAAAAGTTTGAGTTCGTTAACAGCTTCATTAGTATGGAGTACAGTGTCGAGGCCATTAGCGCCTACCCCCAAGAAGGGAGACGACAGCGTTCCAGGCATACATAATAACAAGAAAAAAATACAATCAAATATATTTTGTGGAATAACAATATAAAAAATATACAAACTACTTAGAATATACCAACAAAATATACAAAACAAAAATAAAATAATCTCAAGCACTAATTATATTACTTTTGCATGTGGGTGTGTGTATATTAGCGTGAATGTAAGTGTAGTGTGTATGAGCGTGAGTGAATATGATGTGTAGGTATATATATGCTTGTCGGTTTATGTGATTTGGAAGGCAGTGGGAATCAATTTTTTTTTTCTTTTTTAGATTTTACAATATGATCAAGCCCTTCATAAGTCAGGGACCTGAGACACTTAATTATGTGTAATTGATTTACCCTCACGTGAAGTAAGTAGGTAAATGTTCAAAATCCCATTTATTTTATAATATAAAATTGGGGTTATAAAGTAGTATTGTCGTCTAACAATTACGATACTAGCTGGTCCTACAGAGCAGACTGTAGCAGGTCTACGTTTCAGTCTACTCTGGCTGCTGAAACACTACTGGTCAAAACTAAGCTCTGTATGTTTTTGTAAGAACAAGTTCAGAAGAAAACTGTCTTACTAGGTATTTGCAATAGAGCGTAAAGCTCATCGGTTGGAAAACGGACCGGTTTGTGTGACATGAATTTTAGGAACGCACGCTGCGTTCTTTTTTTAAACGAAGCATTAAGCACTTTCCAGAACTACCCCATACGGTTATACAATAGTTTAGGATGGAGTTTGCTAGAGCATAGTAGACTGTTTTAAGCGTAGGAAGATCCGCTGATGATCACACTCATTCACTCGCATACTCTGTATTTAATAATAATAATAATAATCGTTTATTGCAGGCAAAACACCCATATACAAAAATAGCATTACAAGATAAAAAGAAATAAATTAAAACCACATTAAAATATACACATATGAAGGTATGTATAGGTACCCATAGTCTTATAAAACTATATAGTCTAACGTCATTTTTTGTTCTCGTTCAGGTGTACAGAAATCCAGTTTTTAAATATGGGACTAGCCAGGTTGCACGAGACAGCCCTCAAAATACTATTACTGGAACGTCTCAAACTTTGCCAAAAAGACGCAATTCTCGACCTCATGATTGCGTAGAAGTCCGGGACCCTTGCTTCTGCAAACATGCTCGAAGCACTGCAGTATCTCGGTAGTTTCATAAGAGTCCGGTATGCATTATTGTACTGAACTCTTAATGTGCTGTACATCTTTTTTGTGAAGTTACACCAAAGCTGGCAAGTGTACATCGACAGGCAATAAGCTTTGAAAAGTGTGTTCCTGACATCATTGGTGCACCCCACAAATCTGCGTGCGAGCATGTTACTTCTCACGGAGAGGGCCCTCCGCTCTCGTTCTATATCGCAGTCATCCTGGAGTCTGTCCGTCAATATGTGCCCTAAATATTTAAACTGCTTTACGACCCTTATGGTCGCCCCGTTCAAATAAAGACTAGGGATGTTCTCCGGACCAACACCAGACTTGAAAACCATGGTTTCAGTTTTGAGAACGTTATATTTCAATCCATGAGAATTTGCATAACGCTCACAGATCGACAACAATCTTCTTAACCCTTTGATCGAGGGACTCAGAAGAACCATGTCATCAGCGTAGCTCAAGCTGTTCATACAGACATTGCCTAAATGACAGCCGACTCTGGTTCCTCTGAGTTCCCCTTAAGATTTTCCCTTGTTTTTTTTTATGGTATGCATCGTGCATGGCGCAAATAAACGTTTTTCTTTCTTTTCTTCTTTCTTTATCTTAGTTTTTTAATAAACACAAATATTAATATGACCCAATGTGATCGTCTCAAGACATGGTCCTATCAATTGTTACGCCTAAGTATTTCATATTATTTGTTTGGGAGATAGATTTGCAACAGCAGTTAATATTCATAGCGGGTAGGCAATTGAGGATGGTTAAAGCGAAGGGTGAAACCGGTTGAGAAGCTATACGTGGAACAAATGTAATAAATTGCAAGCCAGTCTCTTCCTTAAACAATTATTGCCATATCGTCTGCATAGCTCACAAGGTTCGATTTTGTATATTGACTCTGCAGAGCTCGTTGATGTAAATTAAAAATAGGGTGGGTCCAAGAACACTACACTGTAGGACGCCATAGCTAATGCTTTCTTCGTTGCTCATATAGTTTCCAGTTTTAACAATCTGAGAACGATCACTTAGGTAACTTCTAAAGAAATCCTGTGACAAACCTTTAACGCCGATTTTATGGAGTTTATTTAGCAAGAGAGGGACAGAAACAGTGTCAGATGCTTTTGAAAGGCCTAGGAAAATAGCAATTGTTTTGGATTTACTGTTTAAGTTTTTAGCCACAGTACCAGTCAATTTGAGAACAGCATCTTCTGTGTTTCTTCACGATCGAAATCCAAATTGATTGTCCGCCAGAATATTTTTTGAGTTAAGATAGTTAAGGAGCCTAAGATTAATGATTTTCCAAGATTTTAGATAAGGTTGTTAACACAGTGATTGGTCTATAATTGTTGACACTGCTTCTGTCTCCACTCTTGTGTATAGGATGCACAACAGCTCTTTTAATAATTATGGGGAAAACTCCTGTCACATAGAGAGATGAAATTAAATACATGGCAAATAATTGGAACAAGGACGTGTCTGGCAGCTTTAATCAGGGTGGCAGAAATACCGTCCCAGCCCACAGCACTATTTAGTTTAAGACCGAGTATTGTTCACTTTATTTCGGCAATGTCCGTGCTTTATTGCGGCAAGATGGCCATTGAAGTGGAGTCAGAAATAGTTACTTCGGGGTCACAGTGTTTGGTCTATAATTGTTGACACTGCTTCTGTCTCCACTCTTGTGTATAGGGTGCACAACAGCTCTTTTAATAATCTTGGGGAAAACTCCTGTCACATAGAGAGATGAAATTAAATACATGGCAAATAATTGGAATAAGGACGTGTCTGGCAGCCTTAATCAGGGTGGCAGAAATACCGTCCCAGCTCACAGCACTATTTAGTTTAAGACCGAGTATTGTTCACTTTATTTCGGCAATGTCCGTGCTAAAGATGGCCATTGAAGTTGAGTCAGAAATAGTTACTTCGGGGTCATCAGAACTGCAAGCCTGATCGGTTCGTGGTGTAAATTTGGAAGTTAGAGATTTTCCTATGCTAGCAAAGTGATTGTTAGCAGTATTTAGCGAGGCGTGTGGATCAGAAGTAATCGTCAGCAGTTTTGATTTGCTTGTCTGAAGGTTAGATTTTTTTTGATGAGGTTCCATGTAGCCTTAGGATTTTTACAATATTTTTTTAAATCTTTAAGTTCGTATAGTCTTTTCAGGTTTTTGAGTAAATTATTACAAAAATGTTTATAACGCGTGTAAGTCATATTTAGGATATTAATATCCGGATCTCTCTTAATTTTACGAAACATTTTGTCGCGGTTACGAATGCATTTAAGAAGACCAGGGGTTATCCAGGGTTTTATTATTCGTTTCCTGTATTCAAGTATGTATCCGAAAATGTGTCAGTATTATTTGGCAATATATTTATATCTCAAAGAATAATTATTTTTTCAAAGTGTTGAGTTTAGAAAGTTTTGGGCATTACGGTGTGAGAGAGAACGGTAGATTGCCATTAGTGAAAAATCTTGTTGAAATTTTATAATCAAAGAATTAGCATTTACCAGGACTTGGGTTTCAATAGTAAAATGCATGTTTTGCTACATATACTACTATGCCGTCGTTTTGATTAGTATATTCAGACTTGAAGGATTCAACGCCAGTTATAACAGAAAGTGATGGACATTTACTTAACCAACACTCTGACAATACAATAATGTCGTACTACAGTTTAGTTCTGAGTAACAGTATAAGCAAATTATTCAAATGAACCGAATTGCCTAAACTTCTTATATTAAGATAAATGATTTTTAGAACACTAGAGGCGTCATTAATGTAACCGCTACATTCTTCAGGGGAGCAAAAATATGATTGTACTGATAAGCGCTCGATATCTTCTCTAATATAAAATTGTTAACTATCAATGGTTAATGAGTTAGCAGCGTGTGGTTATTTAAGTGACATTGAAAATTAAAAATGACAATTAGTTGGGTATACAATGACAACACATAACGGCAGGGCTGGTAAATTTAATGTGGTTTTGTTATTCTTTCCATTAGGGTATTTTTGTGTACTTATCTGTGTGTGTAAGTAAAAGTAAAATTTTCAGTGGTTATATTTAAATTTCTAAGAGATAGCAAGAAGTTAATATAATTTTAATATATGTGAAAATAGCAGAAATAAAAAGCCTGAAAGATGTTAGGGCTAGAAAGCGTGTCTAGTGAAATGAGAGATTTAGGTATGGATGAAGAAAACATCTTGCGACGACGATACAATAAAAATTGCGAGTAAGGGCAGGAGAATGAAATAAAAGACAGAACACAAGCATGAAGATGAGAAGCGAAAGTCAAAATACAGTGACTCCTAGTAAAACCACTCACTGTTCCAAAGCACTGCGCGGGCCATCTGACGGTTCATTCGGCCGTCTTGGTCTACCTCTGTAAAAGATTTTTATGATACATGTGTTACAATAGGCATAAAAAGGGTTAAAATACAGCTCACTTGTGACAATTAAATAAATAATGAATGTGTAGAAAATGAGTTTACTTTAGGCTCTGGTTAAACTGAGACGAAACTCGCGGGGGATAAAGGCAGAAATTTGTGGCAACTTGGGCCAAAAAAAAATATCATAGAGTGTATATTTGACCAAATGGTTTTTAGGATCCTCAAGGTTAGAACATATTATTATTTTAGACAATATCATGGAGAAAGAGGGCCCTGTAAAATGTATATTTCGCTAGGCATATATCGAAACCTGATCTATGGATTATTTATCAACTATAAACAAAGAATAATAACTCACTATGATCCGAATAAACTTGCTGGTGCTTCATCGGTGGCTGATGCAAACGGTGGGCGTAGAGAGCATACGTTGGGGACGGGCTTCTAGGCCGTTTGACCCCCCCTTGTATCGGACCACGCACTATCGTCTGCTGTTGTGGGAACAACATGTGGTTTGAGTGCTTATGCTTGAACAAAGGAGAATAAACACGGTAATACAAACAGGTGCAACTTAGTGGAGTGGTTCTGTGATGGTTGACGGACTAGCAGTGAGGAAAATTATTTATAAAAATCTCTATGGTATTTAGCAACTATTCTAAATTCAAATTCAGTATACAAAATTTGAATTACACATTTGATAAGCAGCATCGAGATTTTTATAAATAAGTGAAGGAGCCGTTAGTAGTGGTAGGAGATGAAAAGAAATTGAGCAGTCAAAAATGTCAGTGGTATACAATATTTGTACAAAAGTTTCATTATACAATTTGAAGTGTAATTATTTACACTGTAATGCCAATGTCAGTTTTTAAAGTTTTGATACATTCTACCTTTGTTAAGAGCAGTTAGGCACTGCATCTGATCCGAATCTGAGAAATTTCGGTTCCAAAGTAGCCGTGGTACTTCTTTTAGGGAAGGTTACGCACTACATCCAAACTTTGTCCACCATAATTCAGAACATTTTCAATTCGGATAGAACTCAGAACTCAAATCACGGACTAGGATAGGATATTCTGTATACAAACACAAATAAACTGGGAGAGAGTTACTATGGCAGTAAGTCTGACTTTGTAAGGTCACTGTTACTTCTGCATAGTTTGAATACATAATAATAATACTTGTTTTCTTATCTCAAGAATTGTTACAGCGAGAATGTATCAAAATAAGGACTTAACAACGCAAATATCAAATGTCATAAAAATATGATTTTAAAAATGAACTGAAATGAATGAAACTATTTCCACATGGTGCAATTCAAAAGTTATTGATAAAGCTAAAAAAGCACTCCAGATGATGATGGTGAAAAACTAACTTCATGTATTTAAATAAATTACTTATACCTTGGTCATCATATGCGATGACATTGGCGGAGGACGTCCTTGATTCTGTTGATGTTCTTGTCCCGTATTTGTGGAAGCCGGGAACATTGGGAGCTGAATTTGGCTCATCTGTTGCATCTTCATTGATTGCATCTCGCTGGAAAAGTCACTGTGTTGTTTTTTTTCGGATCATTAGTTTGTCTACAGAGTGGCAGTGGTTAGTAAGTTTTTGAGTTAGTAGGTTGTTAGTAGATTTTTTCTAGAAACCTGGTGTTAGGTACAGGTTTTGTAATAGATCAATTTTTAATGACTTCAGTATTTCTGGTACCTCCATAAAATATTTTGAGCCCTGCTCTTCCTATTCATGACATGTTTTTTTTAGTTTTGGTTTTTAGTTCAGCTTCATTCAGCAGCTTCTTTTATTTTTAAGTTTGCATGTTGACTCTTTAGTACTTTTACAATAGAATCCACAAAAAGATTACTTTTAGTTTCAATTACATTACATCTATGATTCTGATTAATGAATAAAGTCCCATGAAATTCTAATATTTTTTTAAGTTGGATTTCTTTTTAACAATCCCTTCAATTTGACCAATTTTAATAGCCACTTGTCACTCACTACAAAATGCCATACTACATCTAACTGGCCATAAACAAAAAAGAATAAAAAATCTAATAAAATTAAGAACAATCATACAGGTTTCCCATACTCACTTAGTTTCCTTTTGTTGCTGCCTCTTTCTAACTTCATCTTCATTTAGTACTTTCTTGAGTTGCATGAACAGTTGCTGTTTCTCTTTCTCAAGCTGTTTTAGTTTCTGCTCCAGCTGTTCTATTTGTTCTTTTGTTTCTTCTGTAACGGTATTAAAAAGTATTGATTACAAATCTTTGTTGTTTCTTTTTATGGCTAGTGTTAAGGTTCAACTAGTCGATGGCACAAACTATTTTGTGCGCGAGGTTAAAATGCATGCCATCTCATCTGACAACACGGCAAATGAGATAGATGCTGTGCTGAGCAGTAAGAAGCTAGTTTGTGTACGAATTAGCAGTTTTGCAAATTGGTATCGAAATGGATGATGATTTAGGACAAAAACAAGTGTGTTTTTTCATGATATCTAGACTCCCAAAGGAACAGACCTTTGGGAGTCTAGATATCATGAAAAAACTACTTAATGTATATTTTCAAAATAAAATTATTTGCATTGTTGAATTACTAATCTATGCCTGTATGGGGCCCGTTTTGCAATTTTCCTTCTTCTTATGGTATTTATTTCCGCCCAAAGAAGAATACAAGTTAAAATTAGTGTTGAAATATGGAACTTTAGATGCTCATAACATTCAAATATTTTATTTATTAACTTTTTTGTTTCCATACAGGGCTAGATAATGATGAGACAAATTGATATATTTCTTTTTTTAATGTTCTTTGTGAAACAATGGAGTAATCTCTAGACTACGTTTGTATGGAAGAATGATCGACTAGTGTAACCTTAAAAGCCAAAACAAGCTAAGATTTTAATTAATTACCCAATTGTCATTGAGGTAAGCATTATAGTATTTATGGAAAAATTACAAAGTAAACATAATTTATTAGATATATTACCAAGTGTCATGACATCCTGTCTCTCTCTTGCTTCTCTTTCTTTGCGGAGTCTCTCTTCTTCAACTTCGGCTTCATATTCTGAAAGAACAAAAATTTTATGTAGTTTCTACTTCTAGTCAGTATTTCTCACTTGACTGTATTTTCAAAAAATCAACAATCATCTTCTGCAGAATAGTAAAGGAATTTGAGCCTCTCTGAGCGAGTTTCGTAATTATTAACCAGCAAAGGTCTTCAAAAGAGCAAGTATCTAACTTTTGAAATATGCCGAAAGGGGGCAGAGAAATCCAGTAACAAAACGATAATTTATATAATCTATTGTAAGCTCGCTAAAGACTACTGGCTTTGGCTTTGAACACTGCACTTTTATATTTTATTTATATGATAATTATGTAAATGATAATTATGTAAATGACAATAAACAGGTAGCCGTCAATAAATTTACGGAATTACCTTCTTTCTTCCTTTGCCTTTCACGTATAATATGACGCTTTAGGGCGCTCCACATCTTCTCATCTGCTTCATTTTGCTCCTCAACTGAAGTTGCATTTACGGCAGGCATCTTATTAGGATTTCAACACAAAACATCCATGAAAGATAACTGTTTGTAGCACTGTTCAGTTCTTTTTATGGCCCAAATAGGGCATTCTTCATTCAGCTTTTTAAATTAATTAATATACTTTGGATTTCTGTGGTTCTATTTCACCATTTTCTGAAGTTCTTGAAGATTTCAAGCAAGCAACTTCAAGCTTTAATTGCGATTTGCGATATTCTGCAATCTGCAATCTGTATATAGAAAAAAAATACTCAAGAGAGCTGCTGTGTACGTAGTATTTGACACTGACAGTCAATCAAGTCAATGACAAGCCAATAGACAAACATTTTTTTTTAATTATTATTCATGACCATAGATACAAGTCTTTCAGTCGAATATAATACAACGGATCTTTGTGTCTCTGAATGGGGATGTGAACTGCCATTTTATCACGATAGGTGGCGCATCGTCGCTATGGCTATTGAAAGCTGTCAGTTCCATACATTTTGTAACCTAAAATTCAGTAAATTTTAATTTTCTCGAAATATGCCTCTGTTTGCTGTATCAGGATGTACCAACCCCGGTGTTCATTAATTCCCAAAGATACAACGCAAAAATAAAACTGGGAAAAGGCTATATAATTTTTATAGGTTATGCTATGTACCTGTCTTAGTAACACTAACTATGTTGCTTGGTAATTTTCAGCGAATTAGTGGAGCTTGTTAACGTATTTGTAAAGTTCTACATCAAGAATGTCTTTTGCTTGGTCCTCAGAAGCTTCAGAGGGCTTTGATTGCCGAAAATAAAATAAAACTTCTAACCCAAAAAGTAAAGAATACCAACACATTAAAGTAATGTTTTGCATTTTTGTAAATTTTCCTACCATGAGTCAAGTAAGAATTAATCCGTTACAACTAAAAAAACATCCAAATCTAGAGCATATCACCGATGAAAAATATTTTATTATACAGGGTGTTTGGAAGGGAGCTGTACATACGCCTAGGGTAGAAACTAGGGATAGTCTGCTACCTACCCCCGCCCATTATATTGACCTTGGCCTCAAGGTTTTTTTTTAATTTATTATTATTTTTTATTTGACTTTTTTATGATTTTTTGACTAAAACTACCTGTAGCTCAAAATCTATCCATGGGACCGGTCGGCTAATGCCTGCCTGATTTAGCGGAAGAAGTGTTTGACGAAGATCGGCCCATAGTCTTCCAGCACGACGGCTGTCCTGCTCATTGGAGCCTAGCAGTGAGGGAGCTTCTGGACAACTGCTTTCCTAATTCTTGGATTGGTCGGGGTGGGCCAATTCCCTGGCCCCCAAGGTCGCCTGACCTTACCCCACTCGACTTCTACGTCTGGGGAAGGGCGAAAGAGTTGGTGTACGCAGAAGAAGTACCAACAAGGGAGGTTCTAATTAACAGGATCCACGCCGCATTCGATACAATGCGCGAGGAACTGCTGCTTAGAACGGTGACCGTGGAGATGAGGAAGAGGTGCCGAGCATGTTTACAGGTCAATGGTCATCAATTTGAACAAAATTTGTAATTAATTAAAATTAGTAATTAATTAAAATTTGTAATTTAATGACATTAGTCATTACCAAATTTTTTGTTTCATTTGCCATCCTTTTACGATCGAACACATTTAATTTTCATTAGTTGAAATTTTTGCTTG
This sequence comes from Orthosia cruda, assembly GCA_964057195.1. Taxonomy (NCBI): domain Eukaryota; kingdom Metazoa; phylum Arthropoda; class Insecta; order Lepidoptera; family Noctuidae; genus Orthosia; species Orthosia cruda. Next base: position 37,056,950 of record OZ059831.1, on the reverse strand, counting down.
AAGTGCCCTAGTTGCGGAAATTAATTAATAACTTTAAAACTAAAAGTGATAAATACACTTTTAGCATATCGTTAGAAAGGGCATGGACTGAGGATGTTTTAAAAAAATCAGAAGAACTCCAACCCTGTTAGTTTTTTTTTAAACCTCATAGAAAGTTGCCCTTAAAATTATTTCTTTACCTTACTACGGTACTTCAGGCCCCATAACTTTTCTTCTCCACAATTTTCTGGTGTAAAATAATTTTTTGCAGGACCCTAAGACTCTAACGATTAAAACAAGACCATTAGCCGACCGGTCCCATGGATAGATTTTGAGCTACAGGTAGTTTTAGTCAAAAAATCATAAAAAAGTCAAATAAAAAATAATAATAAATTAAAAAAAAACCTTGAGGCCAAGGTCAATATAATGGGCGGGGGTAGGTAGCAGACTATCCCTAGTTTCTACCCTAGGCGTATGTACAGCTCCCTTCCAAACACCCTGTATAAAAGTCTGCCTCTCAATAAGATCTGTTTTCTTTCCAGTAATCCTTGCTCCTGGTTGTTTTAGTTCGTCTTTCAATTCCTTAACCTTCTAGGTACAATACAAGTTAACAATAACGATGGTGGACCTGTTTAAACACAATAAATAACAAAAAAAACGTGATGTAAACAAAGCGAAAACGAATTGACGGCAGCCATTGCGCCGCCGACATCTGCGCTGAGCTTTGCGTTCACATCCCCATTGGCTGCAAGAGCCTGCGCAGTAGCTATTTTTATGTCAATATTGAAAGTGAAGTTATCATTGTATAACTGTCTCTTTCACTCGATTACGTTTGTCGCATCACCCTATCCCGCTTACTCTATGCAGTTATACTGTTTCTTGCGCGTTAAGTGTCAAAACCAACTTCAGACACACACACACAAAGATCCACTGTGAGTATTATACTTAAATGGGTTTAAGGGTCAATATTATGCATTAGAAAATGCGGATGCGGATGTAACAGATTCTACTGTATATTGGTGTATTTGACAGCAATTGACACCAAATTCTTTAGAGTCAGCCATCCCAGTAAGCTTTGCGGAGGTAGTGAATCTATACTAATATTAGAAAGCTGAAGAGTTTGTTTGTTTGAACGCGCTAATTTCAGGAACTACTTACTGGTTGGAATTGAAAAAATATTTTTGTGTTGGGTAGTCCATTTATCAAGCAAGGCTATATAATATCACGCTACGACCAATAGGAGCGGAGCATCAATGAAATATGTTCTAAAAACGGGGCAAATTTATTATTTTTGAGAGCTTTCGTTGCGTGCTCTAAACGGTTAAAGTGACGCAACAATCATGTATGTAGGGTAGGTAGTTGACGGGAGCGAAGCCGCGTGAGACAGCTAGTACTACAATAAAATTCTCCGCTTCACTATCTCGAGATCGCTTGTGGGTCAGTGGGTCGTCTTAGGGGCGGAGTTTCAGGAGTTGGAGTATACGCTTAGGGTCACTATGAGCAGCACAGAAAACCCAAAAAAAAAATCGGTTAAAAAAATATTTTGGACATTCAATTTTCAGAACTTTTTTTTCGGAAATTCCCAAATTTATTGCAGTATCGGGTTGACCTTGACCATAAAAATAATTTAGGTACTGAGAAGCATAGCACTACGACGCGCGACGCACCGTTTCCGAATTATGGGCTTCGAATTTTATTTTATTTTGAATAAAACACTTTATATTTCCAAAATGGTAGCTCTTGGTGAAAATCTTTTTAGGAAAGAAATTGTTGCTCTAATCGATAACCATGACATGATGTAAGAAACCCTGCGAAAAAAAAATACGATGCATTTTTTACGTAGCGTAGCCAGTGCCAGTAATTTTCGAAGAGTTTTTTTAACACATTTTGGCCAACGGGAACGTTAGAGTTACGCTGCAGCCAGCATTCAGCTAGGATAATTCATAACATCTCAATAACATCCCAATCAACACTTGCCAAGTCTAATGTTGATTGGGATGTTATTGTCCTAACTGAATGCTGGCTGCAGCGTAACCCTAACGTTCCCGAATTCGATGGTTATATTTCATTCGTTACGCTCAATAATCAAACTCAAAATGAAAGTGTGGTTAGTAACTGCAAAAATTTAGATCAGTACAGCATTGAGGAACCGGAACTGATGGATGCAAATTGTCTTATTTAAAAAATAAGCACAAACACTGTAATTGTTGCTCTCTATCGTCCACCTAGTCATAAAAATATCGATAACTTTTTAACATCCATTCTCAGACCAACAAAAAAAGATAGACGTAGCGTCGCGAACATCAAAAGTGAAGCCACATTTTTATCTATGTGTGTTTGGAAGGGTTGCCATTTGTTGATTTTTTTCCCTATAAAATGGGTAATAATATTATTGTGTGGGTAGGATAATATTGTTCGAGTAAGATATTGTTGAGTATGGTATTGAACCTCAAAATTAAACGATTATGGTACATTATTAATTATAACTCACGAAAAGTTTTTTTTTTGTTACATCGCAAAATCTATTTAAAAATAAACAATTAGAAAGTGGCTTTACATGCTTATGATTTGGAGATCACCTTTTATGCAATCTTTGCTTGTGTTAGGAGACTTCACTCTTCCGCTTAGCAATATCCATTAATTTGCAATTTCATGCAAAAAAATACAAATATAAATAGATAAGTTTTAAATAATAGAAAAAGCAAACTTTATGTGAACGAGCGTTATACAGAGAAAAAAATGCGCGTATTTGTGTGATGTGTGGGAGTATAGGGGAGAGTGCGCTATTGTGTGAGGGTGTATAGTTTGTATGAGTTAAAATTAGTATAAACAGAGAAAAAAAATGCGCGTATTTGTGTGATGTGTGGGAGTATAGAGGAGTGCGCTAATGTGTGAGGGTATATAGTTTGTATGAGTTTAAATTAGTATATTTAGTTCTACTCTGTGGTATATGTTTAGGTGTAAGTTAGCTTAGCCTGTGACAGTGTCTTGGGATCGGAAGAAGTAAAATACAGCTACTTCCTATAACCATGCTCTAGCCGGGTCCACACCGGACGATCCAACCTGCATCAGCGATCGCGCGATCCGCGATCCAGGATCACGGAGTGTGGTTCGTGGATCGTACTAGGCCGATCCAGTTTAATTGAACTGCGATCCTGAACCTACGCTCCTAGCGATCCATGGGCGATCCATGATTCAGATTCCAGTGTCCATGGCGTGAAGGATCGCGCGAACCACACACAACTGTCCACACCGCGCGCGGCACGCAACTGAGGCACCTTTGAGGCTGGCAAAAAAACCGACAACGCACGGATCGGGCGCAGCAGGGATCGCGCGCTCCAATACTTGCGCATGGATCGCGCGCGGCACGTCCACACCGCCCGCACATTTGGATCGCGCTCCTGCCGCGCGCGATTGGAGCGCGATGGATCGTCCGGTGTGGACCCGGCTATAGAAATTCTATTAAAGGTTATAAGTTGCTGAAGCGTAAATCATAACATCGTCAAGTGTATGAGTCATTATGTAAATTGTTTTGAAATAAAATAGATAATTATATTTTCAATCAACTTTATTAAATTCAAAAATACCACCATAACAAATACACTGACTCCAAAAAGTAATACAAAGATAAATGGTACTATTAGATAAACAAACGCAGCCGCTGCAAAAAAATCAGCCGCTGCAAAATCAAGGCTCGATGGGGACATAGGTGAGACAAATATCCTACCCGAAAATGAACAAGTTAAGACGATTGTTAATATGACATCTACGAGTGCAAATCACAAGCTACCCACAAAAGTAACTTTGTCATCGCAACCGTGTAGGGCCACGAATTCAGCGGAAATACGCGCGGACGAAGTGAAGGACAATCGCCAGGAAAACCTTAACTCCGAAGAAGGCTGGCAAACGGCGCGCAAAGCACGTAACTCCAAACGGCGAGTGGTCACTGGTAGCGGACAAGAGGATGACGAACTCAAAACTGTTGAAAAACTAAAATATGTACTGCTTGGTCTTTTAAACCAGAGACCACGGAACAAAACGTACTTAATTATTTGAATAAGCTTCAAGGTTGTGAACAATATCTTGTGGAGAAACGTGTAATTAAAACTACAAGACACGCTGCCTTCGTAATTGCCTTTCCTGAGAGCTTGAACGAGCGGATAAACACGCCGGCGGCGTGGCCCGCCGGAGTGAAGTTGTCAGACTGGTTTCCGAGGCGTCCCCGCGAGATGCGGGGGTACACAAGCTCCGAGATTCGCACCGGCGCCAATGCAAGCGCAGTCGTCGGCTGCTCCTCTCCGTGAACACGGTACGGAACAAACAAACGTGAATGACTTTCAGTGTCGGTATGATATTGCTAATAGTTTAAATAATTCCCACTCGCAAACGTGGGGAAAGGTGTGCTCAAACGATGTAAAAGTGGTGCAAGCTAGTAACAAGAAATGTTCATTAGATCTGTTCTATCAAAATGTTAGAGGACTACGCACGAAATTAAAAACATTCTATAGTAATATTGTAGGGTCTATGGCTGACTTGGTAGCCATAACCGAGACTGGACTAAATGACTCGATACATGATGGTGAACTGGCTCCGAGTGGGTACATAATACTTAGATGTGACCGCGCGGATGGCCGTAAACACGGAGGGGTCATGCTGGCAGCCACCCCGCGCGGCGCTCTTGAGTTACGCAGAGTACCGTTACCTGATAAAGCTAGCTTGAACCACCACCCGTTCGAAATCGTATGTGCGACGGTATTTAGACAAAATATTTTTCTTATTTTGTGTTGTGTTGCGTATATTCCGCCAAAAACGATTGAAAGGGAATATATGTATATGTTCCATTTACTTGAGAAGTTATGTGTTAACTATGATAAAGTTGTTTTAGTGGCTGATTTCAATATGTACTCAACAGGCCAAGATGTACAGTGTTATTACGAATACTTTGTCACCTTCTGTGGGTTCCGCCAATGTAATAGTATTCTTAATTGTAACAATCGTACTCTCGATGTAGTTCTAACTACTTTGCCCGAAGACAAAATTGTCGTAAGCGAGGAACGCAGAGAATGTTTATCATGTATAGATCCACAGCATCCGCCACTGCGAATAAGTATGAATCGTACGCGAGTCTCTGCTAGCCCCGGCGGCCCGGTGCCGCAGGCTTCTGCCTCCCTACCGCGATGGAAATATAGCAAGACGGATTTCCATTCATTATACTTAGCACTTGCAGGGGTAGACTGGAGCGCCCTGTATGACACGAGTAATGCCAACGAAGCATATAAGATTTTTTATGACATATTTTACAGGGTTTTAGATGGTAGCACTCCAAGAAAGAGCTCCAAGCGTGATTGCTCTCGTTATCACTATCCAGAATGGTTCACTGCTGACTTAATTAGTCATATAAAACAGAAGGCTTTTTGGCATAAATCTTTTAAGAAGACTAGGTCGGACAGCGCTTATATTAACTTTTCTTACTTTCGTTCTGTTGTCAAAGTTATGATCAGTACCACATACCGAGAATATCAAAACCGTATTGAGCAGAAATTTATAAAAGAACCGAGGTCTTTTTGGGGTTTCATTGGGAGCAAGCGTTCGAAACGTAGCAAAGTGAAGATAGGTGATAATGGTGGGCCGATGCCAGAGCACGAGTGTGCCCAGGCGTTCGCAGACTACTTCCATTCGGTTTATGGGGCGGTGGCGCCGAGGCTGGATGCGGCTGCAGCCGGGCAGGTAGGACCCGAGCGCGGCACCCGCGTTCACGTGGGGCAGCTGTCTTTCAGCGAGGTGGGTGCCGCGCAAGCAAGTGGTGGAATACGCAGGCTACACCTCTGACTCGTATTGCACCCTTACGGGGGTAAGCCAGGGGACGAATTTAGGACCCTTGGAATTTATTATCATGGTCAATGAACTCCCGGAGGTCATTGAAGACGCTGGCTGCCTATTATTTGCCGACGATCTGAAGTTGTTCATGCGGATAACCAACGAGTCGCACTGTGAAAAGCTTCAGCGTGACATAGATCGGGTGGTGGCATGGAGTGTGGAGAACAAGTTACACTTCAATGTGGCGAAGTGTAATATAATGTCCTTCACGCGGGCCGTGGCACCCCGACGTCACGAATATAGTATGGGCGGTCACGTCATACCGCGGGTGGCATCGGTGCGAGATCTTGGGGTCACCTTTACTGAGGATCTATCGTTTCGAACTCATGTCGTGCAAGTATGTAAAAAAGCCTTCAGAAATCTTGGTTTTGTCATGCGAGAAACCCGGGACTTCACTAACATGGCAGCAGTGAAATCACTTTATAATGCGTTGGTGCGAAGTAACTTGGAAACTAGTGCTATCATCTGGAATCCTTATGAAACTAAATATTCTCAGATGGTGGAAAAGATGCAGAACAAGTTTACACGGTATCTCTATATGAGGCAATTTGGCGTCTACCCGTTTTACCCGCTTATGTACCCAACTCTCTTTGTAATAGGAATGGTTGGGTACTATAAGTTGGAAGTAAGGCGCAATCTTGCTCTGGTTAAATATGTATTTATGGTGTTTCGTGGGATGCTAAACAATCCGCAAATCTTGGAATCGTTGGGATTACTCGTTCCAAACAGTAGGCTACGGTTGGGACCGAGGGAAGGTCTGTTTAAAACTCCGGTAGCCCGTACAAACCTATTAAAGTTTGCACCCGTATGTCGGGCGGTTACGATCATTAATAGCATCTCTCAACGGTTGGACATTTTTTCCTGCTCTTTGGCGGAATTCCAGAGGGTGACCATTACTGTGTTGTCCTCTATGTAACTTGTGCCGGCACAAGGAGCCGTTACTTGGGACTGGTCTATCATAGACGCGAGTAGGTGTGTGATCAGATTTCGAGAGGCGTCTCTGAGTGTCGCATTGTATGACTACTTTTATTACCTTGGGTTCTGCCTGTAAAAATAATTGTATGTGTAAATAAATAAATAAATAAATAAAGATAAATGTACTATTTCTTATAGCTACTATCCATTTTCTTTCTGTTTCATTATTATTTGGAAATCTAAAATATTAAAATAACATAAAAAAAGAAAACAGGAATATAACTCGAAGTAAGAAATCATATTAAATTTGTTTAATCGAATGGGGTAATTTGAAATCATATTATGGCAACCCACGCACTTTATGTCACTGATTTCGTTCGTTGAGGTTTTTTGTTCCAAGTAACCTAAAATATTCATATTATATTTAATAAATAAACGATGTTATTTCAAGTACTTACATGTGAAATGTGATTCCATGAGACTTTTTATGTGCTTTGCTATTGTTTCTACAAGTTTTCACTACACAGGAAGGCATAATTCTATTTTGTTTTATATATGTTAACTAAATGACGACTCGTAACGTACTAAGAGCGATGAGCATAGTTTTAGTGCAGGTGTGTGCGTGAGAGTGTATATTTACTTGGAGGAGCATAGTTTTGTGGCTTCACTTACGATGTTCGCGACGTTACGTCTATCTTTTTTTGTTGGTCTGAGACAGAACCTAAATGGTTTTAATAGTTAAGGTTAACTCGAAACAGCAAAAAAATAGGAAAATTTCCAAAAAAAAAAAACTATAATTTTTTTAAGTTTTCGCACCATAGTGCCTCTAAGGCTACACTCCAGCCCGCTTCTGTCAATTATTTCACATAATGCCAAAACTACACCAAATTTTAAGCCCCGCCGGAAAAAGAGGGGTGTTATAAGTTTGACGTGTGTTGCTGTGTATCTGTGTGTATGTCTGTGGCATCATAGCGTCCAAACGGGTGAACTGATTTCGATTTATTTATTTTTTTGTTTAAAAGGTGACTTAATCGAGAGTTTTCTTAGCTATGTTTGAATAAAATCGATTGAGCCTTTCAAAAGTTATGGGCGTTTTACTGTTAGTATCGGGGTGTTTTCGCAAGATATCGAGCCATTATTACGTGTTCAATAGATTGCGGATCGAAGCGTATCTACTATGTACTAGATAAATTATGTAGCATGGAATAAAATGTGCCGGGAGTTTTTTTTAAATTTCGAAATTTTACTTGTATATAATTATATCACAATATCCACTAGAAATCAATTTGCAAATAATATTGACTGCCGCTGAACTTCATTCGAAAAATCCCGCCATAAAATCCCAGACATGTACACACATAGTTCTTAAAGTGTTACCAACTCCATACTCATAATGATAACTTGATCTCTGCGACATCTATCAGTATCAATTCAGTAACAATAGCGCTTGACAGCGTAACAATACGGTAACAGTAACGTATACGTCAGTTTGACATATGTCACAGAGATCAAGCTATGTTTTATGAAGTATAGTAAAAAATCCCTAAAATCACTAAAAATACTGAAAAAACATCAACAAAAAACTATTTAGGTTTTGTAAGGTTCTTTAATTGATTAAATATTTCAAAAATTATTTCGTTTTCTGCTGGTTAAGAATTTTTAAAATCAAACATTTGCATGTTAATTAATCTTAACATTCCAGTGGTTGGATTAAATGTTATGCATGATCCAATATTTGGTTGTAATGTGAATCGAAATTTATTTAACTCCGTATTCTCATTAAGAAGGAAGTTTAATAGATATGACTAAGTTGCTAGATTAACAAATAAATATGATTGGCTAGAACCCTATCTATCCCAAGGCCTTTATTCATCAAAAAGTCTCTAAAATAATAAGAACACTGAGTTCTTACCTGGTTGTCTGTGGTTGATCCGTTCCGAAACAAATATGAATTAACACATTGTTTTAATTACTAGGCATGGCAGGATATGGATTCAAGCTATTTTCATTCCTTTTTAGGATTCCGTACCCAAAGGGTAAAAACGGGACCCCATTACTAAGACTCACGATCCGTCAGTCTGTCTGTCCGTCTGTCACCAGGCTGTATCTCATGAAACGTGATAGCTAGACAGGTGAAATTTTCGCAGATGTTGTATTTCGGTTGCCGCTATAACAACAAATACTAAAAATACAATGATGACAAACGTGATCTTTTTGCCGTTTTTTGCGATAATGTTACGGAACCCTTCGTGCGCGAGTCTGACTCACACTTGGCCAGTTTTTTATAATTTAAGCTTGATTCCCAACAGTTTATAATTGTGATTACTGAACGACTTCTTTGCTGTCAGTGTCAGCACTGTCAACGTCATTCGTACCCCGCTCCCCTTTGACCCCTCTAACCATTCATGTCCGGTGTCCCCCGCTGCTGATAATCCGATAACGGTGATACCTGTCCATTATTATTTATAATTTAATGAATGTAAAAATATGCGACTATTATAAATAAATAAGCAAAGTTCGCCCAAAGCAAAAGTTCTTTTGTGACGCTCATCTCTAAAATAACGTAAAATGGACGGACCATCGGGGCCTAAGAAGAAAATGAAAACGGTAAGTGTAATTTAATTTTTTAATTACTTACTAAAGTACTACTGTGCTATCTAACATAATGAGAGAACCGTGTATACTAAATCAATTCTAATCGGTTATATTCGAACATCGTGATAATCTTACAAGATATTTTATTAAGACGTGGAAGATTTGATACGAAAGGCCTATCGGAAAATTCGGTCAAGCGGAGATTATTCTCGGTGTCTCCATATAAGAGAATTCACATCGCAGATATTAATTCAGACTACAGACACAATAACATCCAGTATATAATAGTACTTAATCTTTGAATAACACAGAGTATTGTGATTGGAGGAGTTATCATTAAATATTACATTGTTGCTATGAGAAGCTTAGTTCTGTCGGCGCTAATAAGTAGTTGAAACAAAATTATTAGAACTTGCCTTCAAACAGCAATAAGATTATGACAGTGAATCTCTTTTCTGGATAACACAATGTGACATTAAAATAAAAAAGTATATGTAGCTTTACTTTTGTACTTATTAGCTGTGGTCTCGCTCCTGTAGCCTATCAGACAAGAACCAAGCGATTTTTTGGAATAAAAAGTGCCCTTTAGCAGCTGACTACAACAGTGAAATTTTATTTATCAATTCAGGACTTACAGCAATTAATTTCTACAAACAACATACAATTTGACTTCTTTAAATATTAGGTTAGATTACTGATACCATGTCACGGAGAAAAGAAACCAAAACGAATCAGGATACTTTGTAAAAATACACAATTTGATTTTCCTACATTGGGGTATTTTCCTTGATTTGTAAATTACATCTACCTAGGCTTTGTGCTTAGATGTCTCTGAATAATGATATTATTTTCTCACTACTGAAGATGCATATTTGCTCAACAACTGTGTCAAAGATTTAGTAGGTTGGTTGTTTACAAACCAGATACAATAGATCAACAAACAAGTGTGGCCCATGTTGGTCATGGGCACAGATAATATAATACTATATAGTCATGGGACTAATAACAATAGCTCCCTGTTGTGACCCAATTTTTTTTATCCAACATCAAAAATAGTTTCTGTTAAAAACAGCATGTCAAAAAAAAGAACTGAGAACATAAAGATAATTAGCACATTAATTGACTCTTCAATTAGAGTTCCCCCAAAATGTTTATAGTCCACAAAAGAGTGATTAACAGAGAATTCTTGCACATTCTGTTATTAATACTGTTGGTTTGTATGTTCATAACCTTTAGAAAGCCATTGTGTCTTGCGTGGATCAAGGTTCCAAGACACAATAGCTTACTAATAATTAATAATAACAATTAAAAATCGTTTGCCCCTTGGGAATAAAGCATTTTTTTTCTGTGAATTAAAAAAGGAACTTTATTTGGAGATTAAACAATTCAGATTTTATACTTCTATTTATTTTGTGTTGTTTTCCTGCCCTAGAATATAATCATTCATCCATTAAAGTCAGCAATATAAGAGTAAGTAAAACAGAATAGTTTATACAATCATTTTTGTATTAACTACATATCCATTGCCAGCTTTCATCAACACATATTACTTGATGTTATATGTTGTGGTGGCCCAGTGGGTGAGATCTCGCCTCTCGTGCTTGAGGTCGTGGGTTCAAATCGGGGCAAGTATCAATGTGACTTTTTCAAATTCATATGTACTTTCTAAGTTTATTTTTAACATCACAGGCAACGGTGAAGGAAAACATCGTGAGGAAACCTGGACTTGTATAGTCAATGTAAATCTGAAATAGCCAAGTCAGAGGCCTGTAGGGTTCTCACAGGTGGCTCAATTAACTCTGACACCAGAGGTAGCCACGTCCTCACACGAAAAGAAGAAGACTTGATGTTCAAAAGTTGTGTTATTTCTGGTCCAATGACTGTGTCTGGCTAAATCGAACTTTTTCGTTGCTCTTGACCTACATTAGATGCAACTAATTCCACTATTTATGCTGTTTATCAGCCCATGGCAACCTATCATTAATTCACCTGAACACATTATCAGCAGCTGATAACAGGTAACAACTTTCGTTGTTAGATAAGCGGCATTTTGGTACATTATAAATACTGCTATAACCAATAATTAATACAATTTTTAAATCATTTGCGTGAATCGCTCCCAAAAAAATATTATACTTCTGATACTCTTGAAAAACTAGATTATTCAGACGTGAAGTTCTGCCCATCTTTTCTACTTCTGCAAAAGCAAATTGAAGTCATTAGGGCTGTACTGTGCCCAACTTGGTTATTGACCTATTTGGCTGTAACTTCGGGACCGTTTTTCTCGTGTAAGAAGCGTAATGGATACCCCTCTTCTTTGTTAGGTGCACTGGTATTTCGGTCTTCTATTCATTGCGCCTTCTACCAAGGCCGCTACTTGCTCGTCGCCTGCATCTGGGAATATATTAGGCCTGCTCCTAATATAGCTCTGAGGCCTTCTTATAGGAATCTAGATTAAAATAGTCTCGCAAAAAGGGGTCCCAGCCTTCACTTCTGGCTGCACAGCCGACACCACTACACCAACTAAAACCTATATAATTATATAACGTATGTTTCATTGAAATCAATATAAAGACGATAATAACTAAAAAAACTCACGTTATCGTAATCTATTAATAATTTAATGAACTAATGAGTGAGTCATTGTTTTATCGTTCAATCAAAAGGTTCACAGTCGGGCTTTAATCAACGCTATCCCTTAAAACTTCTGCGTGAATCTACGTAAGTCTGAATCATTGGATATGTATCGGCTATCACATTGTTTTCGTTTCATATTGAGTCACCGACATCGAACCTAACAACTCCGCCCCTAAGACGACCCACTGACCAAATTGCCAGATACGTGGTTCTTATTGGGTAAAGAGATGTGATATTTCGGTTTTAAGGTTCTTTAACTCACGTATTTCCAATGATACACAATCCCACCGCTCTATTTCCAAACCAATGCAACTCCTGAAAGCCAGAATCAACAGTGGCGACCAACAGAAAAGCGCCGAGGCAATGATACAGTGAGAAGTGGGTTTGCAACTTGCATTGTCGAATTTAGTTACATTATTACGTTAGTAGAAACTTACTGAAAACAAAAAATATCTCGCTCTCGCAGTCGGGTAAAAAGGAAGAGATTGGTCCATGGCAGTATTGTGAACTATAGTTACGTAGTAACTATTCAGTAATCTGTGACTATAGTGACGTAGCAAATCTGGAGGTTGTCATGTCCGCGACTTATCCAACATGTTTTCTTTTTCTGTGGTTAGCCACAAGACCGCAAATTTAAGTGGTATTGGGTCTGCGGTGTTTGCCTCAAGTCTATAAAGTTTGCGTGGGTCAAAATTACAAAGACCTTGTTTTTGCGGGCAGGGGAGAAATTGGGGACGTTGCTGGACACCACTGGAAGTACTGGGACTCTGTGATGATTAGATGAACACCTACCACACCAACACCATACTAAAATAAATATAATTATTCATTTGACTCCACAATACACGACAGCCCAAAAAATATTAATCACTATTGGAGGCGGGCTGAAAATTGGATCCGAAAAAAAAGCAACTGTCTCAGTCTTTTGCCTGATCTCATTGGTCTCGGCGCTTATAGCGGATTTTTAAACAACGCTTGTATTTTAATAATGTATCGTTGTTTCTTGCTAAAGGTATTCTTACCGTAATGTTACGCTCTTTCATAAGATGACCTATTTCTTACAGTAGCCTTCGCTGAAGTACTCTGGCCTTACTTGGTTCTGGGCTCCAGAATAACAGGGTATTTTTGTTTAATTTAATTACAGGCTGAAAACTTAACAAAGCGCCGTAAAGTTAGCAGCTAACTGAATAAAAAATCTTGAAAGGCACGAATAAATACTCCCCTAAAGTGACAGGCTTGGCCAGTAATTCGAAAAATAGGTAGTAACAATACAAAAGCAAAAAATATTATTTTCCGGATACAATCATTTTCTAACAAGGCTAAAATGCAGTGCAACTGTACTGCCGTCCAATAAACTACTAGATACCATTATTTACTAGCAATTTAAAATACAGTCTCATTCAGCGAGCGCGCCAGTGTTGTGCACAACGGCGTGAGCGACGTGCGTGCTGCTGCGTTCGTTCAATAATCGGCATTTTCGAACGCACCCGTTTAAGTTTGGCGGGAAAGTTTTATTTTACATTTGTTTTTTTAATTGCAATAATGAGTTTGGAGCAAAGGAATAAGAAGGTGACGGACGTCTTCGAAAAATATAAAATTGCGGAATGGGGCAATGGTCCTAAAAGAACGGTTAGTGATTCACTTTTATAACTTTTAGTTAATAATATTTTATTACCAGTGTAAAAAAAAATGCAAAAATAATAGGGAAAAATGTGTATAGAAATATTGAATGAAATATTTATAAAAAAAATCTGCACGGAACGCTGATTAAAAAGATTTGTGGTTTACGTCCTCAAATGGATATACTTAATACCTGAATGAAATTTATAATATTATTATAACTTAGAAACGCTACAAATAGAACTGAATAACAGGAATGTACATAATTAATACTTTTTCCGTAATACTTATATCACATGTGTGGGTAAAAGTTTCATTAAAACTTTATTAAGTGTCAGCTTTCTATCCGGTCTTATAATTTGAAGTCTACTTTCGCTAATAAAATGAACGATCATCATAGTCAGCCTTTTAATATTCCCACTGCTGGGTCACATGCATCCTCTCTGTGAGAGGAAATGGGCCTAATCCACCACGCAGGCCCAGTGCGGGTTGGTGGATGTCACGAGTCTTCGAATTTTTGGTTCTAGTGCATCGGTTTCCTCACGATGTTTTCCTTCACCGTTTTGGGTGCAGTGGTGATGAAATAATTTACACAAAGTAAAGCGCCTGCTTGGGTTTGAACCCAAGACCGACGTAAGTCGGGACTGTTACCACTGGGCCACCACTGCTCTCACAAAAATAACGATAAAGAAACTATAAAACCATTTATGAAAATATTAAGTTGTCCTTAGACAACACGTATTTTCAAAGCCCGATATGCTTTTAATAAACAATAAGACAAAAATATTTTTCTGCCAATAACAGAAACGCTAAATTGTAACTACATTCTTTATTACGTAGGTATTAGAGAAGTAAACATTTCGTACGTTTAACCCAAATTAATGATGAAATTGCATACGTACTTAATAATTTCATTAATTAACATCGCGACTATTTTCACTTTGCTGTATTTGTTGTGGTTAGTGGTTGTGACAAATCGAGATAAGAATGTAACTACACAAAATATAATTAGGTCCAGTCATTGATATATTGTTCCAGTTTTTTCGCATACGCGCTAGCAGTTATACGTATCAACTAGCTGAAATATGTCACGTGAACCTGAATTTAGTAATATGTGACAGAAATAAGTCATATGTGGCAGAAATAAGTCATATGTGACAGAAATAAGTCACATGTGACAGAAATAAGTCATATGTGACTGAAATTGCTGTACATTTATTAAACGAGCAATATTTCTATAGGTATATACAGGGCTACAGGTTAAGTCGACCTAGATCCTTTAAGAGGTTGTAGTTTCCATAATTCCTGACTGATTTGGCTATGAAACATCGTAACCCAAACTTAACTGTTTTCAAGATCGGACATGGAAGTTCTTTTTTAAATTGTCGGTATTTTGTCTATTCGCCTATATTTTTGGGTCTTTTGCCTCTAATTTATTTATGTTTGTGATTTCTGTGTAGTAGATAAGTTGCTTTATTATTCTCAACACTAAAATTGCAGTTAACTAAACCAACGGGGTAGTATTTGTAGTAGGCGATTGATAGTTATAAAATGAGAGAACTTCTCTTACAGAATATTTTAAAAAATGTCTATGACAGTCATGCTGCAGATGTGCTTTAAGCAGTGTAAGTGCATCAATTTGACGCTTAAGTACCAGGTGCGTTTGTTCCTGTAACTGATCGGCTCGAGCTCCTAGGCATGGAGTTGACATCCAGTCTCAACTTCGGTACTCCATTGCGTACAAAACCCAAATTGCGGCCGAAAAACTAGGCATCCTAAATGAGTGAAGCGATACTTTACGTCTGGACAGCTTTTAACTCTATACAAAGTGCAAGTCCGATCCTGCATGTAGTATTGCAGCCACCTTTGGGATGGCTCAGCTAAATATCAACTTGCCGCGCTGGACTCGGTCGAACGCAGAGCTAAGAGGCTCATTGACGACGTTGAACTGGTGAATGCCAAGCTTCACAGCTTGGCTCATCGCCGCAAGGTTGCCTGCTTGCCTGAACAGGCTTCTTCTGGGTAAGCTCACTCCATCGCCGACTCTCGTCTCTGTCACTTCTGACCTATACTGGAGACAAGAGCAAAGTCATCTCAAAATGAAATAGAAAGTATCTGCGTCTGTGTTTCCGAACTCATTCAACCCGAATCCCTTCAAAGTTAGAGTGAACAGGCTTCTTCTGGGTTAACTCACTCCATCGTCGACTCTATCTCTGTCACCTAGACTAGAGTCAAGAGCAAAGTCATCTCAAAATAAAATAAGTAATGTTTCACTACTTACCTGGGAGCCTGCCTTTAATCAAAGTCTTTTTCTAAAAAATCTAATAATACCCTAGCTTAATAAACCTTGTTGGATATATAATGAAACGTAGATATTTTGAAGCACATCTGCAGCATGACTGTCATAGACATTTTTTTAAATTTGTCGTAAAGAAAACAATTTTTTTTTCGTATTTATTTTATAACTATTAATCGTCTACTACGTCCTAGTTGATTAAGTTAACTGCAATTTAAGTGTTGAGAATAATAAAGCAACTTATCTGCTATACAAAAATCACAAACATAAATAAATTAGAGGCAAAAACCCAAAAAATGTAGGCGAATAGACAAAAAATCGACAATAAAAAAAAAAAGACTTCGATGTCAGATATCTTGAAAACAGTTAAGTTTGGGATACGGTGTTTCATAGTCAAACAAATCAGTCAGGAATGATGGAAACTACAACCTCTTACAGGATCTAGATCGACTTAGCCCGTAGCCCTGTATATTTGTAATCTCGAAAACGGCTCTAACGATTTCGATGAAATTTGATATAAAGCGATTTTCAGGGGCGGAAAAATCGATCTAGCTAGGCCTCATATCTGACAAAATTGGTTTTTCGAAAAATATAAATGTTCTCTCTATTTTCACCCGAGCATAGCTCGGTCGCCCAGGTATTAGTTTGTTATAAAATGTGACTGATATTGGCAATTATATTCAACTGAAATTAGTCGTGTATAACTATAATTAGTTAATTGTGACTGGCATTAGTTATCTGTGATAATATTATGCATTATGTTCAAAAAAATAACGTTTCATTGCTTACAAATTCTCGATAGCGTTCAGGATTCTACAAATTAGTAGTTTTGTAAGAGCACCATAAGATTTGATTTTCCAATCTTCTGCAAATCAACTTCAGTATGTTGAATAATACAGTTATTATTCCAGAGCAACGTAGCAACGAGCAAAAGCATTTTTTTATTATTATTCAGCCATAAAACAATCTTTTGTTTTTTGCACGTATTCTGAGTGCCACAATATAATCTTGATACGCTAAACCAGTCCTTGACTTACTGATATCTTTTATAAAGTGTTTTATTGGCATATTTGCACTTTCTTACTTAAAATCTTCCATGATGGGATTGATAGGTAAATATTTTGACATTGATGTTTCAAATTGATAGACATACTTAAGTGCAATTTTGATAGATTAAGATAAAAAGAATTTTGTTATCGATTATTTTATCTTTTTATTACGCAGTAGAGTAACTGAGTGGAATGATAATAATACGTGTGTGGTAATCAGCGAATATATTGTCAAGTCAGCGTGGCTCGTATGTTTTTGTTGTTTACCGCTCTTGTCACTGATCAGTAAAGAAATAGGCGAAATTACATATACTCCATTTGAAAAAACATTAGACATATTTACAACTCTTTTTACAGTCCGTTCAACCGATTTTGAGTTCTTTCCCGTAAACATAAGAATGACATAAAAAGCATAAACCTGTTACCAAAACCAACTGTTTACTACAGCTACCATTTGTCGTATCACCAACGGAATACAACTCAAAATCGGTTGAACGGGCTGTAAAATGGGCTTATTTAAATGTCTAATGTTATCGCAAATGGAGTTTAAGTGTTGTTGACTTGGTAGGTAACCCTTAGTAAGTCTCATCGTCGTATCCTTTACAATATCCTTTATCCTCTGCAATACTCTGGATGCATTTAATATTTTCTTTGATTTAGGACGCCATGTCAACCGGAGAAAGAACCTTTCCTTTTCGCAATTGTACTAGTTTAATGTCCCACCTGCAAGCGAAAGCCATGATGATGGTGACGAAACAAGTTTTCTTACATGTTTTGCAGAGGCATTCGTAACTTCAAGATTACTTATTGCCATAAAATACATTCAGTCCTTTGGCGCTACAACACTTTGTCGGTCTTGGCCTCCACAAAAATTATCTTCCATTTCGCTCTGTGACTGGCTTCCCTTCGACAAGATGTTTCATTCCCATCATCCTCGCTTTCAACGCTTTCTGGGTCTTGCTCTGTTTTTTTTTTATTCAGAGTCCACTTAAACATGACTCTAACAGCTCTAGTGTCGCTCATTCTTTCCAGATGACCTGCCAATCTGATTATTTCGTTCTGGTTTATCTTACAATACTCGGGTGTTAATAAACCACATCGAGATTCAAAAAGAGACGTCAAACAGGCATGAGTGATAGAGAAAATGCTCTATAAATGCCAATGTTGGTCTAAAACTCGATGTGTGCCATATTTAGTTACGCGTGCTGTAGCGGATCGTCTATATCATTAAATCCAATCAATTTCGAATAAGGAAGAGCACAATAAGACGTATCCGCTTGTTGTAACTGTAACATACACGGTTCAACTGCCCTCTGCGAAAATGCATCTAACAATCCTCTACGTTTGAAAATTATCACACTATCACATCACACTTCACACTAATAGTATGAAGGCGAAAGTTTGTGAGTGTGTGTGTTTGTATGTTTGCTACTTACGCTAGATTAAAGCCAGGAATAGCACATTGAATACTTTTTATTCCAGGCATATGTTCTCTCGGGTTAATTTTCGACTTACACGCGGGAGGAGCCGCTGGCAGAAGCTAGTTTTTAAATAAAACTGTTTGTGCTAGTCTACTGTCTGACACACGGGTCACAACACTTTTGAGGAAATGAGGATGCTGTTGGTTGTAATGCTACAAAAATATAATTCTTTTAAAGATAGTAGATACTGGATTTTGCCCTCCACAGCGTTTTCTGGACAGGTTTGTCCGGCGAGGAAAACAGCAAAGAACAAATTAAATTGGATGCAATTCTTTACTTGTAAGGAAATGAACTTATTCCAAGAATTGAAAAAACGACCAATTTGATCGTTTTGTATTGATTGTAGTCAATTAACAAAGGCGTTGGTTTTCTATATAAGTGCAATCCTTAATAATGTATAGGTAGACTCATTAATTCAGCTTTATGCAGGTGCAAGTTGCCGTGACCTTGCATCAGAACTCTGTATACTGGATTGTACGTCATTATGGAGGAATATTGGATATTTCATAGTTGTTTGGTGTCCAAAAGTAGTAGTTCCAATATATCTAAATCCAATATTATTTTATTCTTCCATTCTGCCCTATCTTCTGTTGCTCATGTGCTATAACCGTATTCTGTCAAGTCTATCCCTCGCCCTCCTGTCTATCTGCCCCTCTTCGCTTCACCAATAAACCACGCGCCTCCTTTTCCTAATTGTTTACCATTTCTAAAGCAAGAACGTTTTCCTTTTTCATCTTTTTTATTTAATACAATTTATAATCATTTTTTTAGGATGTCTGTTTACAACACGGGCATATCTTCAGTTTAGCGAACGTCTTAGGTTTCGTTCGGGGAAACGCTAGTCCAAATCTAAACTTCTATTCGGGGAATTGTAAACAATACTGTTCATTCAAAGGCATGTATGTGGTCTTGCGCCACATGTGGAGTATATTAACTTAACCTTCATTTCTAAATTGTAAAAATTAACTGCTTGTAAGGGCTGCCAATAGTAGTTAAAATAAACGCTGCTAGTAATGTGCCCATGAAAAATGAAAAACCGAAGAGGTCTGAGGAACTTTATTGCACCTAGACTAGGCGAATACTTAAATTTTACGGTTGTTGCTTAATACCGTTACATATTTTCTTATCTTATCATATACACTGGGCTCATAAACAAGTTATAGTTACAAATCTACAATGCAAAGATTATAGTATAGTTGATTGCTTTTGCTTTGAATTATCCGTTTTACTGTATTACTCTTTCATTATCAGTTCCATGTTACTATTTAAATGATTTAATACATCGATCGGGCCCTTTTGTGTATAACCCGTAGTCATGAAAATTCAATTAAATCCGAGCAGAAAACGTGAAGTAACCGAGTTACAACAACTGTTGTATTCAGCTGTTATTATTATTCTGTCCAATTTAACTTTGCAGGTGTAACATAGTACCTATAAATTAAATTTACACTGCGAATCTGATTATTTTGTGATTAGAGTCTTGCGTTTGATGAAAACGTGTTTCCGTAATACCTATAATGCGCAACATGCAAAGCTCCAATGCCTTGCAAATTCAGTGTCCAGGATCCAACAGTTTTAAAACTCTTTGGGGGATTTTTATCCGCACTGTGACTCTATCTCTGAGATCATAGATTGCATAAAAATATAGGTTCTTTGACCAATCAATTTGGTTCTTTATTGTGTGGGGTCACAAGGTCCCTGTTCTATGACCGTTACTGATAACATGTTATATTATTAATAGGCTACTTACTAGGTTTATTGTCATTTCCAAAACTTTGTTTACATGAAATCTTACAGTTTATCGTTCATATGCAACATCATAACATACCGGTGTGTAGCATTATGTCACAGTTACGCTGTTAGCATTAGATTTACGTAAACATTTAACTTTCTCCGCATTTCTCGCGCGGATTCATACGAATCAGTGGGGCTAGCTTGTAGAGCCACTCACGCAGTGTATCGTTACCTACTAGTTCTTAGATTAACAGTTTGATGGCAATATTCTTCTTCTAGCTATACAAGCTATAGCTGTTTGGTAGCAGGTCTAATACCTGTGTATGGGAAATATATTCTTTAGTAAACTAACTGGGTAGTTTTTCCAAGAAAGTATCGTAACTCTGCAGCGATTATTCCAAAATTAAATATATTTTGATCAGAATTCAGCCATGTCGACAGCGTTATAATTTGCGTCACAGATGTCTTAATTACTATTACGTCTGTTTCGTATTTATCTACTTCCACTTACTTTCCAGTTTTCCAAAAATATATTTATTTTTTTTAGCGAAGGAAATAATAGTATGGCATTTCTGTTTTTATTTTACTATCATTATATTGAGCATAATGTTGTTGAACTACATTTCATAATGAATTATCTAAATATTTACTTAGCTATGTAAAGCCATTGGAACAATTGTTGACTGAATTATCATGACTTATTTGTTTAACATAATTACTGTATGCATAAATAGAGAGACTATAATGCAGCTGTACAACTGTTATTGACATCAAAAGGATTTTAAATCGCTTTGGTTATTTTTTTTTCTGATTTTTTCGGACTATTGATACGGACAATTGTCCAACACGTGTGTCTCCCCACTGACTACGAATACGCAAGATCGCTCCACTGTCAAAATCTGCCACGGATAATTTCGTCCTTCTGACAGTTTCGCTGTCAAATCTACCCACTTTCAAATTCGCCCCACTGACTAATTAGTCAGTGGGGGCGGGGCGAATGTCTCGTTAGAGAATGTTTTGATGCTAGAGTATTATAAATGCTATTAAATGACACCAATTTTAAATTAGACAAGGGGAAAGACATTGATTCGATACGTTTCATAAACAGAACGAATTTGATCAGGTTTGATCGTATCAATGAAATTGATTGGTATATTTACTACAATTTATGTTATGGGTTTATGATTAACAATAATGAGTGCCGAAATCTTCCTTTGTGAGGCTACTTATTGAGATCTATTTGCTACAAAAGGTATGCCTTTTATAGCAAATGGCAATTCAATAGCACACTTGACAATTTTTTTTTATTTATTATTTAAATAAACAATATATAAGGAGTTATTCAAAGATTTTTATTAGTATTGAGTACAAGTTCTCAAGGCCAAAAGCCCTTATGCCACTCAATATGAACAAAAAATAACACAATCGAGTAAAAGAAAAAATACAAAAAAATAGATTCGCAATGCAACAGCGGGTTTATTCAGTTGACATTCATTTTCCAATGCAATACCTATTTTATTTAATAACTTGTCCAAGGCCGTTCTTTGTACATGCCCTTCACCATTAAAATCATTTATTCTATTTGCATTTTAGATCCAAATTACGTCTTTATTGGATTTCTAGGTATTATGATGGTGTTTAGGCCAATGAGGTGAACAGGTTTGACGGAAATAGTCAATTAGGCCTTTGTGGTATATTTAAAAATAGCATAATTGACTATTGAGTATAGCAAAAGCATAGCATAGTCGGACTATAACGTTCGCGGACCACTGCTGGAATTGGGGCTCACACAGGCCTCTTTTCTGTAAGACAGGGAGTGGGCTGAAATATACCACGTGAGCTTAATGCAACTAGCATAGAATGGTAGATATCACGAAAAGGATTAAGCACCGTAGATCACATACATACGCTGCGGCAGATTATACAGAAGACCGAAGAGTATAACCTGCCTTTCTGCTTAGCGTTTGTGGACTTAGAGAAAGCTTTCGATTCGATCGAGAGCTTTCGGACTGTGCTACTGTGTGTCTCTCCAACGGTGCCAGATTGACTACCGTACATCGAGGTGTTGAAGTGTTTGTACAAAACGCCACCATGCAGTCAGACTTCTCGTAATCTATACCTACTTCTGAAGCGCGGTGTGAGACAGGGAGGTGATTTTTCGCCGAAACTGTTCACTTCTTTGCTGGAGGATGTTAATATCTGCTGGGTAGCAGTGGACGTCTTTCGGCTGAAATGATGAGAAGTCACATGTCTTCGAGTTGTTGGTTCTAGGAGATACTGGTTTAGTTACGATGTTTTACGTAACTCAAACGATGACTAATTTGGCGATTAAATAATTGCAGATGATCAAACTAAATATCTTATCCGATAAAACACATCGAATAAATTGACTTGGCCCTTTTCTGTTCTTGTGATTCATGTCCACATAACACATAACCGATTAGAAATGACAAAATTTGAGTCATTAGATACTCATTCGGTACTTTCATTGAACTATTAGGTAGGTACTTATTTATTAGCCAGATCAGTGTAGGGTTAATTAGTAAAAAAATATACGACTAACCAGTCACTCTGCATTTCTGGTGTGGATTTGGAACAAGATTGGTTCTATTTTCAAATTGTTTTGTCATGTTAATCTTGCCTTACCAAGAACGCATTCTAGGGTAGGCAGTTTTGTGTGGTCCATTTTTAAAGTTTCTTTTTTTAGGCCTAAATACAGTTAATTGCTTTAAGGTCTATCCACATATATCAGGGTCGTGACAGGGCCGGGCCCAATCATCGAAGCTTCGTCACTGGCCGAACGTGTGTGAACAAGTTCATATAAAATGTACACAACGATATTTTTTTGAGCCCTTGACCGGGGCACGGTCCGTCCACGTACCGGGCACGGCCCTGTTATGTGTGGATAGACCTTTAAGGGTCGATTTTTCAATAGTCTGATAACTTTTAACTGAGGAATAAAAATGGCCGTTTGTCATATTTTCTATACAAAAGCTGTTTAACCGCCATATTTATTCCTCAGTTAAAAGTTATCAGACTATTGAAAAATCGAGCCTAAGTTAAATAGAAGGTAGTAATTATACTACCAAAACCATAGTCAGCTGTAGTTATTTGAAATTAACGAGTTTAGACTTTTGTTCTCAACTACAAAATGATCTCGTTCAGTCCATCCAAAGGTTGTCTGTAAGAGATTGCCCTGTGCGATCAGACTGCCCATTACACTTGCTTTTATGATTGTTTTTCCTGTTTAAATGTTTTTGTGGTGTACAATAAAGAATATAATAAATAAATGATCTGACGTCACAAAACTCCTACATCGTTCAATCAAAGTTTTCGTCGAGATTTGAACATAAAATATACCTGCAACAACCCGACAACAACTATCAGGCAGTTGCCCGGACTCTTTTCAATGAACTTGTTCATACAACCTGTTCCGCGTGCCTTCATGTCTGCGGAGTTTCGCTGGTTATTTTAATTTTCTCAACCATGTTTGGAAATTTGATTATTATTTTGACAACCTTCTTCGAGATACATCGAAATTGCTATACTAGCCACATACATGCGAGCAGCGGCCGGCAAAAGTTGTAACTGTTGTATGGAAATCCATATCTGTCGTTCTTTATCGGCCAAATAAATTACATACTCACTTGTAATTTAAAAATGGAACGATCTTTTACTCCGAAACATGGCAACCAAGGAGGTAACTTATCAAATAATTTATTTAAAATTCGAACTGGCTTGCAAATAGAAAGCTGTTTATTGAAAACAAATGAATGAACACTTTAACGCGGCAATAGTACATTGTGTATTAAGGGCGGTAGGTAAGGAATTACGATAGAGACTCTAGTAGAAGCCCGAAGTCGAAGACTGAGGGCTTTCTGAGTCGAGGTTCGTAATTCCCGTACCGCCCGTGATACATACAATGTTTTTCATCACATTTGCGAGTAATAATTATGAATTATAGCTATTACACAAGTCAGCACAGCTGTTATTACAAAATACGTGAACTTTTTTTAAGCGGTTGGCGAATTTTTGCCCACACCACAGATTATACAGTGTTTTGTTCAGAAACTTTAAGGGCAAATACTTACGTAGGTATACAGCCATGACGGAGTGTAAAAAGAATTAAATATTTTCGATGTTTTCAAACTACGAGTATAACTATTAAAATCGATTATTAAGAATATTAGTTGAGTATTTAAGTAACATGTAGCGAGATTGCAAAGAAATTCCTGTTTAGTTAACATTTTAAGACAATTTTTCAATTGCGTGTAAACTCCTTGCTTGAACTTGCATGACCTGTGTGCTGCGCCATAAATTAAAAAAAACATTACTTACCGCCCTAGGGTTTCATGGCAAAAAGAAAGCCCGAGGGTTTTATATGGGGAATTACGCCCAAGTTAACCTGTATGTTTAGATACTTTTTACGTGCAAGTGTGATGAAAAAAATATTGTCGTTCGTTGTTCCAGTTACTATTTAGTTTTAATTTCCCCGCATTATTTGAGAAAAGTACTATACAAGCCTCGGCCCACATTTACACGTTCGTCCATCAACGCCTCTTTTGCTGGCCGCTGTAGTAATGCACTATTGACCCTATATATGGTTTAGAAAACAAACGTTATTCAAATACAGGTACGTAATAGTAATCTATGTAGTTGGCTGTCGATATTGTATGCATGTATGGCTTGCACGAAGGATTAAGCTGTACGGATCACTGATTATGTTAATCATAGCAGAGTACCCATGATAATAGATTGCATCCTACTCCTTTTAAATCTGTGATCTTGAGTATAAAGTATTTTAGAATTGGTTCTTCATCATCATCATTTCAGCCTAAAGACGTCCACTGCTGGACAGGCATCACCCAAGTGTCGCCACATCGATCGGTGCGAATGGCTCCTTATACTCCTTTTATTAGAATAATAAAAAAAAACATTCCGTTGAATTAAGAAACTCCTCTGTTTTTGAAGTCGTCTTTGTTAAATTGATAGATTTCGCTTAACAAATAACAATCGAATGGAAAATCGTTTTACTAAGATTCATCCTATGCACCATTCTATACTGATGGTTAGTTTTTATCTATACTCATATATACTAATACTAATAATATTATTAAGTGGAAAGATTTGTATTTTGTATGTAACGAATAACGAGGAGCTCGTGGCTAAATAATAACAGCCGCACTGGTCGAACATCAAGGTTAAGCAACGCTTGACGCGGTCGGTCCGAGGATGGGTGACCATTTCAACATACCGAGTTGCCTCTGTGCCTCGGAAAGCAAGTTAAGCCTTTGGTCCCGCCTGTCATTTGAAGATCTTTGACAGTCGTTACGGGTAGTCAGAATCCTTAAATCTGGCACCAGTCTAGCTAAGAGGTATCGTGTTACCCAGTTACTGGGTTGTGGAGGTCAGATAGGCAGTCGCTCCATGTAAAATACTGGTATTTAGCTGAATCCGGTTAGACTGGAAGCCGACCCCAATGAAGTTGGTAAAAGGCTAGGCAGATTGATTGTATGTAACGAATAAACTTAAAAACTACTGGACCGATTTCAAAAAATCTTTCACCGTTGTAAAGCTACACTATCCCCGGGTGATATGGCTACTTTTTATGCCTTATTCCCACGGGAACGGGAACTACGCGGGTATAACCGCGAGGCGTCCGCTAATGGGTCATAAAAGTGCTTTATTTTATACCCGTATTTTTTTTAACAAAATATGCATATTCCAAGGAAGAGGAAGTAAACTAACCATTGCATTGATTGAAACATTTTACAGTTATTAAAAACTAATGTTGGAACGTGCACATAAAGCACATGTCTGACCTTTGTCGAGGCCGAAACACAAAGTAATTTGATTGTGTTCTGAGTTTCCAATCAAACCGTTCTCGATGACCATCACACTTCTTGATACTCGTTATATTCCTATATAGTTTCCTGGTTCCTATTTTCGGTTGTAATTAACTAATATAGCAAATTGATTGCTATTTTTAGTCATACAGATTGTTGAAAATATTCTGGTAAATCAATATTGTTTTAACAAAAGATTTTCTTTTATTTAATTGGGAAGAGACCTTTGCCCAGCAGTGGGCACAACGAATTAATTAAAAGGACAGATAGATTTTGGCAAACGAAAGCGTGACCTGAGAAAACGCGGCAAATTCAAAAAAACATTATCTGGTATAACTAACTATACCTCAGTTAAATTTTTTGATACTTGAGTATTTTTTGTAACTATTTATTATCATTTATTTTTTGTTTTTAATGGCTGCGTTTGGTTTGACGGGGCCTTGACTATCAACAAAAAAAACGAGTGTGTAGATTGATTTATTAGTACTTATGAACATAATATTTACCTACTTAACATTTAGTTAATTAAATTTCTTCAACAATATTATGTTTAATCGAGTACAGGCTAAATTAATTGTTTAATCATCATATTTAAAATCAGAGTCTAAAAATTCAACCGCCTTAATAAATGATTCTTCTGTATCAGTGGAGTCATAATCACCTACACTTATTATGAATTTTGCCAATACTTTTTTTTTTTATTATTATTATCAATAGGCTCGCGCTTAATACTTCTGTCATTCGGCCAAACGAGGTTTTTATCATTGCTTCTGTGAAGTGAAGATATTTCTTCTAAGAACTTGGTCTGAGTTTCTATTATATATCTTTTTTTCCTAACTAACTTGACCTAACTTTAACCTTTGACGTACCTTTGACAGCTTCATAATGTTGCCAATATTAAAACTAAAAAAAACTCCAGGTCACGCATTCGTTTGCCAGACTCTAGGTATGCTTTCGATCTCGATCTCGTCAGGTAGAAAGCGATATAGGAGGACTTTTTCCAACAGGATCTTTGCAAATTTTCCAATAAGCTTATAAAACATAATATGTATTTGTTTCAGTGCGCACAGGTGGCTACAAATGTAGTGGAACAGAAGCACCAGGTATCCAGAGCGAAGAGAAGTCGTGCCCTTGGAAGCCGGGCTTTCAGAGGCAGCACAGTATGGTTCACGGGGCTTAGCGGGGCTGGCAAGACCAGTATAGCGTTCGCGCTTGAAGCGTACCTGGTTTCTAAAGGTTTATATTTTATTTTTTTTTGCAGTTAAGATAATATTAGAGCAAAAATAACCAAATTATAGTTTGGCCGTAACCGCTATACCGCGCCTTAGGAAGGCGCGGTGAGGCGGGGGACGGGAAGGAAAGAGCATGAGTTTACGTGATATGGATATTGTCGGTCAGATCTTACAATACCAGTTTACGATATTTTAAACATATAAAGATATAGCTTTGTATATATATTAGGAAATATTATACTACAATAATGATAAGTGAAATAAGTAACTACGTACGTTTCATAAAAAAAATATGTATATTTTAAATATTGTTTGCTTCATATTATTAGATACCATCAGCACCAAAATTAAACAAAATAAAACATTATTAAATTAACAACAGTTATTCTAACATAGATTCTGCTTCAATATTCGTCTACTTTAAAAATGGCAGTCTTGACATCAAGTCAAGATGGAACGTTGCAAACAACAAAGTGACGCCGGTTTAAACTATGCCTTGCCGTACAAATACACAAATTACACGCACTCACGTACTACGAAATTACGCCTTAGCTTGTCCTTCGAGCTTACAGATCAAATAATAAAGCTCAACTGAAAAGCTACGGGGTAGTTTCGATAAACGTGTGCGCGTGTAATTGTGTATTTATACGGCAAGGCATAGTTTGAACCGGCTTCACTTTGTTGTTTGCAACGTTTCATCTTGACTTTTATTTGATCTGAGATCACGAGATAACGCACGACCCGTTTCTGGATATTTATCTCATGTGAGTCTGACATAGACAGTCCGTTACAAAGGACACTAGCTATCGCCGTGAGTGAGCGTTGACGACGTCACGGCGGACTGACAGACAGAACGGAGCGCCCTGCGTTGCCACTTCGTCTCGCCGCGCACGTACCTAAGGCGCGGTACAACGGTTTCGGTCAAACTATAGTCAAAACAAGAACCAGTTTTTTTAGCCTCTTCTTCCATATCGTGCTGTCCCCCGTCACGCTATTACTGACTCCCTTTTCTTTCATATCACTCCTCACACAGTCCATCCATCTTTTCTTTGGCCGTCTCCTCCCTCTACATCCATCCACATTTATATTCATAACTCTTTTAGTAACATGCGCTTCATCCCTCCTCATCAGATGGCCATACCAGGACAAACGGTTTCCTTTCAACTTTTCTGTCACTGGCGCCACTTTCAATATAGGTTCTTATATCTCAATTTATCCATTCTTGTCACTTCGTACATCCATCTCAACAGTTTTTTAGCCTAGTTAGTAGTAAAAGAAATGTTAATAGCAGATGGCCAAAAGAATCAGTAGTATAATGGTCTGAGTAGGGATCACTATCTATACTAATATTAAAAATCAAAACTCCCGACTGCTTAAAAAGCAAGAAAAAAATCAGGCTGTGCAGTCGGAGGATACATATTCGCGAGCTGGCTGAACAAAACCAGAAGTATCCTCCGACTGCACAGCATGATTTTTTTCTTGTTTACGTCTTTTTAGTTCGCTTTTTAAGCAGTCGGGTGTTTTGATTTTTTGAAGAATTTTTTTATTTAACACTTTTTAGTTAACATTTTATTCGAATAAAGTACATTTAAACATATAAGTGTTATATATTTTTGAAATCGCCTCTTAAAACCCTTTAATTTGATACCCCACACGATGGGATAGGATGGTAAAAAAAATTGGGCCCCCACGATATGGCGCCCAAAAGCCGCCATTTTACTATTTTTTAATTTTAATGTAGCCAGTGATAGATCCACTATTGAAACGATTTTGAAAATTCTTTCACCAGTAGAAAGCTACATTATGCCTGAGTGTCATAGGCTATAATATATTTTCAAATATTTCATTAGAGATCCCTATGAAAATTGCAATAATGTAACCAACCAAGGTAGCAAAATGTTGCCTATAAAATTCATTCATTGATGATAGATAGAAAATATTAGGTACTATTAGGTAGGTAGGTAGGGTTGGGTAGGTGAGGGAGGTAGTGTAGGCAGGGTAGGCACGGTACGCATAGTAGGCAGGGCAGGCAAGGCACGCAGGGTAGGCAGGGCACTAGCCACTTGACGGGAGCGAAGCCCCGAGAGTCCGCTAGTTTATAAAAATCACAGTGGATCGTTGTGTCTCTGAAGTTGGCTGCAAGACCCTGCGCAGTTGCTATTTTTCTGTCAATGTTGAAGTAGAAGAAAGCATTGTATAACTGCCCCTTTCATTCGCTTACGTTTGTGGCGTCGTCCTATCTCGCTTACTCTATGCAGTGTACTCGGTGACAAACTGTTTCTTGCGCAATGGTTGGCAGTGCCAACTTCAGAGACACAAAGGTTCGCTGTGACTTCTATACCGCCTTCTAATGTTTTCCAAAGTCATGCAGTGGTGGTCATTGGTATTCTGCTAGTGGTATGACCACATAACTTGAGGGTCGCAGCATTGCGATCTCACTAAAGTTTGAAGTGAATAAGATTCTTGAGTGTTTGATCAGTTCCTATCAGTTCTAATAACCAAAAGTACTAGGCTCCCATAGCCAGTAGGAGCTCTTGGTCGCCAGAAACAGTTCAAAGTTGTTGAGGGTTATAGATACCGGTTTACTAATCAATATTTAATAAATTCAAATTATGAAACCATAAAGCGAAAAAGCGGTGTATACTGTCACTTATCAAGATAAGTGACAGTATACACCGTTTTTTCACTTTTACGCAAGCACTTATCAGATAGGTTCTCTAGAACACATAAACAAACTGAAAAACATTTGAGTGGATCTAGTCAGTATCGTTCATTAACCCCGACTAGGAATTGGAACATTTACTTTAAAGATAGATTAAATATTTTGACTTTACAACATCGTTTATTACAATGATACAATTAGATGTTTATATGTAGAAATAATTAAAATATTTCATTGCTTTTCTCACAATAATGGACTCACTAGCTGATGCATTAGTACTCCGGGTTAAAAACTATCCTATGTCCTTCCCAGGTTTTCAAACTATCTCCATACTAAATTCCTTATAAATCGGTTCAGCATTTAAGCGTGAAAAGGTAACAGCCAGGGGATAGACAGACAGACAGAATTACTTTCGCATTTATAATATTATTATGGATAATAAAATAGGATTTTTCTTAAGTAATATATCTATATTCAATGACACTTCATGTGGCAAGCGAAGAAACATCTCATGTATGGATAAGTACCCACGGCAAAAAGACTAGGCAGCCAACAGGTTTTTCATTATTTTTATCTATGGATTATTTGACAGACAAAACTCTTCTTAAAAAGTTTGGCTACAAATGGCTGCGCAGTAGTAAATGTCTTCTTAAAAAGCAGATGTAAAATACTTCTGCATAGTAAATTCTTTCTAGCTTTACTCCTCCTCTAATATTAATTAACAATTCACTAAACCTAATCATGTAAGTGGTAATTAATTTCACTTGATAATCATTTCAATTATACGCATACATTTTTCTATAAATCTTAGTACTTACTTGCATACAGGTACATATTTAAAAATATTTACGAAAGCCATTTACGCTCCAAAGTTAAACAATATGAATGAATTATGATTTACTATAATTAAACACACGAACCTATTTATATAAAGTAGGTGCTTAATTAATTAACCATGTGTGGACTGGTGACCCACATAAGGGTCATTTGAAACTGTAATTGGATACTGTATGTCTAGGTATTTTCGTAAATGCATAAACCTTTACGTGTGTACAATCAATTTTAATATGCTCCAACAAAATGATATAAAAGTGCAAAAAAAACCTGTTATGAAACATTGAATAATTAAAATTTAATCACATTGATTCCGGTGAGAATCAATTTTATCTATATTAATATTATAAAGCTGAAGAGTTTGTTTGTTTGAACGAGCTAATCTCAGGAAATACTGAGGCATTGAAAAATATTTTTAATTTCCAACTTTTCTTTTTGTGTTGGACTGTCCATTTATCGAGTAATGTTATAGGCTATATAACATCACGCTACGGCCAATAGGAGCGGATCATAAATGAAAAATGTCGCAAAAACGCCAAAAAATATTCCTTTTTGAGAACTTCCGTTGCGTGCTCTGCGTAAGCGGTTAAAGTTACGCAACAATCATGTATGTACTATGTACGGTAGGTAATGTAGGTAGGTAGAAAAGCCGCGTGGTAAAGCTAGTTATAGGTATATTTTATTGAATTGAATGCCAAGAAAAAAAAAGAAATAATATAGTGTGATTCGCCTTCGGTTTCAGTAAAAAATAATTATATTTTATATTGCTGAAGAAACAGCAAATAATTTTTCCTTCTAGAGACTGATTCTTTGCCGCGTATATGTCATCAAACGAAAGGTATTTTACAAGGCAAACGTTAATGGAAACGCTGGGAGGGGACGCCCTGGAAATACATACATAGATCTTATTGGTGACGTTCTTCAGAAAGGCCAGGTACGCAGTACTCGTAACCGGCGGGCGTATATATCTACATGTATGAACGTGAGTGAAGCAAAAGAAGTATGTAAGGATCGTAGCAGTTGGCGTTCTGTATTTTCTGCCTACCCCCATGGGGAAAAAGGCGTGAGTTTATGCATGACATCACACCTATCCAATACCAATACAAATCGCCAGCAAAGTCATTTTAATTTTGCTGGTGATTTTAATGGTCATCCATCTCGTCTGTGGATTTTGCTAGCTAGTTTAAATTGGCCTTGTATTATCGGACCTTCACTATAAACCAGGTTTTCAATTCGTAACCTCCATTTCAGGACGTGACTACTAAATTATAAAGTTGAACCAATGTATGCAAAAATGGTAATACGGTTACAGTCTCGTTTTACCAGTTTATTTTAAAAAGCCAGAGAGTGAAGAAGTCCCAGTCCTTACAATTTAGCAAGTAGACTTAGTAGACAAAACAGTCTGTTGCCACAGCGTTTTTCTTAAGCGTAGAGACAGCAGAAACAGTCGAGACTTAAAATGCGATTTGGAGTTCAAAATATTAATTTGATTGTTTTATGCCTGCACTTACTTTCGTTTTATATATATAATCTATAGGCTCGTCTAGTTTAGCTTTATCATGACGTATTGACGCTGTCATTATTTCAGTGCGAGAGAGAGACATAAGAAAAAGAAGGTGTATGTAGGTATACTAGGGATGGCGAACTGAGATCAAATAATCAATTATTCGGGCAGAAATATAGATTTTTTTTTAATCATATGTATCACTGTGAGAGCAGTGGTGGCCCAGTGGTATAGGCCGCGACTTACAAGTTGTAGGTCGTGGGTTCGAACCCAGGCAGGCGTTTTACTTTGTGTAAATTATTTCATCACCACTGCTCTCAAAAACGGTGCAGGAAAACATCGTGACCTAGAACCGGCATGTCCTAGAACCCCTAGAACCAAAAAAAAAATCGAAGACATGAGACATCCACCAAGGCGTACTGGGCCCGCGTAGTGGATTATGGCCCACCCCCTCTCACAGCAGAGAGGAGGTCTGTGGGAAGTGTCAGTGGGAATATTAATAGGCTGATGATGTGATGATTTTCTACTTGTTCACGTCTTTTTAGTAGTCGAGTTTTTAATTTTTTAATAAACTTTTTTTTATAAGCACTCATTCAGTATAAATTGCAGATTTTCATCAATCCGTAATACTGAACCTTCTGTAATTATGTAGATTGTGGAAAAAAGGCCTGGAAATGTACATAAAATGCGTACGTGTTGATCAGTCACTGACTCATAATAAAGTGTTACAATTCCTGCGCGTAGGAATCTGGTTGTCAGGTAAACTTGGGGATGTGACTTTGAATGTAGTAATATTAGATGATGCAATGATATTTTTAACAATTCTATCTCTATTTATCCATTACTTTTCTTACTATCTACATTTTTAAATATTTTTATAAAATTGTCACCGGTATCGGGAACAGGGTCCAAGCTACCGGCGGGAAGGGCTCCAGAGAGAGGAACCTCCTAACAATACGAGCCACCCGGAGCCTCCTAAGGTTTTGGTCGAGGCTCGTGGCTATTAAGCCATTGGCTGACACGACTATCGGTACAATGGTCGCTGAGTCCACATCCCACATGTCGACAACCTCGCGAGCCAATTCAAGATACTTGATTTGCTTATCTTTCTCAGCTTTCACTAATTAACCAAACAATGTAACTAACAATTTTAACTACCTCTATTTATTAATAGATAGAGGTAGTCTATACAAATAAATAAAATTGAAGTGTCTGTATGTAATAAATAACAACGTTTTATTGAATGCATGTGGTACTAATTACAAATTTGGATTTTTTAAGATTTTTGTCTGTCTGTTTATTCGATTTTGGAATTTTGGAAGATAGCTGATGTTATAAAGAGTAACATAGGCTACTTTTTTACCCGGAAATATTCACAGTTCCTTAGGGAAAATTAAAAAAAAACTGAGATTGACGCGGGCGAAGTCGCGGGCAACACCTAGTTGTTAATAATGTTAAATATCTCTGGCAGTACTGCATTGATTAAAAAAATCTTCTTAGATAATCATTTAAGAGGTAAAATAATTAACAGGAAAATAATTAAATCGATCAAACATAACATTAATACCCACAGTTCTTAAGGCAATCACATTTCCAGATACCAATAAAATTATAACTTCTGGGTTAAGGACGGTTATTTATGGAAAACAAACTCAATTTCTCAGAACCTTTGTAATATTTATTTGTTCATTAGGCAATGCAAATAAGATTAATCGATGGAAACTTTAGTCATGTTATCTTACCGATAAGGGCTAATAGTACGTAACTAGAACAATATCGCTAATAGCCTAATTTCACCGCAACTTCGAATTTGTGACAAACAATTCTCCTTGGCATAGACTTTTCAACTTTTCTTTTTTTTTGTCACAGGTATCCCAGCATACGGTCTCGACGGTGACAACATAAGGACTGGACTTAACAAGAACCTGGGCTTCAGTAAGGAGGATCGTGAGGAGAACATCAGAAGAGTTGCCGAGGTCGCCAAACTCTTTGCTGACAGCGGTGTTGTCTGCCTGTGCAGTTTCGTCTCGCCTTTCGCTGAGGTAACTAAATTTTTTATGGCTAAGACAACTATATTGAACAAAAAAAAAGACAGTCTCTAAAAAGTATGAAATATTGTCATGTACAAACTATTCCGTAGAGGATAACCGTGGTCGTACGCCACCTACCGTAACAGAACAATACATTCTGCAAAATGGCATACACACATACCGGTCAAAAACATAGCCCGCCTTTTTGCTTCGCCGTAGTCGTGTAATAATACTATTTTCTTAACAATGTATGGCTACTAAACGTTAATAAGGAAAATATTAAGCGCTTATTCACTCTCCTAGACACTGACTGTATCTAGAATGTTGCTTGTAAGGGTCCACAATTGTTTCTGTAACTTATATTAACAAATACAGTTGTTAATATAAGGATACAATAAATTGAATTTGAGTTACTATGTTCTAAGCAATCGAATTCTGTTGCGACTGAAACTGCAGTAGCTTCTGCTTGAACGGGTTCACTGAAGAGGAATTCATTGAGTTGCAGACATAGATTTAAATAGTATATTATGTACTCAATGCTCGCAGATCTGAAAGTGCATGACGTCTTTGGCATATTGAGATTCTTCTTCCTCTCTGAAGGCAGTTTAAACTCGTCCCCGACAGTTATTTGTAAAGTCATAGGAATAGAACAGTCAAGGCACTAGGTAGCAACTGACTTTTTAGGGTTCCGTAATCAACGAGGAACCCTTATAGTTTCGCCATGTCCGTCTGTCCGTCCGCAGCTTAGCTCGGAGACTCTTAGTACTAGAAGGCTATTATTTGGCATGGATATATTGGACAGGTAAAGTGGGGATGTTTCGATTCAGGGAACCGTTTGCGTAAAATTAAGCTTTAAATTGCAAATTTTTGATAGTCATGTGTCCCACCCCTTCTCTGGGCTCTTCATGGCTTTACAAGTTAACGAGTAATTTAACTTATAAAATGTACTTGGAAAAGTAAAAAAAAATCTTTTCGTTTGAGCAATGTGAATGTAGATAGATGTTTGTACGGAGCCCTCGGTGCGCGACTCCGACTCGTACTCAGCTGATTTTATAAGTTCTGTGGTAAATAAGAAGATAACAATGTTCTGCAGTCTAAATACCTTACAGACGCTCCAAGCTAGAAACAAAATTGCGTCAAAAACCATGAAAAAGCTGTATATACCTACAAACTGACATTCGTATTGTTGTCTCATATTCTTGAAATGTCGGCCATCTATCTTCAGTTCAATGACATTGCGGACGGCTGAGTTCTGCCGACAATGGATCAAAATAAAAATATTTATAAACAATAGTGATAAACCACGGAAATTACGATGTTTTATTCTGTTTGCTGATTACCTTTGACCTTTTCTTAACATTACACTGTTAGACGGGAAACCGATCCCAATATTGTTGTGAAATCCTATTCAGATGCTGATGACTCAGACTTGCGTTGGACTTGGACCACAGTCAACTCATGCGGAGCGGAAATGTGGTTGAGGATAGTGGTCGTCTAGAAGGAACCTGTGCACTCGTGAATTTCACACCTAGTTCTGAAAGGCTGACCGACAGGCCTGAATGAATACTTCAGTTCATCTAATGTTTATGTTGAATAGTTGTTGCAAGAACAAAATCTAATGAAATCACTGGACTTGCATTTGACATTATTTTGATAAGTTTTTTTTGAAATAGTGGTACAGACTTTTTTTAGGGACAATCCCACCGCACTATTCCCAAACCATTGCAACTCCTGAAAGCCAAAATCAACAGTGGCGACCACCAGAAAAGCGCCGAGGCAATGAAGCCTGACGAAGTCCCGGAGAATGAATTTAACTGTCTTGGATCCCGCAACGAAATTAATCAGAAAAGAATAACGGAGGAGTAGGAAAAATACAAATTTCAACTTCCTTCCATGTCAAGCAGGAGACAGAACAAACAAGGCCAATAGGCACAAAGGATCGTTTACAACTGGGATAAGCCCAGTTGCCTAGCACCACGGATAAAAATTACCATTAATATTAATGGCTCCTTACATTGTGGTAGAGATTCCTAGATTGTCGAGTTACTCAGACTTTGCCAAAGAGTTCCAGTTGTTCTCGCCAATTTTTTTGTTTGGCCGCCCTGAAGTGACCACAATGGCTGCGCAGTATTAACTCTCAAACAAAAACAGCACCGATACGTGCCTTGCGCATTGGAAAGCCAACTTCAGTTCAGGGAGGCCAAGAAGTTTGGCGAGTACTGTAGCTAGACTGGTTTCTTACTGAAGTTACCGTATGTAGGAAACCGACGTATTTTTTCGTTCCGGGGAGTAAAATCCTCATTGGATGTCCTCCGCCCTAGAGAGGGCGGATCGGTCTGTCAGACTCGTACTGACTAAAAACCACCCCGGTGTTCCATCTCACAACTCTCGCTGGGGGTCGCGGGAACAACGATACTTCCGCAACCCCCGGCTAGTGCCGCCCCGCCTCTGCGGGCCTCGATCTCGGGTTGTGGAAGTGAGGGTTAGATTCCCCCCGCGCCGCCACCTCGGGTCCTGATGTGTGGGGGACGACGGACGTCCCCGCCGTCGCCTATGGACCCATTTAGGGGGCTGGAAAAGGGCGTTGTCCGCCCTTCGCGATGCACGGCGCGTCTGCTGCGGATCGGGTGAGTGGATGAAGTCTCCCTCTCCCTCTCCGCAGCCTCCTTCTGCGAGACGACTGTTTCGCAGAAGCGTACCACCGCGTCCCATGACTCCTCGCCGCTGACCATAGACTCGACTACGGCCGGCAGCGACGTAGGGAGGTGAGGTGAGGGCACGGCGTGGCTCCTGACAAGCGGCACACTGCCAGCGTAGGCCGCGCCGTGTCGTCCCGACTAGGATACCAGCCTAAACTAACCATTTGTTGCATTTCTATAGCAATAGACTTTAATACTTCATATAATTAATTGATAGGAAATGAAACACAATAGCTCTAATAAATAAACAGCACTATTCAATTTGTCTCACTGCTTGCTATAAAATATCAACAATACACATTTTAATTAAAACTTCAATACAATGATTTTGATTAAATAAATGCTGATTGTGTGGTACTCTCTAATTAATTATAATGACCATTATTTCTGTGTTTGTGATGATGATAAATGTGGGCAGTATACCTTGTAGTACATAGACGTTTTTATGACGTAAATGTATGGGTACATATGTTTAAATAAATTTCAGATGAAGTAAATATTCCTGAAGTTATTTGTCTGGTACCTAAACGTTGCTATTAGCATGTTAATCAAGTGATTAACATGTATTTGTTTTTACCTTCGTATCTACCTTGTTGTTACGTCAAACCCATAGGTAGAACGCCTGAAAAACAGCTGTTTTGTTTTGAGACCACAGATACCAGCAAATATTATTTTAAGATAATCGTCTTAGATCATCGTCGTTTGAAATGAGAATGAGAATGCGTATGAAGCCTAGCAAAAATAAAAAAAATATAAGTATTAAATAGAATAAGTATGATATTATTAAATAGGAACCTATTTTCGAATATGTAAACATTACACAAGAAAAAGCTCGTATTTTTTAGGGTTCCGTACACAGAGGGTAAAAACGGGACTCTATTACTAAGACTCCATGATCCGTCTGTCACCAGGCTTTATCTCATGAACCGTGATAGCTAGACAGTTGAAATTTTCACATATGATGTCTGTTGCCGCTATAACAACAAATAAAACAGAATAAAATTAATATTTTAAGTGCGGCTTCGTGCGCGAGTCCGACTCGCACTTGGCTGGTTTTCTATACCAATATTATAAAAAGGAAAGACTTTTTTGTTTGTTTGTACCGAATAGGCTCCAAAACTACTGGACCGATTTCAAAAATTCTTTCACAGTTGGGAAGCTACTCTAGGCTACTTTTTATCCCTGTATTCCCACGGGAACGGGAACTACGCGGGTGAAACCGCGAGGCGTCCTCTAGTTATTGATAATTTAGCTGTAATGACTCGAGTTTGAGATCAAATGTCAGTGTTACGTGTACAAACGATCACTCGTTCCCGTTTCGATTAAAGTACAATGACATGATGTGTATAGATTAGGTAGACGTAAAGATTCCTTACATTAGTCATTGAAAATGGATCAAATTAAATACATTGGCGACCACAGACGTGATATCGATATCTGCTCATGTACTAAACATCGATAAGACAGAAATCTCTAATCTCATAAAATCAGCGGCCATTGACCTCGTAGACATCTGTAGTTACTTGGAATAATAAGTTTATTTTTTGTTTTCGTTATCAATACCCGGCGTGTAACTTGGCAAGGTTTTGGCGTAGTGGAGGTAAGTTCTCGCATAGTGCTCGAACTGACCAACCACCATACAAAGCGAACCGAACGTGGACGCGACCCGATTGTTCAGTCGATCCTTGTGTCAACTGGCCAAACAATCGCGCGCACGGAACGTTGTTAAGGCGCCGATTCCCTTGAGTATCTGATTTTAAAATGAGAATCTCGTCTAAACGGCTGGTCGTAATGTTTTGGAAAAAATATATGTTACATTAGACCATTTTTATAATAATTTGATCTAAGAAAATTTTGAGTTTTATTCGTATAACATAGTGTAATTAATTTGTAAAGCTATGTCTAAAACGGACAAAAACACGACAATCGCACCAAAACCGCTGGGCGTATTTTAATGAAGTTAACACCATTTCAAAGACAATTTAACTATCAACTTTTTATCTGAAGCTTTTTTTTAAAGTCATAAAATAATAAGGAAAGTACAAAATACTACTAAATTTTGGGTCGCACGGGTGTGAAAAGAGGGCGCGTTTTGTTCCCTCAAGGTCGTTGGCGTGAGTCGCTTTCCCCGCGTCCCACTTGGTAACCAAAGATACCTAAAAAACGACTTGTGCGCATATAACGACTCTTGCCAAGTTACGTGCCGACAACTATACCCGCCGTCTGCAGAGACGCAAAATATAAATGTTTGCCAGGAGAAAATATGCTACATCGACCGTAAACAAATGGGGCTATTGGCAGATAGATGATGTTCACAAAACGCTCCTGGCACGGTGGCTTTCCACTCTGCAAGGCATTTAAGATTAGAACAGTTTGGAGGTACCTCCTACCTATTCTGAAATGCTGGTGTTTCGAGCCTGCCTGATATTTTTTTATATTCTAAAAGCTCGCGTTTGAACACTATCTCTCCTGATGTTAAGCGATAATTATTGTGATCTACGGTCAAGCCCGCTTGCCTAGAAGAAACCTATTCACTCTTGATTTAAAGTATGTGTCTTTAATCGTAATTTATGAAATAGGAAGGTGAAGTGTGTGAAAGGTGATAAAATAGACTAAAAATAGATTTTTTGACCTTTGACCTTGGAATATCTGTAATCGCGGACAACCTACGAAAAGTGCTTTTGGGGTGTCAAAATAAAGGTTTATACAAGTTTATAGCTGACTATCTCTCATTCCGAGGTGAAACCCCTAATTTTCCTGAACTATAGGAGGTATTTCTAGCGTGTAAGTACGGTAAAGATATCTCTACCGTGGTGTAAGGTAACTAGGACAATGTTTAGAAAAAGATAAGAAATAGAATTTAGCCTAGCATTCTTTGGCATTTCACTACTAAAATTATCAGTAACTGACACGGTTATTTATATAATTAGAAACATGACGCATTTAATGAGAAATTAATGTAAATGATGGAACCAGCACACGTAAAATAACCTTTTGTATCATTGTATTTTTAGGGTTCCGTACCCAAAAGATAAAAACGGGACCCTATTACTAAGACTCCGCGGTCCGTCTCTCTGTCTTTCACCAGGCTGTAGGTATCTAATGAACCGTGATAACTAGATACTTGAAATTTTCACAGATTATGTATTTCTGTTGCCGCTGTAACAACAAATACTAAAAACAGAATAAAATAAATATTTAAGTGGGGCTCCCATACCACACACGTGATTTTTTGCCGCTTTTTGTGATTATGGTACGGAACCCTTCGTGCGCGAGGCCGACTCGCACTCGGCCGGTTTCTTTTATTGTTTCTGTGTATCCTTTGCTGGTAATCCCAAATAATACTTAAACAAATTAAAATTATAAAGAGGTTCCATCTTTTTAATAACTTTAAGATTTGTTAGATTCTGTGCAGAATATCAAATCATCGCGAAAAGTTTGGGTTTCTACTTACCTGTATGTTTTTATTGAATCCGTCCCATTAAATATGCTGCAGGTATTATTATAAAAACAAAAAACCCGACTGCTAAAAATTAATTAACTGAAAAGAGAAAAACAAGTACTAGATATAATTTATACATTAAATATTATGAGATGCTGCCAGCTGTGATAAACGAAGTTTTGGTCGATTTTTCTTTAATTTTTGTTTGTCGCTCCCACAATTGAGACGAATCCAACGACACCTCATATGATGTCATATGTTATAATCCGTCAAGCCGTTTGGGCTGTGGAGCGTGTTATAGAAATTGACATACAACCATACTTACATGCAATACATACGCTTGAAAAACATTACCCCCCGCAGTCGGGTAGAAACATATAAGTTAGACCCGTATTTGTTACCCGACTGCCGAATGAGGGTAATGTTTTTACGAGTCTATGTATGTATGTTCCTATGTGGCGTTCTAGAGACCAAACGCGTTGGCCGATTTTGATGATTCTTATGTCAATCGATTCGTCTTAACCCTGCGAGTGTCACTGGCTACTATTTAAATAGGAAAATAAAAAATGGCGGGTTTTGGGCGCCATATTGAGGGGCATCAAATTTTTTTTGGCTTCCAAACCCTTCGTGTGAGGTATCAAAATAAAGAGTTTTAAGAGGTGATTTCAGAAATGTATAACACTTTATGTTTAGATGTACCTAATTCTAAAAAATAATAACTAAAAAGTTATAAATACATAATAAAAACATAAAATCCCGTTTTAGTAATGTCATTAACCCTTTAGCAACCTAATTTGGTTTATATCATTCATCAGTGTGTGTCCTTCTGGCGTACCCTTCCGCCTTCCAAACTCTTCTCACAGAAAATTATTTTCCTAACTCCAAATATTTTTGTTACCAGGACCGTGAAGTAGCTCGTCGCATCCACACAGACTCCGACCTGCCGTTCTTCGAGGTGTTCATCGACACTCCACTGGAAGTTTGCGAACAGAGAGACACTAAAGGTCTCTACAAG
Source organism: Orthosia cruda (assembly GCA_964057195.1). Lineage (NCBI taxonomy): Eukaryota > Metazoa > Arthropoda > Insecta > Lepidoptera > Noctuidae > Orthosia > Orthosia cruda. The sequence goes on along the minus strand of OZ059831.1, from coordinate 37,015,503 downwards.
AAAGCTAGAGAAGGATCTATCAAGGTTAGTAAATATTTTATTGTTGTCCGACTGATGCTGATGTCTCACTGACTTGAAGTGTGCAAACAGCAGTGAATTGGTCGTTTACACCGTTCTAGGCACACTTGCACATATAACATCACGCCTATATTACCCAAAGGGTAAGGTCGAGGTACACCAATATTCTAGGGCGTCGCCAGCCTTGACTGTACAATAAATAAAACTTGTAAATAAAGTTATTGTATTTATTAGAATAAAAAGAAATTGGGAGGCAATCAAATGGGCCATTGAAAGAAAAAGAAAGAAGAAAGAAAAATTGTTTATTTGCGCCAGGCACGACGCATACCATAAAAATAACAAAAAAAAACTCAAATACAATAATTACAAAGTATGCGTCACAACTACGCAAAACGGTCATCGCTCAGCATAATGCTGGGACTCGTGTGCGAGACAGAGCCACAGCGCTGGTTTTCAGCGATAGCCGGTGTCGACTGGGTGACTCCGAAACAATTAAACCTAGTGGCAAGTGACTGAGCGAACAATTTTATTTAAGAATAAAATAATAATAAATGAGTAAACATAAATACGTAAATGAGCGTTTAAAAGTGCAGATATTAAAACAAAGGGTTATACTTTTCATTGGCTATTACATCACCATCATCATATCAGCCGAAAGACGTACACTGCTTACATGGGGTGGGGGGTGACCTAAGTTCAGCTGTGGACATCTTTCCGTTGAAACGATGACGTTGATGATGATTTTAATACAAGTCTATTTCTACCGCAGGGTTTCACAGGCATCACACAAGAATATGAGCGGCCCGAAGCGCCAGAGCTCATTGTCCAGACTGTGGAAGACTCCATTGAGGAGTCCACCATGCATGTTGTGCGGCTACTCGAGTCACAGGTAATGTCTTGTTCCCTTAGTAAGTACTAGCTGCTACCCGCGGCTCCGCCCGCGTTGAATTACTACTTATTTATTTACTTATGTATACTTTATTGTACACCAGGTTAAAACATAGAAAAGGAAACTTAAAACTAAAATACATACAACGGGCGTCATTATCGCATACCTCGATCTCTTCTAGGCAACCTGGAATGGACAGTGATTGCCTGGACATGAAATGGGGTTGACATAGGTGTAACAAATAACACTACTACTTAATATTTTATAAATTATAGCATATGTGTTTTTGAGATAAGCTATAAGCATAAGCTATATTATTGTAAAATGTCTTCGTAATCCGTGCAGTAGTTTTTGCGAGAAATAGTTACCATCATCCGTCCATCCATCCTCGGAAACTTTCACAGTTAGTACATAAATTTTTAATTTTGTAGACTAAACTGACAGCTGCCAATGACCTTATTTTTTTTAAATGTTGCCAGCGCAGAGCATAGTGGTGTAGGTAAGGCTCAATCATAAGTGATTCATCGAATCGATTTGACATGACTTCTCAATTTAATTTCAATAATTGGTCTAAATAAATGTTGTATGAATATAAACGTAATATATTTAAATATAACTTTTATTGTGTTAAATATGAAATCAACAATAAAATAAATGCGGTCGATAAAAATGAAGTCTGACATAAATGATTAGAAACTAAATAAGGGCCGCTAGTTTCTTAACAAATGTAATTTTTTTGCCGTGAAATAGTTACATTTTCTATCAACTTTCGATCAGTCAGGATAGTCAGTATACGACACTATTTTTATGTAACGATAAAGTGACAACACCCCAAATGTCAGTTTAGTCTACGAAATAAAAAATCTGAGTATAATTACACATGTATTTTGCTTCAGTATAGTTCTAGAAAACTGGCCGACCGTGGTTCTATTCCTTATCGGTCACCAACGCCTTGGAACAGGACTCCGAATTACTAGGTATAACGTATACCTAGTAATTCGGAGTCCTGTTCCAAGGCATTTATACCTGATTCAATAAAAATCTTATTCAGACCATAAAGCTTACGCGCCTATATAGCAATTTAGTATTTCAAGCACGTTTATAAGGCATCAGCACTTACTGTAGCTTGATGGACCAGGAAGTAATCCCTGGCATGCAGACGTAAAATAAAACAAAAAGTGGAAGATATCAGTAAAATTGTTGACATTTAAAACACTGCATTCTTGCTCACAGAAATGTATCTAAAATTCAAATAAGTATCAGGTAAATGGACCTCTTTGCAACAGCTTGATAATAATTAAATAGACGGTCTTTGTTCTTTTACAATAATACCAGAAAATAACAGGTTAAATAGTTCTGGAAACTATTTTATCAAATAAGAAACAAAAATAAACGAATTCACACGTTCGGCAGGCCATTGTGGTTTTATTTTAGTACATTCACGTCATTCAATTAAATTATATTTTTATTATTAAAAATAGTTTAACCTTGATATGTTGCCTCCCCTTCTCCAGACCTTGGATATAAATCAAATAGTTTTCCTTATTTTATTTACTCACACAAATCCCAGGAAATCCAAAAAGGTTTTAACATTTTCGTTTTTTGATTGCCATTCTTCCTTCTCATGGCCAATATTGCAAAAACCTAGATAATATAAATATAGGCACAAAATAAAACCTAATAGCAATAAATTACTTCCTACAAAGATGTTAAAATTAATTGCAATTTTATTGACAGTTAATTGTAATAAAATAGTTCGTGGTATTGCAGTCAGGGTTATTGTAAACGCAACAAATTATTTTAATGGTCTATGCGCTATGTATAATCATTTTCGTGATTGAATTGTGATAGGAAGTAAAGTAGGTATGGTCTGTGTAAACATAATTATTCAAGTCTTTACAGTAACTATAAAAAAATGTAGTCTAACTGGGGTAAACGTTACTTAGCACGCGTTTTGACTTCGATATGTTCCAGTCTCTTTCTTGCACTTGCGGTTTGACAGTGGTGCGACGGTGACAGGAGCAATGCTTACCCAAAGTGACGACACGGTTGGCGTAGTGGTTGAGCGATCGGCTGCTGCGCTGTGTGTCGCGGGTTCGATTCCCGCATGGCACAAATATTTGTATGGCCTGCAGATAGTTGCTCCGGATCTGGGTGTCTTGTGTATGTGAGTTTATATGTTTGTAAATGCACCCACGATACAGGAAAAAATTCCTAGTGTGGGGCAAAGTTTAAAAAAAAAGTATGTGTTAAGTAACGTCCATAGATACCCCCGTTAGTGAACTTGGGTGTTGTTTCGAAGCATTTTCTGTAAATTACAGAAATTTCAGTGGCACATGCCACTTTCTATGGAGAAAACGCATCTGTTCTGCCCTCGGTATTGTAAATGATTGTATTGCAACAGCGCGGGCTTACTTGTTTCCCACACAATGTGATAAACTAGCATTAATTTATTCTCATACTGGCTTTTTCCCGCGGCATCGCTCTAGTGGTCTAACTCACAGGAACCTTGAATTTTCCGTGATAATAGCATACGCCACTCAGCTATAGGAGCTAGTTTTCTATGAATAGAACAGTGCAGTCGCCACACACGCTCACCGCCATCTACCATCATCTACCGACCAATCACATAGACGGAAATCGCGTCTTTCATCTCGCATGTGATTGGTCGATCTATTGCGGTCAAACCCTTTGCCTAGACGAATTCACTTACGCAATTAGTATTTCCAGAAATTACCTCCTACAAAGACACTAACAAATAACTTTAAGTACCTCTAGATGTTAGTTTAGAATCCCCTGCCCTTGTCCCATGTTACTAGGGGACGGCGCAACACGTTTTCTTCTTCCATACCGTCCTGTCCCCCGTCACGCCATCACTGACTCCCTTTCCTTTCATATCACTCCTCACACAGTCCATCCATTTTTCCTCTGGCCGTACCTTCCCTCTCCATGCATCCACATTTATATTCATAACTCTTTTAGTAACCTGCGCTTCATCCCTCCTCATCAGATGACCATACCAAGACAAACGGTTTCCTTTCAACTTTTCTGTCACTGGCGCCACTTTAAAACTTCCTCTAATATACATTTCTCACTTTATCCATTCTCGTCACTCCGCACATCCATCTCAACATTCTCATCTCTGCTAGATGCAATCTCTTTTCATATAATAAAATATTATTCTTTATTGTACGCCAAAATAGTAGGTTACAAATGTCCTCTACAAATACAAAGAGCTACTCAATCAAATTATAAAATCTTGAAATATTATATCCACAGGGCATCATTCCAAGTTTCGAGAACAGCCGCAAAGGCGTGGAGGAACTGTTCATCTATGGCAACAGACTGACCAGCGCTATTGAAGAGGCTGCGAGGTTGCCGCAGATTGAAATCAACACACTGGACTTGCAGTGGGTACAGGTAAGCCAAAATTGAATATCTACCTATGTTATAGTAGCTTTTGCCAGCGGCTTTGCCCGCAAAATTATCATAAACATAACATAGTAACGGGATAAAATATGCCTAATGCGCTTTGCCAGGCTATAATCTATCTTCGTGCCTAATTTCATCCAGATCCGCTCAGCCGTTCCGGCGTGATTGAGTAACAAACATCCATCAAAACTGTCACATTTATAATATAACTAGTTTCTGCCCGCGGCTTGCCCGCGATAAAAAGTGTTTTTAACCCAAGGGAACACAATACAGGGATAAAAACAATCCTGTGTCCTTCCCAGGGTCTTTCTCAGGTCATACCAAAGGACAATGGCAGTACCCCATACATTATTTTAGCTGTGATGTAGTTCCTCCGATTACTTGATTCATCATCATCATCATATCAGCCGAAAGACGTCCACTGCTGGACATAGGCCTCCCCCAAGCGTCGCCACATTGATCGGTCCCGTGCGTCTCCAGCGGATCTCCGCAACCTTCACCAGGTCATCGGTCCACCTGGTGGGAGGCCTTCCAACGCAACGTCTTCCGGTTCGCGGTCGCCAATCCAGAACCTTTCTGCCCCATCGGCCATCCATTCTGCGAGCAATGTGCACTGCCACTTAAGTTTGGCAATTCTTCGGGCAATGTCGATAACCCTGGTTCTCTATCTCTACATTTCTGATTCGATCACGCAAGGAAACGCCGAGCATAGCGCTCTTCATTGCCCTTTGAATGACTGTAAGCTTTCTGATGAGGCCCATTGTAAACGACCACGTCTCAGAGCCATATGTCTCCGCTTTTTTTTTTGCAAGATTTTTTGTTCGACATTGTCAAGAATAATACATTCAGTCATGAACTTTTGTAGGTTATGTCTGGGTAACTTTTAATAATGTGTTTTATAGGTAATATTAATCAATTTTGTGGAAGTAAAAAGGCAATATCGCATTAGTGTGTTTACCTTACCGTGAAACGTTGAATTATACTCTTTGGAAAGAGTATATTTATTTAGACTATAACCGACTTTGACGTGTATCAAAAGGTCGTCGTCAACAACCAAGCTATATTTTTTTAGACTTGGATACCAGTCTTTTTACCTACCATTCATTGAAAGTGATTCATTTATTTCTACTAGTTATATTCGTTTCCGTATACAGATGCATATGGTTATAATTAGGCCACAATATCAGGGATTTCTCGCCACTCGATGGTTTGAGGTCTAATATTTGTGGCAGATTGACTCAGCTTGTTTATTGGAGGGCTTGTCTGTACAGGCTCTGGTACGGTGCAAGCTGAACATTTATGTTTATAACTAACCATAGATTCATTGTTATTAGGCTAAGGCGTTGCACTAAAAACTTAACTCGGAGTTGCTAACACTAGATTAAATTGACAGTGTCCGTACTATAACGTGTCAACGCCTAGGGCTTTCCCTAAAAGGACTATGGCTCTGATGTCCTGTATAGCTTCGACCCTCTCAAACATTGGAACCATGATAGTTTTAACATGGCAGAGTAAGGAACCTGTTTGTGATACAGTATTGTCAATTAAACATGTGTTAGTAACTAACTCTGAGTTAAATTTTTCGTGCACCTAAAAACCATGGTGGTATTATTAATGTTCTAACACTTCATTTAGTCTGATACATGAAACTGAGAATATATCATTCTCTCAAATACATGATTATTAATTTATCGGTTGATTTTTTATGAAAAATCTAGCTTCTGCCAGCGTCTTCGCCCGCGTGTATGTCGAAAATTATCCTGAGGGAACATATTCCCGGTATAAAAAGTATCCTATGTGCTATTCCTGACTATAACCTATCTCTGTTCCAAATTTCATCCAGATCCGTCCAGCCGTTTGCGCGTGAAGAAGTAACAAACATACAAACACACTCACAAACATTCGCCATTATAATATTAGTGTGATTGCAACAGACAAGATAACATATCTTGATATTTCATAACTGATTTTGTCGAACTTTTCCATAATATCATTTTACCTATATCCTTTTGTAAATTCTTGATATCTAAGTCCAAGGTGACCTCCTAGGTAGTATGATAATCTGGTTATATAATACCGCTATAAAAGTTGTTAACTCTCTTTGCGGGCAGATAAAAGTATTAGAACAATATCAGATTAGATATTACGATGATAGCAATAAATTATGACTTGCGTATTAAGAAAATACCTACATCTTGTAACCATGGGGATATTTGTTTCAGGTTTTGTCGGAAGGTTGGGCGTTCCCTCTCAAAGGATTCATGAGGGAACATGAATATTTACAAGTGAGTATAAACTGAATGTTTAACATATGTGATTCTTTAGCTTTATGTAGTTTAATTTGATTTTTGGTTGAACGTTTGTCACCAAAACTTCTAAATAAATTTAGGTTGCATTGAAATTTGTACTTTGGTATCTATAGGAGCGTCCTCACTGAGAGCATTCACGTGTAATGAGCATTCGACGTCGAATATTCGAGTGATGTAGACGGTGATTCTCGCGGAAACGGCTCGCATTCGAATGTTCACGCAAATAAAACGCTCGAAAGCTACTACTCAGAAAGACTCAGATAATGAAATGAATGAGTATATATGTAGGAATATTACTGGCCACTTGTAAGCAAGGAACAGTTCCTTGAACTTAAGAGGTTGTGACCTTCTTGGTCAATCGTATTATCGAATGAATTTAAGATCGTATTCGAATGCTTTAAGCTCGCATGGGAATGCTCGACTCGAACGTTCTTATTTTTGCTCTAAAGTGAATGCTGGGCACGCTCGGAAACATTCGTTGCTCGCCTACGATTGCTTGTTTACGAATTCTCACGAAAGAATGCTCCCAGCGAGGACGTTTCATATGACAATTCCCAAAACTCGTCAATTATCTGAAATTCTACATTGAAATTTATTTTTTTAACATTCTGACAACAAGAATCCTTACTACCGTCACCAGATAAGGCTCTTTCGCATACATAAAAACAAAAGCAAAACAGCAAATATAATACCTAGCTAAAATGAGCCTTATTCCTTTCAGGCACTCCACTCAAATTGCCTTACCCTCGTCGACGGCTCAGTAGTCAACCAATCTGTGCCCGTCGTTCTGCCAGTAGAGACAGAAGTCAAGGACCGTTTGGCTGGAGCTGATGCCATTACTCTTACATACAACGGCAAAGCTGTGGCTGTGTTAAGGTCGCCTGAGTTCTACCCGCACAGGCAGGAAGAAAGGTGTTCCAGACAGTTCGGGATCTATCATCCTGAACACCCTTATATCAAGGTAAGAAGGTTTTATATTGTGTGGCAATGCCATCGCTCTTACATACAATGGCAAAAATTACAAAGGAAGACAGGTATTCCAGACAGATCGTGATCTATTTGCCTGAACACCCCTAGATCAAGGTATGCATATCAACATCACTTGAATCCAACACCATTCCGCCAAAATACGTTAAGTTTTGAACAAAGACTCCCCGCATCTGCTCAATAATCGGTCCTGTGGTTCCCAAATGAAGATGATTCCCGCGACCTTCACTAGTTCTTCAGCCCGCCTTTTAGTGGGCCTAACAGTGCTACGCCTTCCTGTATGAAGTGACACCAGAATATTTCCCGATCCAGAATCTTTGGTCATCGCTTAATCTTAGAACAAAGTTAATGCGTGCTGCCTTTTTATAACCTGGAGACAACTCCAGGGATTATGTTGTTTATTAGTTTCATAAAAACATTGCTTATGTCTTAGCCGCCTTCCAAGATTTAACAGGCTAAGTAATACAAAAAGTTAAAAAAAAGCCGACTGCTTAAAAAGCGAACTAAAAAGAAGTAAACAAGATGAAAATCATGCTGTGCAGTCGGAGGATTCATATTTGCGAGCTTGTATGACCAAAACGAGATTTTTTGTTTTTTTTTTGTTAACATTTTTTTTATTTATAACTTTTTAGTTATTTTTTTTTAACTAGTAATATAAGGTACTTTTAAACCTATAAGTATTATATATTTTTGAAATCACGTCTTAAAACCCTTATTTTGATACACCATACGATGGGTTGGGAAGAAAGAAAAATTTGGTGCCCCACAATATGGCGCCTAAAATCCCCATTTTTTTATTTGCCAGTTTTAATGTAGCCAGTGACACTCGCAGGGTTAAGACGAATCGATTGACGTAAGAATCATCAAAATCAGCCAACGCGTTTGTTCCTTAGAACGCCACATAGACTGATAAACACATTACCCTCCTTTGGCAGTCGGGTAAAAATATTTATACCGCCAAAACTCAAGTATAACTTTCCTTTTTTTTTTCAGATGATTAAAGAAGCCGGTGACTGGCTGGTAGGCGGTAACTTGGAAGTGCTCGAACGTATCCGCTGGAACGACGGCTTGGACTCGTACAGGCTTACCCCCAACGAGCTCAGACAGAAGTTCAAGGAGTTAGAAGCTGATGCTGTGTTCGCTTTCCAGGTAAAGATTGTTTGAACTATAATTCGCTTATTTGCTAGAACAAAATGTTATTTCCAAAAATGTAAATGCAATGCAATTTTGCAGGCAGCCAATTTGAAAGAGACAACGCATCAACGCAATGTACAGTACGACACAACTTATAGCATAGAAAAAAATCGTAATACGGATCACTAATTGTCGTAACTTTTTTCTGCATATAATATACGTATTTTATTGCTTACTACTCTTTATTGTACACCATAATCTAACAAAGTCGTGTTAGTTTTACCACTTATAGCTCGAGAACGGCTGGACCAATGTTTATGATTTTTGTGTTTTTGGATTTATCTTTGTCAGGAATAGGATAATAAGTAATAAAATATAGGAAATATTAACGAAAAAAATAATGAAGAAAATTCATTCATTCACATACGTTTTGTGAACACAGCGCCATCTCTGATACATGACATAAACAAAACACGGACCAAAATGAACATAGCGTTGTATACTGGTTCCGGTAATGCCAGTAGATGGCGTTGTCGATTATTATAAAATTCAAAACAAAGTCGGGTTAGTCACTCCACTTTCCCATACATTTATTAGGTAGGGTAAAAGTACAATGAATTCAAAAAATGAATGTTTGTTGTTTCGTAATTTTTATGGCAAAACAACGTTTGCCGGGTCAGCTACTGTACAATAAAGAGTATTCGTGAGAGCAATAATGAAGTAAAGGCGCTTACATTCCTCAGTGCGCTGTTGACGAATTCAATATTAATTTAATTAATTTTGTTGTAGCTACGAAACCCCATCCACAATGGCCACGCACTGCTGATGCAAGACACGCATCGTCAGCTAGTCGAGAGGGGATTCCAGAAGCCAGTGCTGCTATTGCATCCTCTTGGTAAATATTGTAACAATTTCTATTATTTAAGACACAAACTACCTTTCTAGAGAAGTAAACCGACCAAAGCGGAACAAGCCATACAAAGCATTATCTTGCATTTTTGTATGCACTCTCTTTTTGGAAGTCTTACTTATATCACAGATAATATGGAATAGAATAGAATATACTTTATTGTACACCAAAAAATAAAGTTACACATCTCTTTTACAATTTTACTTATTTTAATATAATAATAGCATACAGATGCTTCAGATTTGATGCCTATACAAAGAAACCGTGCCGACGTAACTAGCGTTTTTCGTCTGATTAAGCTGATTATGTTTCTAAGAACTTCGAAAGCGTTCGGTTCCGTTCCACGGATATAGATGGTGTTAGCAGCGACTTGCAAGTAAAAGGGGTTACTTGGTTTGTGAATATTTTTTTTTTAAATACCACGGCAATTAGTTTTATAGTATTTTTTTGCACGTTTTTACAGTTTCATTGTATCAAATGTGTTACAAAACAAGTAAAAAAATCGAGTCTCGCTGTTTATTGGAATCAATTTGAAATGATCCATTCAAATAATCTTTGAAATTTGAACCCCCGCGAGGATACATCCATTGCTCTCGGTACTGAGATCAATCATGAAGTATTTTGTTTAAAAACTCAATGAACAGCGTTTCCTAGGACTATCGCGCGAAAGTGTACAGCCGGCATAAAGATCGTAACATAGGGTTGTTTCTTGAAATGTGAATTAAGACCCCAATATTCGTTAATTTTGTGCTTAGGAGAGTTAATAAACAGTAACTTTCCTTTTTTATGATCGTCTCTAGAAAATATTAATATTTAACAAAACTTAATAACAAATCGAAGCTTATCACGCCATCTAGTGCAATTTATTTGAACCAAATTTTCTTTCTTCACGTTGTGTGCAAATCAAATCAAAATTTCTTTATTAAATTAGGCCATTAAGCGGCACTTCCGAACGTCAAAAATAAAAATTAAATGTAATAATGTAGGAACTACAGGTAACAGAAATGCTAACAAGGCAAAACAGAATGTTCCCCGCGCATATAGTTTAGCGGCCAGTCAGTCGTCCTCCCCACGCCGTGGCATTAACTCGCGTCTGTATAACTTAGTATAAGGAGTGCACAGTATACAATATTTCCTGGTAATCAATAATAGACAGTCACCTTGAATGTCAGACTTTCATTTACCTAAACTCCTCTCCACCACGATCAAAAGGTTCCAACATTGGTGACCCCGACGTGATCAAAAAAATGTATAGAAAACGACAATACGAACGTGTCAGAAGATAAATCGCTTCCGCTTATGGGACATACCACGCGCAGTGGTCGACGTGTAAAGCTACCGGTGCGATTTTTGTTGCCATAGGCTAATTGATGTAGAAATCATTGTGCCAATTTTTGTGTGTTGATAAGTCAATAAATAACTAACATCCAGTTGTGGAAAAAGCATATTTCAATAGTCTTCACAATGGGAAATTATAACACTAAAAATGATCAAGTCATAATTGCTCAACAAGGAGCAAATAATGCAAAACATGTCGGAGACATGGAGAGGCAGCTAGAAATGTTCGGCATAGTCATAATGGTGATCGGTATCGCCCTACTGATATTGTGTATTTGTCTATGTGGCAAACAATGTTGTTCCCGTGCAAAGAAATGGATAAGGAAGGAATTGACAACTGTGTTGCCTGCAGGCGCAACAGCCCCGCAGTCCACCATACCGCAAGCTTCATATGCGTGATTACAGTGTAACTTTAGTATTAATAATGAAAAAAAGGCACAGTGAATCCATCAGTGAATAATTAGTGACTTAGTGTAACAGTAACATAGAATATTAAAAGTAAGTAAGGTATTATTGTCAATACCCAATACCTTAGTGGTAAAAATCTGTCTATAAAAATTGTAGTGTGCTTAGAAAATAAAATAATATTAACGCTAACAATGTATCGAAAGTTAAAATAAAAAACCATGGTATGTATAAACAATATATTGTATTACATGTAAGACTACCGATAACAATTCTCGGTAACGTAATAAAATATAACTATAACAATGTATGTATGCACACGTGGGCAAGACGAACGCCAGCCAACTATGAGTAGATGATTACATTTCATTTCATTGTAATGGCAGCGATTATGTTATAAAATAAAAAAAATAATATATTTTTTTATTTTGTAAAGGGGGGAGGTATGTAGGAACTACAGGTAACAGAAATGCTAACAAGGCAAAACAGAATGTTCCCCGCGCATATAGTTTAGCGGCCAGTCAGTCGTCCTCCCCACGCCGTGGCATTAACTCGCGTCTGTATAACTTAGTATAAGGAGTGCACAGTATACAATATTTCCTGGTAATCAATAATAGACAGTCACCTTGAACGTCAGACTTTCATTTACCTAAACTCCTCTCCACCACGATCAAAAGGTTCCAACAATAATAATGATAATAATAATTGATTCTACCATCCATTCGGAAATGTAGCTTGTTATGGAGAAGAACGGACAAGAAACTCCAAACTTACTCTTTAAAAAAAAAATGTGTTTTACAAGTATTTGGTTACAATAATCTTGTAGGAAAAATACATATATGTGAGAACGATGTAAAAAAAACGCACTTAAAAGCGTCTAGAGTAAAACAAACAATTAAAAATTCAATAAATAGGTAATTAAAAACAGGCGGAGGCAGCTAAGATATGACCAATCCCAACTGATGGCGCCCATTCACGAACATGACACATGGATTGGCACCACTCAGCTCAACCATCATGAAGGGAACCGAATGATCCAACACATGTGCCACCATCAGAGAGACATTAGAGAGAGCATGACACACTCAACTGCCAGGGCACACTGAAGTCAACGAACGACACATAGTTACAGTAAATGGTAGATTTACAGTTGGTACATAGTACTCACATATGTGCTGTGCAGTTAAAAAAAAAAAATTGAGTTTATACAACACAAAAATACATTATAATTATTCGTACAGTCTTCAGCAGGTCCAACAATACTTCAGAACTTTTCTGCTTATCACTTGTTTTTGTGCCCTAGTGGCTGTGGAGCTGGAATAGCGTTGGGCCAAGCATTTTTATCAGCGATGTAATCCCCCAACCAATAATATGCCTGCCTGCATAGTGTGCGTTTTATACAAGTTTTAAATTTCGTCTCATTCAATTCTAGAATGTGTGGCGGTATTTTATTGTAACATTTTATACAGTACCCCATAAAGATGACGCTACTTTAGCCAGCCTGAAACCTGGTTGAATTAATTGGTCCCTATTTCTAGTAACATAACTATGTCTATCGCTGTTTTTACTAAAAAGATGTAAATTCTTTCTAACGTACATTATGTTTTCGTAAATATATTGACAAGGTACCGTCATGATTTTAATGTCCTTAAACAGTTCCCTTAGAGAATCGCGCCGGCGAAGATTGTATATCGCTCTGATGGCTCGTTTTTGCAGAACAAAAATTGACTGAATAACTGCAGCCCTTCCCCATAGTAATATGCCGTAAAACATTAAACTATGAAAGTAACTAAAATAGACCAGCCTCGCGGTATCTACATCAGTAAATTGACGAATTTTTCTAACAGCATAAGCCGCCGAACTTAACCGCCCCGCAAGTGATATTAAATGAGGACCCCATTGTAACCTTGAGTCTAGCGTGATCCCCAGGAAAACCGTTTTGTCGAAGAATCCTAGCTTCTCGTTGTTTAATATAATGTCACAATCATAACTTTTGACATTCGGCAAGGCAAATTTTACACACTTAGTTTTTTTAGCATTCAAAACTAAATTATTAGCAGTGAACCAATTTAGAAATTGCCGCAATGCATTATTTACGTCGGCAACGTTACTCGTACGTCTATTTATGTTAAAAATCAAAGAAGTGTCATCAGCAAACAACACCATGTTTAGTTTGTTTTCAATAGATGGGGCAAAACGTTAATGTATACTAAAAATAAGAAAGGACCTAAAATTGATCCCTGGGGTACCCCCATTTTCACGTTCAACCCCGAAGAATTGACACCGTTTATTTGAACTAATTGCTGTCTATCATTCAAATAGGATTTTACTAAATTTAATGCTGATTGGCCTAGCCCGTAATGCTCAAGTTTCAAAAGCAATGTTTCATGATCAACGCAATCAAACGCCTTCGACAGGTCGCAGAAGATACCTATGGCATCTTGTCCCTCCTCCCACGCATCAAAGATGTGTTTTATTAAGGTGACACCAGCGTCGGTTGTACAACGTCCTTTGGTGAAACCATATTGTTTCTCGTGTAGGATGTTTTTCGTATTAAAATAAATGAGCATTTGATTTAGCATTATCTTTTCAAATACCTTGCTGAAAACCGGCAACACGGATACTGGTCTATAATTATTTGTGTCTTTACTGTCCCCGGATTTAAAAAGTGGTATAACCTTACTATATTTCATTAGATCCGGAAAGACTCCTTGATCTATACACAAATTAAAAATTAAAGCTAAGTGCCCGTGCTTATATGGACACAGTTACGGACTCTTAGAATCTGTTGCTTCGAGATTTTTACGGTGTAGTTTGATTAAACACTCGTCAACATTATTAACAAATAAGAAATAAACTAATGAAATTTTGTTAGAAAAAAATGTTGATAGTAATTTATTCCTCTGTTTGTCAGGTGGATGGACAAAGGATGATGATGTTCCTCTAGAAGTTCGTATCAACCAACACAAGGCCGTGCTCAATGAAGGTGTACTGGACCCACAATCCACCGTGCTGGCTATCTTCCCTTCGCCCATGATGTATGCTGGACCCACTGAGGTATGTACTTCAGTTAGTTTGATGTCAAATGTAAATATAGGTGGAAATCTTAGGTTCGGTGACCTCAATTCGATTTGAGTCGCGGCCATATTTCAACACTAATTTTAACCATCTTTGGGTGGAAATAAATATCGTAAGAAGAAGGAAAATTGCAAAACAGTCACCATACAGGGATAGATTAGTAGTTCTACAATGCAAATAATTTTATATTCAACAGATACATTTAGTAATTTTTTTATGATATATTACGCAAAGGTCTGTTTATAAAATTTCGCGCGCTTATTTTCGTCCTAAATCATCATCCATTTCGCTACAAAATTGCAAAAGTGTGTATTCGTACGCGAACTAGCTTCTTACTGCTCATCACAGCATCTATCTCTTTCGCACGTGTTGTCGGATGAGATAGCGTGCATTTTAAGAGCACAAAATAGTTCGTGCCGTCGACTAGGGCAACCTTAAGACACGTCCACATGTCATTTTTATACGCGCGTCGTCTTCTCTTTGGCGGCGCGTTTTCTGCTATAAAAATCAGCGCTAGATGCATGTACCGCGCGTATACACGCTTTGTCGGTGCGTGATAAAACGCTTTGAGCGTAGAAACTAGATTCTTTCTTTCCTTCTCTGGCCTATTCGAGAGAAATATGAAAAAACTTCTACATACGCCAAGTAGGTCTTCGGACAATTGCACTATTTTGACACTGAGATTGATGATTAAAAAGGCCTCTGTTCTGAGCCTTTCTTGGTTTTTTCTGAGTCTCACCTAGATTATGTCATACTAAATAACTCCATTTATACTGTGATTTTTAATTTCGTAGATTAAACTAACATTTGGGGGGTTGTTACTTTATCATTACATAAAAATCACACTTTACTTTTGCTTGCAACAATTTATGGTAATGGTAAATTCTATAGACTATAACCCACCGCAAGCTGACGCTGAACACCTGATTTTAAACTGTCAAAATGTTTCTATAGAAAGACGATAATCGGTTACATAAGGCGCTCCGTAGTATAGATTTTGTACTACAAGTAAAATTTCAAAATTTAAAAAACCCCCGACACATTTATCTTGCGGAAACATCCCGATTCAAACAGTAAAACGCCCATAACTTTTAAACGGCTCAACCGATCTTATTCAAACATAGCTGAGAACACTCTCGACACAATCAACTTTCAAACAAAAAATAAATAAATCAAAATCACAGATACACAGCAACACACGTCCAACTTAAAACACCCCTCTTTTTCCGTCGGGGGTTAAAAATAGTGACGTATCCTGACTATCCCGAGTGATCGAAAGTGAATCGAAAATCGAAGTAGATCGCAAATGAAACAATTACACAGCAAAAAAAAAATGTTTAGAAAATATTGGCCCTTATTTAGTTTCTAATCATTTATGTCAGACTTCATTTTATCGATTTAATTATATTGTTGATTTCATATTCAACACAATAAAAGTTTATGAACTATGTTTATGAATACTGTTTTAATTTAATGTATTACGTTTATATATATATAAAACATTTTTTTACATCAATTAGTAAAATTTAATTGAGGAGTCATGTCACATCGATTCGTTGAATCACTTATGATTGAGCCCAACCTACAACAATATGCTCCGCGCTTGCAACATTTAAAAAAAATAGCGATAGCAGCTATCATTTATGTCTACGAAATTAAAAAAACACAGTATAATTCCTAACACTAATGAACCTTTCTCCTGCCAGGTACAATGGCACGCCAAGTGCCGTATGAACGCTGGCGCCAACCATTATATAGTGGGGCGGGACCCGGCCGGCCTGCCGCATCCTGCTGGTGGAGGAGACTTGTTCGACCCACGGCATGGAGCTATGGTGCTCAAGATGGCGCCCGGACTTAACGAGCTGGAGGTATGTTATTACAAACCACTATTTCTCAAACATGCTTGGCAATTTGAGCATTATTTTGAAAACCTTCTTCGAGATAAATCGAAATTGCTGTACTGGCCAAATACATACGAGCAGCGGTCGGAAAAAGTTGTATGAAAATCCATATCTGGCGTGTCTAGCGGCCAAATAAATTACATGTAAACTCATATCTGTCGTGTTATTTAAAAATGGAACGATCTTTTACTCCGAAACATGGCAACCAAGGAAGTAAATTATCAAAGGTTTTATTTAAAATTTCGAACTGGCTTGCAAATAGAACGATGGTTTATTGAAAAAAAAAAACAAAAGAAGGAAGGAGTTGGAGAACGCGGGAACAATTATTGTTGTTCGTCATTGATTTTGACAAAATGAGTTCTAGGTACTACTTAGTTTTAATTGCCGCGCATTATTTGAGAAACGTACTATACAAGCCTTGGACACATCTAGGCATTGATGGACAATTGGTCGATTGATGTGGTAATATCCTTTGCCTTGCCGAATCCACTAACGCAATTAAGCTGCCGGTCATTCACTCGTATGTGAATGCATGCATTACTGTTCGTACTAAATCCTTGATCCAGCCAATAAGATCCTTATCTTTTATTGATAAATACTATATAATTTGGGTTCTAAAAGCCAAAACTAATGAACAATCAAGATGACTTTTGACAACAACCATCTAGTATATCATCAAAGACCTACCAAAACTAATAAGACGATTTTCCTACAGATCATTCCATTCCGCGTGGCTGCCTACGACACGTCAGTCGGCAAGATGGCATTCTTCGATCCCACTCGCAAGGAAGACTTTGATTTTATTTCCGGAACTAGGATGAGAGGTAATTCACCAACAATTTTCTTTTCCATATAAAAGGTATGAAGATAGGGTAAGAAACAGCAAATTATATTTAGTCCGTCAGATATATTGCCAAAATATATTGGACACGTATCTTTTGCTTATTCAAATCAATAAAAAATCACCGAGTTAAAGCGCATCAAAGTTTAGGAGTCATCATATCGTCATCATTTTTTGTTAACGTGACAAAAGAAAAATACGTGTCCAATACTTTTTGGAAATCTATCTGACGGACTAAAAATATTTTTTAGTCATCATCCTTATTTGAAAATGTACTTTAGCATCATTTACATACAGCTGAGTTTTGTAAAACGAAACAAAATTCCACGGCACTTTGACTTGAACTGTATTTAACCAGAGACTACATACTCGAAGGTTTATCCTCACTGCCAAAATAAGAAAATAGAAAGGATACCTAATAAGTACTTCCACTTCCAAAGTTTAGACAAAGAAGGGTTTCACGCGTTTGGTGTCCAAACGTCTATCCTTGCTATGAGGCACGATTTTTCTGTTTAGCTAGGCTCGTTGAAGACCATCACCTGTTCAAAACTCGGCCTTCTTGATGCTTGTAGGCCTTCTTGATGCTAGTTAACATTTGTTACCTTTTTTATTTAATATATAATCTTTTTATTTTATTTTTTTTAGTTTCTTACGACTTATTGTCATAAGTCGGGCCTGCGTTGTCCCCCCATATCTAAGTACTAATGCTGTAACATGGAAATATTGTAAAACCAAACCATTTTTAAAAGAGTAACCATGGAGTTTCTTGCCGGTTCTTCTCCATAGGAAACGACCAACCCGAACCGTGCACCTTTTGTCGACGTTTTATAAGTGCCCATGTAGGCCTATGTGAAAAAAAAAAAAAAATTGAATTGAATTGGAAATTGCTCACTACCGTTTATGATAAAGTAGTTTAACAACCAGAAGTTTTTAAAGAAATATCTAAACATTGATACATCTTTCAGGTCTCGCCAAATCCGGCAAGGAGCCACCGAAAGGCTTCATGGCACCATCCGCATGGAAGGTTCTCTCCGAATACTACCAATCCCTGAAATCCAAGATGGACACCAACTAAACTATTGAACTTAACAGCTACACTAAATCTAAGTATTATAAACTGTCACAATAATAACGGCCTCAATGCTACAAGGTTTCATCAACAAAGAAAAATGAAGCTTTAATTTTATCAAGAATTTCTCGCTTTTCAAGACTTCAATGGGAAGTCGCATTTATGGAATTTACGTCGTACCAATTAAAGACTTTCCTAAACACAATTTGCAAGATACAAATTTCTTCTAAAAGCGACACGATTTTTTTTCTGGCAATACTTAAGTATAATGTCAATACTAGAGAATAGTGTCTTTGGTTTATTTATTTCCTTTACAAGTTTTGATGAAATCAAGTACCCTTTTGCCATCTTTTTAAGCTAGAATATCATACTCTTTATACAAGTGAGATTTAAAACTATATTTACTAGATCATATAGGGTGAATGGTAGATTTATTTCTAAATAAATTGACATATAATTTTATTTATTACTGTTTAGTACTTAAATTGTTTACACTGGCTTGTGCAACGATATAGTAAGCTGTGCAATATTTTTGTGATTAAATTATGTATCTTTTTATTTATTTTTGTGATATACACATTCCTTGGAACTGGATTTGTTGTGTAGGCATACACATTTATTATATTTGTATACGTATTTTGCTTTTAAAGTAATGTACGATGAAGTTTAAGACGATAATCTGATGATTGGACACTAATTTATTCTTGGGATTATAATGGAACTTCTGTCATACTTGTGTAGATTTTATTTGAACATTACGATATGTTCGCGTCCTTTTTTCTACCAAATTGGCCTTGCTAGATTTGGAATATTAGAAATGTTTTATTTGCCGTCGCTGACGAGTTCACTGCGGTGGTTAAATGGTTAAAATAACAACTTTTCTATTGAATATATGAGCATATTATTCTATATAAATAATAACTATTATTGTAATAGTACATACTCGCGTTAAAGTGGCACAGTTTCGAAGTTTCATTATACTTAATCTGTGTGTCGTTACTATTTGAAAGATCAATTAAATATATTATGAGAATGTATTAATTTGTATTATTTTGTAATTGCGTAATCAATACAATGATAATGTGAAGGGACGTATTGTTAATTTATAAGAGGTTTAAATATAAATTGTTGTAATATTATTGAATAAAGGTGCTTTTAAAGTTTATGTAAAATAAATATAAAAGTGATATTGAATCTTGTGTTTTATTTTAGGATTAAATAAATTATGACGTTTGCAGGAATCAGTGTCTAATGTGTCAGGAAGTTCTGACTTATATTGCAAGCCTATTGTTTTAAATAAAACCCCGGCACATTTTTATTTCATGCTACATAATTTATCTAGTAGTTGACACTCTTCGATCGACAATCTATTGAACTCGTAATTATGATACGTTAACGTGCGAAACACTCCGATTCAAACAGTATAACGCGCAAAACTTTAGAACGGCTGAACCGATTTTCATCAAACAGCATCTTCTTCTTTTCGTGTGATGTGTGGCCACCCAGAGGTGGCGGCTTAATTAACTCTTACACCAGAGTGTCAAGAGTAAGCTGCCTCTGGGAACTCTGACTTGGCTATTTCAGACATACATTAACTATATAAGTCCAGGATTCCTCGCGATGTAATCAAACATAGCTAAGAACACGCTCAATAAAGTCACCTTTCAAGCAAAAAAAAAACAATATTTTAATTGGTTCATCCGTTTAGGAGCTATGATGTCACAGACAGATACACAAACACACAGGTACACGTACACATGTCAAACTTATAACAACTCTTTTTCCGTCGGGGGTTAAAATCAAAACTTATGACCTTGAACCTAAAACCTGGTGACGTTTTCATTATTTGGTTTTTACATTTTACGTAGGTAATCACTTTGATTTTCGATTTCTTATCGTCAATGATAAGATAATCTTGTACTAATTTGACACCTACAAAGTTTAATTAAACTTAAGTAAATTATTCGTAGATATATTTTTGTTTTATAGTTCTTAAACAAAAAAAATATGTACCTACAGAGTGATAGAGAGCATTTCTACCATTATAGCATAGCATAATCAGTATATAATAGTCCTACTGCTGGGACACAGGCCTCTATCGGAGGGAGTAGGCTGTAATCCACTAAACCGGGTTGGAGGTACAGGTCACATGTCTTCTAATGTTTGGTTCTAGGACATGCCGTTTTCCTCACGATGTTTTATTTCAGTATTTCTCGTTCCTTTAGTGGTGCTCATAAACATTATAATTCATCATCATCATGAGCCAATAGCAGTCCACTGCTGGACATATAACCCCCAGTTTCCCACCTTAAAATTATCGGAGAATTAATGTGACAAATTGTCAAACACGCGTTATCTTCTGTGATTGGCTGTTGAAAATTCATTCAACCAATCACAGCAGATGACGCGTGCTTGACAATTTGTCACATTAATTCTCTGATAATTTTTAGGTGGGAAACTGAGGGTTAGCTACTGCAATTGCACGCCATTTGGTTCGGTTTTCGGCAACTCCCATCCAGGTGCTAACAGACAACCTGCGAAGATCGTCGCTCCACCTAGCCTGAGGGCGTCTCCACTCAAGAACACGTTTACCCCAACGGCAACGGTCATCGGCTTTACGTTTTATATATCCTTTGCCACTTCAGCTTACTTATTCTGTGAGCTATGTCGAAAACTTTGGTTCTCTGCCAGCTCACCTCGTTTCGGATTCGATCCCTTTGAGAGATTTTGTAATTAAAATAAATTAAAGCTAGATATTAAGTCATACAATACAACTTGACTTTAAATTTATCAAAAATATCACTTGGATACAAAAGTATGGCAAAATATTTATTCTTATTACGTTAATTGTTATCAAAACCCGACCGTTATCACCGAATGAGTAATTATGATAATCCTTCACGTTATCTTGTTTGTCAAGCGAATTGCGTCGTTAATACCTAATCATAGAGTTTGTTTTCAATGTACAGCTTCGTGCGATACCGGTTTGGTTTTGTTTGCTTGTCAGTTGTCACTGTTGTCAGTACGGAGTCAACTGCATGTAAGGAAGGTCGTATCACCATGGCAGTTCGTTTAGGTCGTGTAACGAGTATTTTGCGTAAATGTACGAGTAAAACCGGTACCCGATGCATGTCTCACTATCCGATTGACGAACATGTTTTTGGACTTTCAAGCGAACAGCAACAGGCAAGTTTTAATTATTTATTGTTTATAATAATAATTAGGTACACAAGAGTTGAATAACATGCGATTCTTCGATAATACAGCTGTGGCGTAATAAGTCTTTGTACCTACTTAATTAATATTGAAACAAGTTTACATAGCTAGGCCTCTACGAAAGTGAACCATTCTGTAAATAATGGTTCAATTTATGACCTGTGCTGACCCCGGCATTTACAAGTCAAGTCATGAATTTTGTATGATTGTTATTGTAGAGAACTCAACTCATTCATGATATCGACTCTGATAATAATAAAACATTACATACAACAACAAGCTTGCCGTTCTTTTTAACCCCCGATAGAAAAAGAGAGGTATCATAAGTTTGGCGTATTTGTATGTGCATAACTCCAGCTTCCTCATGAGTGTTAGGATAATTCTATCTATGCCAATATTTAAGGCATAATAGCAGCAATCAAAGTACCGAATCTTAATTTAGCTGCCATAAAAACTTCGTTAATATGAGTCGTTTAGTATGTGTCAGCTGGAGTGACGTCACCCCAGCTTCCTCATTCAATACAGGCAAACCAGCGAGGTTAGGGTTTTGAACTATAGTAAAAAAAATAAGGCATACTAGCTGCACATGGAAGGAAAGAACTGAACGATAATACTTAAAAAGTGTTGAAACACGATCAAAAAACGTGTGTGTAAGCTGGAGTGACGTCACCCCAGCTGCCATGTCATATCTTCCGAACAAAAGAAGTTATGATTATGTATTATAGCTCAAAAATTAAGGAATAATAGCTGCCATTGGCAGCAAAATTTTCAAACGTCTGGTCAAAATACTCTTTAAGTTATTAAACCGACAAGTATGTGTAAGCTGGAGTGACGGCACCCCAGCTGCTCATGTCATATCTTCCGAACGAAAGCAGATATGATTATGCATTATAGCTTAAATCATAAGAAATAATAGCTGCCACAGGCAGCAAAATTTTCAAATCTCTAGTCCTTGTAGTTTCCACGTAGTAAAAAAAAAATAGTTGCCGCGCCAAAAAGATCAAATTATTACTTCGGAGGAGGTACGGAGCGGCGTTGCCGTTCCGTGCGCTATATTATCAGTTTGAAGTAGTTTAAACTAGGTTATAGACTTACATAGTACTTACGATTAAAGTTTGTAGTTGGCACCCAGTCTATAACCTAGTTTAAACTACTTTCTTACTGGGGTGCCGTCACTCCAGCTTACACATACTTGTCGGTTTAATAACTTAAAGAGTATTTTGACCAGACGTTTGAAAATTTTGCTGCCAATGGCAGCTATTATTTCTTATAATTTAAGCTATAATGCATAATCATATCTTCTTTCGTTTGGAAGATATGACATGAGCAGCTGGGGTGACGTCACTCCAGCTTACACACACGTTTTTTTATCGTAGTTTCAACACTTTTTACGTATTATCGTTCAGTTCTTTTCTTCCATGTGCAGCTATTATGCCTTATTTTTCTGACTATAGTCCAAAAGCCTAACCTCACTGGTTTGCCTGTATTGAATGAGGAAGCTGGGGTGACGTCACTCCAGCTGACTCATACTAAACGACTCATATTAACGAAGTTTTTATGGCAGCTAAATTAAGATTCGGTACTTTGATTGCTGCTATTATGCCTTAAATATTGGCATAGATAGAATTATTCTAACACTTATGAGGAAGCTGGAGTTATGCACATCGTATTTGTGTATCTGTTTGTGGCATCATAGCTCTTAAACGGATGAACAGATTTTGATACCGTTTTTTTTTTGTTTAAAAGTTGTCTTAATCGAGTGTTCTTAGCTATGTTTGATGAAATTCAGCTGCTAAAAAGTTATGGGCGTTTTAATGTTTGAATCGGCGTGTTTTCGCAAGTAATTTAGCAAAGCAATTACGTGTTTTACAAATTGTCGATCGAAGCGTGTCTACTTCTAGATGAAATTATGTAACTAGCATGAAATAAAAATGTGTCGGGGTCTTTGTAAATTTTACTTGTTAAAATATCTGATCTGATTCTGAAGATATATATTATGCTAATAATATTTATTAGCATTATTTCTTCATCTTATTTATGTATTTATTATACCAGCTTGTAACTATTCCACTGCAGGGTAAACAACTTCTTATCATACAGAGAACGCTCAAGGCAGGTTGACGATTTCAAAAATGCATATAGTAGGTACTTACAATTATTTTTGAATGATTAAGCATTATTGATAATGCCTATTTTATTAGAAGATAACATAATTGTTTGTTCACAAAAGAGATTAAAGGTAAAAAACACTCTTAACAAGGCGTTGACTTGCAAAATAGAGACCTTGGGTTCGGATCACAGGTTTTACATTTTACGCATTAGTTTACAGCCCCGTATTCAAGTAAACATTTTTTGCACAACAATTCCTCAACATCTGCAACTCTTCAACATGGCGTGATCAACTCCGCAACACAAATGTTGACTGCAACATGTTGACAGCAACTTAGCAACATGTTTATGCAACCATGTTTATAAACAAATGTTTACAATGAATACGGGGGCTTACACTTTGGACAGGAATAATACATAAGCGATCATGACCTTTGGTGAAGAATCTTCACCAAAGGTCATGATCGAAGGCGAGTGAGAGGTCGTGAGTTCAAACCTACTGACGTTGAAAAATCGTTGCCTTTATCTCTTGTTATTTCATAACTCTATCAATATTTACCACCAATATATACACAGCTGATATCATGTTGGTAAAATGCTTATTTTTAATTCACAGCTGCGTCAATCTGTGTTTGACTTCGCGCAAAAAGAGCTGGCTCCCAAGGCACAACAGATAGACAAGGAAAATAACTTCGCAGAACTAAGAGAATTCTGGAAGAAATGCGGCGAGATGGGACTTTTAGGTAAGTCTTCTTTGTAACCTAATGAACTAGATCTGATGTGTGACCGGCAGCCTAATTGCGTAAGTGAATAGGGCAAGGCAAAGGGCTTGACCTCATGAAAGATTATGACAAATTATCTTTAAATAATTAGGTATTGCCAAAATTATTGGTCGCTTTCATTGGTGAAGATACCTACTCTTTTCGAAAGAGTCCAATATTTTTCGGCAATACAACAGATACTATAATCATCATCCTTCTTGCGTCGTATTCCTCAGTATTGAGGGTCGCCTCCCTTCTGCATCACCTTCTCTCGAATGATCTTTCTCCATTTGTTTCTGTCTCTGGCGGTGTGGAGGACGTTGTAAACTGTAGAGTCAAGCTGGTCAGACCAACGTATTGGGCTGCGTCCACGAGGCCTTTTCGCATCTACTTGGCCGGTCACGATGAGGCTCTCGAAGTTACCACCGTCTTTCATTGCAATGTGACCGAAGTATTCTTTACTTCTGCGCAGACACTCTGATGACAGCTGCGAGGAGATTTTGAGTTCTCGCAATATGGAAACGTTAGTCCGAAATGCTGTCCAGGGGTTACGGAGCATCTTTCTCCAGTACAACATGTCAAAGGTGTCGATGCGTTTGCGGTCTGCAGCTTTCATTGTCCAAGTCTCAGCGCTATACGAAAAGATTTTCGTATGACGAAAATCGAGTTTCGAATTTTTACGGAAATGTTGCGATCACTCCAGATTTTTCCAAGTTGAGACATGTCGTATAGATATATATATATATCGTGGGTGCATTTACAAACATATAAACTCACATACACAAACACCCAGAGCCGGAACAAATATCTGTAGGTCATACAAATATTTGTCCCGTGCGGCAATCGAACCAGCGACACGCAACGCAGCAGTCAATCGCTCAACCACTTCGCCAACCGTGCGCCCAAATCTTAGCCATGGCAATTCTCCTGCGCACTTCCTTCTCGCATGAAGTATCGTTACTAATGCTGGAACCCAGGTAGGTAAAGTTATCTACTGTTTCTAGGCCCAACGCGCCAGTGAGCTCCAACTTCCCAGATCTATCTACCACCATGACCCTGGTTTTGGACGTGTTGACGGAAAGTCCCATCTCCTCGCTAATCCGCTCCATTCGGTCCGAAGTGCAGCCATTTCCGATTCATTTACTGCAAGGAGATTAGTGTCATCGGTGTAGCGCAGGTTGATGATTTTCACACCACCAACTGTGATGCCTCCCTCCGAGTTCTCGCAGGTACGTCTCATGTGCTCTCCATAGGCATTGAAAAGAATGGGCGATAAAATGTATCCCTGGCGCACTCTTTGGTAAAATTTAAAGGGTTTTGTGGTTGTTTTATCGACTCTTACAACTCCCTGGCTTGAGCGATACAGGGTGCGAAGTAGGGCGATGAGATGATTTGGTACTACAAGTTCTTGTAGGACCCCAGTTGACACAGTCGAAAGCTTTGCTGTAGTCGGCGTAACACATTATCACTGGCGTATCAAACTCGTATGCCTTCTCAATGAGCTGCCTGATATTGAGAATCTGCCCTCGAGTGCCCTTGCCCTTTACGAACCCTGCTTGCTCCTGTGGAATTTGCCAATCCAGGTATTAGCGGATGCGACTGTTAAGAATATGGAGCAAGATTTTGCTGGCATGTGAGATGAGGGTCAAGGTTCGATAATTGCCGCAGGTCTTGGTTGACCCTTTCTTGTGCAGCGGAAGAATTACGGACTCCGACTAGTCCTGCGTTTAGTCACCGTTTTGCCAGACGTGTGAGCAGATCACACTGGGTTATAACCGAGGACATATTTGTTCATGTGTGGCGGCAATATGATTTCGACTACATTCCTACTCGAATCCTCGCAGCCTGAGAAGTACATGGTGTTCCCTGCCGCAGTGGTGAAGTAGCCATTACCACGCATGTGTATTTCACTGACGCCTAGTATGGAGATGTTATATGATTCCATTTCCTTCTAGGTATACGATGTTCCGTTTACCTGCCATTAGTAGAGACGGACGTTCCAAGCGCCAATACGATGATGGTTTTGTATTGAGATCTTCTCGATCTGAGATGTTGTGGAACCGACATCAGTAGCATCTCTTCCTTCTATAGCCTGTTGATACACCCCATGGGAACCTTCGGTCGCCAATTACACACCATCCAGCCCGGGTACTGGGTGGCGCCGATGGTTAGTCGGGTCGCCCAACGTACTCACTCTCTCTCTGTTTCTGATTCCATAAGGGAGGTTTTCATGGAAAGATAAGCGCAGTGGTTTTCCACGTCCTTCCGCGTCAGTCTTTTAGAGGCTCGCTAGCTCCTCTCAGGGTTGTCGGGTTGGTTACCGCCGCCCGA